>JAFEMH010002270.1:0-359863 GCA_022495995.1 Adenophora triphylla var. japonica | reverse complement strand
GAAGCACATAATAGATACCGCGAAATAAAATCCACAAAAGGGATAATAATACTGGCAACATGGTAAAATATACGTCTTCTGTTAAATTAATGTATAGTGCGACATTCATTTAATACGCTAAGCGTAATACCATCAATGAATATGAATTCAAGTAAGGTATGAATATAACCACATAATCCACACGGGATACAATATAATCAACATGCGAGATAATTCACAATTGGGATACCATATAACAATATGCCAATTAATCCACACTTGGGATACGTTACTGTGATGTAATACGTATACGTTCCTTACTAACGCATGATAGTGTAACTCGTAGCCTACCTACACTATTCAAACTAATCACCAAAGGTATGGGAGCAAGTAGAGATCACTATGCATCAAAAGCCATTCCTACATAATCATTACACAACCTCTGGATAACTTTAATAAAAGTTCAAGACCTACTTCCCAAGTTTGAACCACTTTGGTGAAGATTACGCTAATCAAGCTTATCCACCATTTTCTAAACAATATTTAACTACTCCCACAATTCCATTTTGATCAAATAAGACATCATGGCCTAGCCAAGGTATTCTACCTTAACCTAGGTTAAAAAGGATTAATTCATATCCGGGGTAGATTTGGTTCCACTACTTTATAATGGTTGGGATTCATGCCACGAAGTTATTGGTGAAAATTAGCAAGAAAGGAAACTGAATAAACTTCTGCCAACATGGGCGACCGCCCAAGGAAATCATGGGCGACCGCCCAAGATGAAAAATGTTGAAGTCCCAAAGGCTGATGAGATGGGCGGCCGCACAAGCCCCCATGGGCGACCGCCCAAGATGAATTCCTGGCCCTTTCTCAGCTCACTAACCCCTTTCAAATATATTCTTTTTCCCTTTTTAAATCTTTCTTATTTTTATAAACACCAAAAGGATTTTCTAACTTAACAAACCTCATTCTGAATCATTAAACCCAAAATAGTATAAACCTAGATCATTTACCATTTGATTCTTCCACCCATTTCACTCCCACATTTCAAGTTTAACCTTATTAATCTAACTCAACCCATGTTCTTATACTCTTGATCAACTTCCTTCAACAACATCATCATTCTAGGCCATTAACTAACTTCTCAACTCCAAGAAGTTTTTCCAAAGCATCAAATAACCATTATAATAACAATAATAACACCAAATAGTTCATGTTCTTATACTCTTGATCAACTTCCTTCAACAACAACATCATTCTAGGCCATTAACTAACTTCTCAACTCCAAGAAGTTTTTCCAAAGCATCAAATAACCATTATAATAACAATAATAACACCAAATAGTTCATGAACATTAAATAGAAGAGAAGATCATAATAACTCACATCATTACAAGTATACCAAGTTCTTTTTCCACTTCTTTCTACCCAAATTAAATAAACTCATAATCTTTCTCAAATCAAAGTAAGATTTATAATCACATACACTAACTCCATTAAGGTCATTAACATCTTACACTCATAATACCCTCATTCCTTCAACTTAAACCCCCATCTCATAACTAAAATCAATTAAATCTTAAATAACCATTTTACTCAAATAACATTTATTCAAAAATACCACAATCATTTATTTCCACAAAATATTCATAAACACATAAAATGAGCAATATTTAGAAAGAAGTCATAATAACTTACCTTAGATTTTTAGGATAAAATGAGGATCTTCTTAGCTTGATAAACTCCTCTAGATGCACCAAGCATAAAAGTACAATTGGCTTGGAAAATGGAGTAGAATTGAACTTGTTAGAAATTTGGGAAGAGAGGCTTCCATGGAGGAGCTTCCATGGAAATACTTGGGAAGAAGGAAGAGAGAATGATGATGAATAAGAATTGGGAAGGATGATTAAATGGGATGGAAAAAGGATGGGAGGTTAAAAAGGATGATGTAGGAAGTATGGAGGTGTTTGACTAATGAGAAGGGAGGTGAGGAAAATAAGGGGAAGAAATGGCCCCCATGCCACAATAATTAAAGGCTTTCCCTACACAAAGCCTAACTACCCACATCTTATTTATTTTATCTATTTCTATTTATACTTCCCAAGATGCTTTATTTAATTTCCCAATCATCTCATCCTAATATAAGAAATCAAGGATATAAAATGAACACATAATATTATCAATAATATTAAAAGCATATAATATGATGCTAAAATAGTGCCTAAGGTTCAGGGTCGTTACATTCACTCCCTTAAAAAAAAAATTCGTCCCGAATTTTAAAAAGACTTACCTTTAAGGATCAATAACAAAGGTTACTCTCCCAAGCATTTTGAATTACAACTTCCAAACAAGTTTCCTCAATGTCATGATTCTTCTATACATTCTTCACAACCCAAATTTCTAGAATTTAATCCCGAAATTCCGATTCTAATAACTCTCAACGAATCCGTCACAAATCATCATTAACTGAAGAACTCCATACGTACGAAGGGTAATACAAATAAATTTTCCATACCAATCTTTATACAATACTCCATTCAATGCTAAACTAAAATCGTTATTATCCACAACTCGCTAAGGTTAATTAAAATTCCCGAGTTTGAGAGGAGATCCATCACACACACAGCCTATTCCATCAAAAATCTGAATAGTATTATAATCTCTTCCTTTCGACTAACTAAATCCTCCAACTCTTAGGATCGGTAACAAATCCCAAAAGAAAGCTTCAAAAGATAAGGTTCCCTTTAAATAACGAAAACAATTGCAACCACTCTCGGGTAGGGGTGTAAGAAAATTCCGCTTTATCTAAGTTAACTTCCTCGAAGCATACGCTATTACTTTCCCATTTCTCATAATATCACAACCTAATCTTCCTTTAATACGCACTTAAAATTCACAAAGTCCTCACATCCATTAGGTAAGGTAAGGATCGGATCTATAGCCAATCTATTCTCCATCTCTATCAATATGATTCATCCTTATTACATCCTACACCATTTATATATTCTTTAGAGTTAACTAAATCAATGATTTTACAATTCTCAAGAATTCCCTAAAAATTCCTCCGGTAGCACTTACCAGCCCAAAGATCACGGACTCAATCCTCATAAGATCCATGGTAACATCCGAGTTTAAGACTATAGAACCCAAAATTTGGAATCTTCTCGAGCCAACTCACACTAGCTAAACTTTGCATACAAGGACTCCTCACAAGAAATCATTAACCCAACTCTCAAATGATTTTCATGATTCTCTCGTAACTTCTTATAAACAGAAAGGTCATCCATTACCATAACCATCAATATAAAGATTTTTAAAACTTCGGCTCATCATACCCATAACCAACACATGAGATACTCCGATGGAAACACATTTACCATTTACTCACAACTAGCACCTAAAATTTTTTAAAAGACTTCTTATGCAAGTCTAACACATACCAAATATCCTTCACACCTTTAACCAAAAACTTTCTGCCTTTAATGCTTATATAACAAGAATACCATATAAAGGTTTATCTATATCGAATACCAATATAATCAAATTAGGTATAGAAAAGGAGACTCACTTATTATGATAGTCTACCAATACACAACAACTTCTTACCCATCCAGGTCAAGTGTATCTCATAATTACAAATCGGTAATCATACTCAATCAACTGGCAATATAACCACATTACCACCGTGATAAACCAAAGGAGATTCGAGGTATTCTCTCATAAGAGCAGAATCCTCTAATAATAAAACAAAATCTCAAGCAATGTATGCTACATAGAAGCAAAATGTGATGCCAACCATAAATGATATGGAACAGGATCTATAAGAATGTGACCCCTAACTTCCGAGACAGGGAATATACCTCTAAATGACTCCTCGAGTGGATCTATCTCTCCTGGACCCGAAACACATACTTGACCATAGACCTTCTCTTTCGGTTCCCCTTCGTTATCTCTTTTGGTACCACCTCTTTGTCGTCCACCCAGCTGACCGCTGCTTGAAGCTCGTCCCCGCTGCAACCTTCGGCAATGTCTCCTAAAGTGTCCCATTGCTCCACAATTAATACACTTGCCTTGCTTTACTCCAACACCGATCTTCGGTATGTCCAACCCTCTTGCAAAATTTACAAATCATCCCATACCGTTTGGATATTGGCCTAGATTGACGAAGCTACAACAAGTTCCCTTCTCACACTTCCTGAAGTTAAAGCCCTTGGATGTCCTCTAATGATTTTGGATCCTTGTCCTAGATACTTTGGTTTATTTCTAATCCCACTTTCCAATTTTTCACTATTTTCCTCAATGTCATTCTCGATCTTATATGCTCTATCTATGGTCAGTCTCGATAATTGGTGAAGCTATCAATCACTAATTTCTTCTTAAACTCAATCCTCAAACCTTTTACAAACCTATGAACTCTTCTCGCTTCATGCGATACCAAATGAGGGCAACACCTAGCTAATTCCTCAAACCGGACTGAATACTGATTCACCGTCATGTTCCCTTGCTTTAGTCTTAAAAATCCAATCTCCTTCTTATCCCTTGTAACCATTGAAATGGAATAATCCTCGAACTGCTGAGTGAAATTATCCCAAGTCTGGGGTGTATGATCCCGCTCCCAACTTCCCTTCAAAATCTCGCCACCACCGATCACCTGACCTTCAAGTTTGAAAACGGCATACCTAACTCTCTCTTCGTCGCGACTCTCCATAACCTCAAAGATTTTGTTCATTTCTGCTAACCATTTTTCTGCCCTTAACGGATCCGGATCTCCATTAAAACTCTGTGGATTCATCTTCACAAACCTTTCCAATTTATCACTTTGACATCCCTCAGGTTGACTCGGAACTGATCCTCTAGTCTCCATATTATGTACAAACATCCTGAATAATTTCATCATCTCTTCATTCCCGAATTCCACCTATACCCATATCTCCTTCATTTTCTAGAACCTTTCGCCGATCATCATCAAGCTTCCGGCCATTAGAACGAATTCCCGCATTAAACACTCGGCGTCAATTACCACACATTCCCCCTTAGCTTTAGACATCTACCCTTGACCTCCAAACTAAGCTACTGATACCAACTGTGAGAACCCTGGGACCTAACGCGTGTCCCGAGCTTCGAGAAGCTCAAACTAAGAAAACCCATCTTAAATTTTTAAAACTTTTATTTCACTTTAAAAGAAAACCAATTCTCAAACTCCCGAAATAAAAATCAACTGATAATATCTCCACTCGGAGGAATTTAAACAAATACTCCAATAAACCATAACCTGATCAATTACATTGAAAACACGGATTAACATTGTTTAACAAAAGAGTTTTCCATACAACTTATAAAAGAGTAATACTTAAATAGGACTCCTGACAACCTACTCATATACCTATCCTGACAAGTCCCAAAAGCAAGAATCCAAACTCTTTCCCCGGCCTCACTGGTTCAGGTCACCTGTCTCAGCACAATCTAAAACAGTAAAAGGGAAGGGGTGAGAATAAATCTCAATAAGCTATTATGAATGCAACAAGATGCCAAACAAGATGCAATACATAGCATGGTTACACATAGCACATTATTAAAGCGGTAAACACCTTACGTTACCTCATTTTACCTTTCCCGTCTGAACAATAAGTCGTACAACGTGGGAGTAAAACTCCACTCTTTGGTGAACTGCCTCCAGCACATTCACCGCTTATAGGACTCATACTCCAGAGATCCATATAAGAAAATCAGATACTTCATCAGAGTATCAAATAATATCACCGCTATCTGTAAAGCTTTTGGCTTAATACAGAAGCATTCCCCCTAGTCACCAAATCGCAGCGGTCTGTAAGGCTTCTGGCTCAATACAGCTGCTAGCACATCCCACTCTGTGGCCACAGAGGGGCCGGTCACAGGTATAATGAACCTTCAATCACTTATAGAACAAATCAATAATTGATTGAATTCCATTATACTCCCGACACACACATAACACGTTCAAGCACATAATAGATACTTGAAATAAATCCACAAAAGGGATAATAATATAACAACATGGTAAAATATACTCATGTTAAATCAATACTATAGTGCAACATTCATTTAATACACTAAGCATAATACCATCAATGAATATGAATTCAAGTAAGGTAACAATATAACCACATAATCCACACCGGGATACAATATAATCAACATGCCAGATAATCCACAATTGGGATACCATATAACAATATGCCAATTAATCCACACTTGGGATACAGTACAACGATGTAATACATATACGTTCCTTACTAACGCAATAGTGTAACTCATAGCCTCTACACTATTCAAACTAATCACCAAAGGTATGGGAGCAAGTAAGATCACTATGCATCAAAACCATTCCTACATAATCATTACACAACCTCGGATAACTTTAATAAAAGTTCAAGACCTACTTCCCAAGTTTGAACCACTTTGGTGAAGTTACGAATCAAGCTTATCCACCATTTTCTAAACAATATTTAACTACTCCCACAATTCCATTTTGATCAAATAAGACATCATGGCCTAGCCAAGGTATTCTACCTTAACCTAGGTTAAAAAGGATTAATTCATATCCGGGGTAGATTTGGTTCTACTACTTTATAATGGTTGGGATTCATGCCACGAGGTTATTGGTGAAAATCAGCAAGAAAGGAAACTGAATAAACTTCTGCCAACTTGGGCAACCGCCCAAGGCATCATGGGCGACCGCCCAAGATGAAAAATGTTGAAGTCCCAAAGGCTGATTGTGCGGCCGCCCAAGATGAATTCCTGGCCCTTTCTCAGCTCACTAACCCCTTTCAAATATATTCTTTTTCCCTTTTTAAATCTTTCTTATTTTTATAAACACCAAAAGGATTTTCTAACTTAACAAACCTCATTCTGAATCATTAAACCCAAAATAGTATAAACCTAGATCATTTACCATTTGATTCTTCCACCCATTTCACTACCACATTTCAAGTTTAACCTTATTAATCTAACTCAACCCATGCTCTTACACTCTTGATCAACTTCCTTCAACAACAACATCATTCTAGGCCATTAACTAACTTCTCAACTCCAAGAAGTTTTTCCAAAGCATCAAATAACCATTATAATAACAATAATAACACCAAATAGTTCATGAACATTAAATAGAAGAGAAGATCATAAAACCGGGCCCAGGAATACAACCAAACCCTAGATGGACAAAGGAACCCTGAAAATGGCCTAAAACCGGGCCCAGAATTTTTCCTCCCCGACAAGAGCGCGGTCGCCCTCCATAGCTGCGCGGCCGCCCTCAACTTCAGGGAATTCTGCACCCTCGTTCGCACCTCCAACGCGCCCGCCCTTGCCTCCTGCGCGGCCGCTCAAAACGACAGCTGCTCGGACGATTTTCTTCCCCTTTTTGCTCCGAATTCTAACCCGATTGGTCCTCTATTCCAACAATCTCCCACCTAGAGATCAACCGCATATATAAGCCCTGCACTGCGTTCTTCAACTCATCCTTGGTGTCCTCCTAGTGCTCACCTCGATCATGGTAGTGCCTTCCTCCTCTCCTATTCTCCAAGCCCAATTGAAGCTATGCACGCCTTTCAATTTCTCAAGGTTTACAACCTTTGTCAACATGTCGCCGGGTTCTCCGATCCTAATATCTTCTCCGGCCTTAAGATATTCCTTTCCAAGAGATGCCGATGTAGTGAAACCTCGCTTCAATGTGCTTCGTCCTAGAATGAAACGCCGGATTCCTAGCCAAATGTATTGCGCCTCTGATCGTCACCGTAGAGAGCGTTACCACTTCACGTCTTCCCAAGCTCACCCAAGAAGTTCCGCAACCGTACCATCTCTTTACTCGCCTCGTCACGCCACATATTCTCGCTTCGCAGTCGATCGAGCCACGATCTTCGCAATTTAGAAGCCCAAGAGATTGCCGTACTCACCCAATGTGAAAACATAACCCGTAGTACTTCTCCTCTGTTTAGACGCTTGATGCCAAATCCGCATCAACATAACCCGCTAACACGACCTCCTTGCTTGAGAAACATAGAGCCTTACCAGCAGCACTTTAAGTAACGCATGATCCATTTAACCGCTTCCCAATGTTGCTTTCTGGATTGCCCATGAATCGGCCGACTACTCCCACCGCATGTGCAATGTCCGGCCTTGTACACACCATCGCCTACATTAGACTCCCCATCGCCGAAGCATATGGAGTCCTCTCCATCTTGTCACGCTCCTCCTTGCCCATAGGTGAGTCCTTCTGATAGCTTGAAGTGTATACCCAATGGTGTCCCCTGCTGGCTTCGCCTCTTCCATGCAAACTTGCCAAGACTTTCTCAACGTTTTCCGCTTGTGAAAGAACCAACTTACCCGACTCCCTATCCCGATCAATCCGCATGCCCAAGATTTTTCTCGGCCTCCCCAAATCCTTCATCTCGAACCGTTCGACAACCGAGCCTTCAATTCTGTTTACCTCTCTACTGCTAGAGCTCGCTATTAGCATGTCATCCACATATAACAGCAAGATTATGTACCCATTGTCCGTGTTCTTGAAGTAGCAACAATGATCCGCCTCACATTTGATAAAATCAATATCGTGCATGAATCCATCGAACTTTCTGTACCACCGCCTAGGAGCTTGTTTAAGGCCATACAAGCTCTTAGTCAATCTCGCAAACCAGCTTCCTCGCTACTCCTTAGACAAGTAACCCTCTCGGTTGTACCATGTAATTTTCTTCCTCCAAATCCCCATGAAGAAAAGCCGTCTTTACATCCATCTCGTTCCAAGAACAAGTTATCCGCCCCTACTATCCCGTAACCATTCTGATAGTGGTCATCTTCACAACGGAGTGAAGACCTCGTGTAGTCAATACCATACTTTTGCCGAAACCCTTTACAACCAACCTTGCCTTGTAACGCATCGTCGTTTGCTTCCTTCTTAATCTTGTAAACCCACTTGTTATGCCTTCTTCCCTTAGGCGCCTAATCAACTCCCAAGTTTTGTTGGCCTTCAATGAGTCCATCTCATCATCCATCGCAGATTTCCACTTATTACAAAGTGCACTACGAACAGCCTCCGCATAACATTCCGGTTCCCCACTATCTGTCAACAACAAGTAGTAATTGGAAGGAGTATACTGTCAGCGATCCACGCAACTGCCGGATCTACGCAGCGGAATATCTCGGTTCCGAGTATGTTGTTCATCTTCAGTGACCCCGACCATGGTCATCATGAACCGTCCTCGCTTCCACCCGAGTCCGGAATATCCACCTCTACAACCTCCGCTTCGACTAATATCATCGATGCCCCCTTTCTGTCCTTGTACAATACCCGTTCATCAATACCACATCTCGACTACGAATAATTTTATGGTTTTGGTCATCCCAAAACTTATACCCGAAGTCATCCCCGCCATACCCAATAAACGTACATTTTACGCATTTTGCATCTAACTTAGTTCTCTCAAAGAATCAATATGAACATATGAAACGCAGCCAAATATGCGAAGAAAGGACAGATTTACCTGCTTGCCACACTCCATGCTTCCTCCGGAATTCCATTCCCAATGGTACCGATGGTCCCCTATTGATCAAGAAAGCCGCCGTGTCAACCGCATATGCCTGTAACGTCTTCGGAAGTCCACACTTCAATCTCATACTTCTTGCCCGCTCGTTCAATGTCATGTTCATCCTCTCTACAACCCCATTGTGTTGTGGTGTGCGCTTTGGAGTCTTCTCCATGATAATACCATTCGCTGCACAATATTCCCTAAACTCACCGAGCTCATACTCCCCACCATTATCTGATCTTAAGCACTTAAGCTTAAGTCCCGTCTGATTCTCCACCAAGGCCCTCCACTTCTTGAATACCTCGAAAGCTTCATCTTTTCCCTTCAAGATGTAGACCCAGACCTTCCTTGTTAAATCATCTATAAAGGTCATGTAATATGACGCACCACCCAGAGAAGTTACCGGAGATGGTCCCCACAAGTCCGTGTGGACCAGTTCTAACTTTGCTTTCCTCAAAGCCCTACCCGTCCTCGAGAAATTACTTCTCCCCTGTTTGCCAAACACACAATCTTCGCAGATCCCCACGTTGACTGTCTTCAAACCCGGTAGTAGTCCCTTTGAACAAAGTACTTTCATCCACGTCTCACTCATGTGACCCAATCGACAGTGGCACAAATCAGTATCACCCTTGGCTGACGCCACCGTGATACTATCCTTGGTGTTATTCGACAAATACAATGTCCCCTCCTTATTACCCCGAGCGATCTCACAATCCTCCTTGGTAATAACTCAGTTCCTCGCACCGAATGTTACCTTGTAACCTTCTTCGTCCAACCGCCCAACCGATAATAGGTTCTTTTTCAAACCCGGAATGTGCCTCGACCCCGTTCAGATGTAAGACCTTCCCCGTCCGATGCTCCTATTCTCGACATCCCCCTTCCCCGATTTCCAAAGGCTCGCCATCCGCCGCATAGACCTTACCGAAATCTCCTAAGTATAATTCTCCATCTCTTCGCATGCCCGCAAGAGTGGAATGATGCCCCCGAATCCAAAGACCCATGATTCTAGTGCACTACTAACACTCGTAATCCGCACATCATCACCTTCGACCGTCACATTCACCAAATTGCTCCCCACGATCGGGACAATCCTTCTTGTAGCTGTCCCAACTCCTTACGTTGATAGCACCGAACCGATCCCTTGCAACCCTTAGTTTGTCTCTCGATCTCCACGGCACGGTCTTGCCCTTACCACCCACCACGTTCTCCCTAGATTCAGTTCTCCCTTGTTTGCATAGTACCCGGCCTTCCCCGCTAGTAGTAGCTAAGGCCGATCCCGAAGCAGTCGATGTCCCCAACTTCTTCCTGCGATTTTCCTCGCCCAAGAGAAAGTCTTTAACATCATCACACTTCAATTTGTTTTTAAGTTGGAGCGGGACAGTGACAGCGATCAATGCTTCAGCAGGTAATCTCCAACGCAGTCAATGAGTCTATAACATCCATAAACTCATCGATGTGTTTAGCTAAGGATCCTCCCTCTTGCATCTTGAGACTACCCATCTTGCGTATCGAATCAACCTTGCTCTTGGCAGCAAGATGGAGTTTCAAATCTCTCAGTAAGATAATCCAATAGCTCCTTTGTGGTTTTTGCCTTCTTGATAGTCTTCGCAATCCACTTTGACAAAGTAGATCTGACCACCCCTAGGGCCTTCCGATCCATGAGATCCCAATCTTCCTGCGTTTCTCCTTCCGGTTTGACACCCTTTAGAGGCTTATAGAGATCTTTGTTATACAAGAGATCCTCTATCTGCATCCTCCAAAATCCGAAGTCAGACCCATCGAATTTCTCAACCGCCTGTTTGTCCTTGCCCATTCTTGATTGCTTGACAACACCCAATCGCTCGATAAACCAATCTTACGATTAAACCCTGATCTTGAACCAAGACTCTGATACCAGTTGTTGTAGATATAGCCCTCCACTACCCAAGCAAACCCACAAGAACAATAAGAGCATACAAAACAAAGCACAAGAAATCAAAGCACAGAAAGAACACAGAAATTGTTAACCCAGTTCGCCAATATGTTTGACTACGTCTGGGGGCACTACCAAGCCAGAATCTTGCACTATAATATGTTTGTATAAATTTATAATGAGTTTGGGGCGGAACTTTGCTTAAATATATGCCCAGGAATACAACCAAACCCTAGATGGACAAAGGAACCCAAAAAATGGCCTAAAATCGGGCCCAGAATTTTTCCTCCCCGACAAGAGCGCGGTCGCCCTCCATAGCTGTGCGGCCGCCCTCAACTCCAGAGAATTCTGCACCCTCGTTCGCACCTCCAGCGCGCCCGCCCTTGCCTCCTGCGCGGCCGCTCAGAACGACAGCTGCTCCGATGATTTTCTTCCCCTCCTTTTTTGCTCCGAAATCTAACCCGGTTGGTCCTCTATTCCAACAGATCCGTGATTTGAACCGAACCGGCGGTTATCCGGTCCAGTTACGGTTTTTATTTTTCAAAACCGGTGAACCGGTGGCTTATGAACCGTGAAACGGAACCGGCGGTTCTAACGAGGATAACGGCTAGTTGATCTGGGCGTTGATTTGGCTGATCTGACGGCGCCTGTTCACTTCCCATTTTTTTTACAACATATAAATACCCTCCCCCTCCCTTCATTTTTTTTACAACATATAAATACCCTCTCAAAGTCTCCATAATTCCATTTTTTTCACACAAAAAAGTTTATTTTTTCTCTTCATTTTGATAAAAAATAAATGTCTTCATCTTGTGGCGAGAGGGGAAAGAAGAAGGCAACCACTAGCAATCCAACTTCGCATCCAATTTCCCCGCCAATGATTCCATTTGGGATAATATACAACCACATTAAACGCTAGAATTGAGCGATGACAAAGTTGATACAACATTTTTTAGTTTTATCATCCTCATAAACCATAAAATTTGGGCTATGCGTTTGGTAGTTTTAAGCCCTAATTAATCACATATTTTTTGATTTCTTCTCTGTTGTTGATTTTGGACTCAGAAAATGTTTTATTTTATAATTGTATGTCAGTACAGCCTCAATTAGTTACCGTGGAATGCTCCTTTTCTTTGTTAATTGAAAAAGAAACAAAAATTATTGTTAGGCTTGTTACTCTCGTGAACAATAAAATCTGGGTTATCTTGTACATATTCTTTTGGCGTGTTTCATATTATTTTCATTTGGGATTTTTTTTCTTTATCTCTAGTACTCGCTAGTTGCCTCTAATTGGCTGTATATGAGAATAGATATCTCTATCACCATTTATTACAATCTGGCTTATCTTGTAAATATTAATCAATTGTATTCTTTTTAATGTTTTGGAGGTTGAAATCTAAAACATAAAAAATGTAAGTTACCTCTTGGTTATGTTACCTGCTTGAGTTGGTTATTGAATTTAGGATGAACTCCAAGTTAAAGAGCAATGAGAAAAGATTCATTGAATTAATTGTGTTTCTTCTCCTCGAGATTTTCCAAATCTCTCTCATGAAATTTAAATCACTTAGAATTTAGTTAAAATGATGTAAGTTATTATATCCAGCAATGGACTTTGAATCCTAGAACTGAAGCCTGTTTTGAAGTATTATCAATCACGAATAAGGTTCCACAATTCATCTTTTCTTTCACGATGACACATATGAGGATTCAGGTTAGCCGACCCCAAATTATTTTGGGACTAAGGCTTTGTTGTTGTTGTTGATAATCATGATCTTGAACATTAATCCCCGGCCTTGGAGCTCACCCCCACCCCTTAAGTTTTTGATACTTGAAATGTTAATTCTTTGGATTAAAATGGTGAAAATGTTAATACATGCGAGGTCTTGGATGCATCATAATTTCATGTTCCTCAAGTCTCCTATATTAACAAACTTGATCTTTCAAAACCTAAGCTACTGGTTTATGAAACCAGAGTCACGACCCATGTTTGGTTTAGAACCCCTAATTAAATAAAAACCAAATAAGCTTGGGGTATACACGGTTACTGTATAGCATATCAGAAGAATGTGTACACTCAAGCTGGAAGACAATTACTTAGCTTAAGATTGGTGCTTGATGTCGAGGATCTACTAGCATTTTGTAGCTGACTTGACGTTTCCTTATTTTTGTCGCCATTTCCAATATAAGGTTGCTTAAGACGATGTCTATGCAACATGATCTTGCTTTCAGTGTCATTATTAAGTTGAAATCAGTCTCTTTGTTGGTTTCTCAAAGGCTTGACTCTGTATGTTATCCGTGCATGTAATAAGCGAATCAGTCTCAAGTATTTTCTTAAGAACTCGGGCCTAGTGCAGTTTCCTGAAGATCAAAAGCGGAAACAAATCCAGCATAAGATCACTTTTTGCATGTTGGTTGTGTGTTGTCTGTCCAACAAACAAGACATTTAGAGTTCATATGAAGAAGAAATTCTAGTTTTAAGATATCTGTAAGATCGTCTAACCAAAACACTACTGAAATCTTGGTAGTTCAGTGATTCTAAAAGATTAAGACCTCATAGGAGTTCTGACGATGCTGTTGTGCATTGCTAGTTAAGATAATTGATCATTTCTTTTCCTCTTCACCATTCTTTCATCCCAACCTTTTGATTTCCCTCTTCATACAATATAGTCCTCACTAAGAACTGTTAATCAAAGCATTCCCCCTTAATTTTTGGCGCATTTAAGTTCTAAAGAATTATTTCATGTACGTTAAGATGTGGATTGCTATATAAGGCTTGAACACCTGCATGAGAGATACGGAACAAGGGTTCAACTATTGTTTGATCTAATGCTATTCTGGTCCTTTTCCTTTCAACTATTGTTTGATCTAATGCTATACTGGCCCTTTTCCTGAATGAACTTATTGAAACATATAACCCTTCAATATCATGACATGATTAACATTTCCCCAATTCTTTTTCCAAGTAAAAACTAGTTGTGACTCGTGAGTAAGAACATTGCCATTAGATTTTGGAGGAGATAGGTTAACGGTTCACTCTTAGATATGCCTTTTGAAGATTCCTCTAATCACTAAATTAATAATTTATTAACATTTGAATTCTGTATTGTTGGTCTGTTCGAATTTGTATGCTCTCTCCCTCTCCCTCTCCCTCTCCCTCCCCTCCCCCTTCTTCTCATTCTTTTTATTATTTTTCTGAATTCTGTTAATGAAAATCCAACTTGATCATTGTAATATTTGATGTTAGTGTTCCATTCGGTGGTTTCTTGTAGTGATTAGAGTGTTTGTTGTTCTTGTTATAAGGTAAAAGAGGTTTAGTTTTCACGAATTGGTTTACTTCTCTTTTTTTCTCTTTCATGTTGATTATAATATATAATACAAGAGCATTTTCCGGTCTTTTTCTACGGGCAATTTGGGAAAAGATTAAGCAGGTTCAGTTTTTCACTATTTCTTATATATTGCATTGCTTAATTCTCTTCACATACAACTTAGTTTGGCTATTCATTCACATATTACATGTTGCATCTGCACTCGATTAATAATTTATTAACATTTTGAGTTCTTTGTTGTTGGTCTGTTTTGCGAATATTTTTACTCTCTCCCTCCCCTTCTTCTCTTTCAGGCTTTAGATGATGCGAAAAACCTCATTGATGAAGAATCACAAAAGCTCGGGACTGAAATATAGAATGCTAGGGCTGCAGTTTAGAGTGGGAGCAGGTAAAAAACAAGTTTGAGTTATTTTCTCTGATTGATTCATTTGCCAGTCCAGCTGCGTGGAATCTGGTGAAAAGATAGAAAACAGGTTTGAGTTATTTCTTTTTATTCATTCATTTGTTATAAGTTGTCTCTTGCCTGTCTACGTGATTCTCACTCTCCTGCAATTCTCTTATCATTACTCTGAAAATAAGAATTGGTCTCATTGTCTCTCATTTACCTTGGTTTTAAGTAGACTTACTGCCAGCAAGCACCTTGATCCAACTCTCGGTTGGCTTACTTGGGATTTTTATTCATACCACATGAACCACTTGTCTCTGAATTACCCACTGATGTTTGGTACTAGATCTTGTGGGGTAATGCTGCTTCTATAAAACAAAGATCTTTGTAGTTTAAAATCTTATATAGTTCAATCTTATATATGCCTTCTGAAATCCTCTAATCACTCAGTTTGGTATTTATTCACATATTACATGCTGCATCTGCAACTCGATCAATACTTTAGTTTACTTACATTTGAATTCTGTGTATTGTTGGTCTGTTTTGCAAATTTGAATGCTCCCCCCCTCTTCTTCTCTTCCTTTTTATTATTTTTCTAAATTCAGTTATTTTTCAGGATTTAGATGATGCGAAAAACCTCATTGATGAAGAAAAGCAAAAGCTCAGGATTGAAAATATAGAATGCCAGGGCTGCAGTTTAGTACTGAGTGGAAACAGGTAAAAAACAGGTTTGAGATATTTTCTTTGATTCATTCATTTGTTATAAGTTGTATCTTGCTGATGGATATTTTAACCCTCTCGTAATAAACCTCACAAGCGCACAAGGGTCGTGTGTAGTGTGTGTACAAGTAAGGATCGATCCACGAGGACTATGTGTATGACCAAGTTAATTCAAATTGTATGCAAAGGTAACCAAAGGGGGGGGTGTTTGATTTTAGATTGAATTGTGATAAACGTCAAAGAAGTGGTGGCATAGGCAAGAAAGATGAAATGCCCCAACACTTTAATCTTGTTGTAGATATATTTGATGTGTGGGGCATCGAGCCAAAGAGTCAAGAGAAAATCGAAGAAATCTGAGATTATAGGCCAGGGGACGAGTCGTCCCCAACATGCCTAACTATTCCCCAAAGGGGGGACGACTGTAACAGAATGCTTGTTTTCAGGGACGAGTCATCCTATAGGTCACGACTCGTGACTATGTGCTGAAGGATATAAGGCACGATTTGTGCCTGGGAGGACGAGTCGTGCCCCAAGCGGGCTGGCAGCAGAGCGACGGGATTTTTGTAATTTTTAATTTATTTTCTTTTCCTTTTTAACTAGGTTTTAGGTAGTAAGTATAAATATTACCTCTTGTCATTATTTTAGGGTTATCATCTTTTTCATTAGTTTTTTCCTAAAAACAAATATTGAAGCTTTGATTTTAATGGAGGGCTAAATTTCCATTGGTTTGGATTGTAAAGCTTGAACCGTTTTAGACATCAATTGAGGTTTGGTACTTTCTTTTTAATTTTCCTAATTGCAATTTTACTTGTTCTTAATTCAAATCTATTTCTAGGGTTTTGAGAAATTGATCAATCTCTTAATCCTTTTAATGGATTATTGCTAAATCTCCCTTTTATCGTGTCGGACTAGGGTTTTCATCGTAGCACCTTCGCATTTCTTGTTGGTGTTATGCCCTAGGCCTATGATTGATAGACTTATGTGTTGACATTATTTATTATTATATGAGATGTTTATTATTTGATTATTATATGTTTTGTATATTTGTTTATAATAATCTCTGTCCCTAATTATTAAGAGAATAAATTAGTATAATTGTCAATGGATAATCATGTGATGATTATATGCATAAGAGATGCACATTGAAATTATGGGTACTTGTTAGAGAACAAGTGACTGGACATGACCCGCATGAGATTTATGTCATGGTCAAATGTCATACTTAAATCTCATACGGTTACTTCATTTATTTCCTAGACCTAAGACTATCATAACCTTACATATGATGAAAGTCATGTTTGATTTTAGTCAAACGATATCTTAACACGATATCTATAAAGGCTATCATTGGCATGATCGGATTCATGATGGGAAGGATGATAAGTCAAGAAGGAATTTGTCCCTCGGAAGAGAGATGTTATGCTTGGGCCCCTCGATGAGTGATAATGATGAAAGTGTATGGCCGTACCCCAATGTGATTGGAATTATCATTATACTCAAGAATCGAGAAAGCATTGAACAATAACAAGTTGACAAGGACCATGACTTGTGTTCAAATATGACATCGTGAGACAAAGGGATAAATGGAAGTACACCGTTGGAAACGTGAACTCTTACGTTGCATTATTTGGGTAGACATAATGGCTTGCTAGAGTCCGCTTATGTCTTATGAGGTTCGATATGATCGAACTCATTGCCAACATGATGTAATCCTATTGGGTCACACACAACTAGAATGAATTGGTTAAACCGGAGGAAGAATGATTGAGAGGCTCGTAAACCGGTTACTTATGTCACGCGACATATCAAGCCAATGGCTTGATATACCGCGCGACATAATAGGCCAATACGCGTTTTTGACAGCCTGTCTCTCCTAATTCGATTAGAAGAGGTATTTACACTATTGTAGTATAAATACAAGGGTTCTGTCAGACCTAAGGGTCAGCCGAAATTTTAAAAGCAAAATTCACAATCAAATTCTCTCAATATTCTTCAAGGTTTAGATCTAGCAATCAACAAGAAATTGTTCTTGGATTCATTCAAAGGTGTGGATACCAAAAGAGGGTCTTCGCTCGTTCATCGATCAAGGCCTAGAGTTCAAGCAAGTTGAAGAACGAAGTTTGTGATTCGATATCACATAATCAAATCGTTCGATAGCTCAAGACCTAAAGCGTTTCAAGGTTGGTTTAATTTATATCATAGGTATTCAAATTAATTGTATAGAACGGATCCTAGGGCTTCTTGGGTTTTATGTTTTTAATGCTTAATCTCCGCTGCGCATGGACCCGTAAAACCCAACAAAGGGTATCGAGCCCCGTTCGTATGATTAAGTTTGAATTAACATGCTAGGTTTAAGATATAAATTGTTTATATGCTTATTGCATGTTTTGTATGTGATAGAATTTTTAATTGTTTATGTGAAACAATGTGAAACAATGTGAAAATCGTTTTCAATTTATGCTGAATTAAATCTGTAAAAAGGCTGTTTTATGTGATTTAATTGGCTGTAATCTGTATTGATTCGAACTGAAATCTCTGTAACCTCGTCGCCTATGTCGTGCGACATATCGAGCCATGTGGAATTCAAGTTACCGGCATGTTAGGTCGCGCGACATATTAAGCCTTCGCCGATGTTGTCACGCGACATAACAAGCCAAAATCGGCGTAATCTGTTTGTTCAAATTTTTCGCTATTCTATGATTGTGTTTACAATCTGATATGTTGATATGAAAATCTGGATGTTATAAAATTGAGTTTATAAGTCCGCGATAGATTGATTCATTGATATACATGATTAATTGATTAAAATCTGATTTTAATAATTATTGCAATGTATATGAAAATCTGGATGTTATAAAATTGAGTTTATAAGTCCATGCTAGATTGATTCATTGTTTATGCATGCTTAATTAATTTAGATATGTTTTATTAATTGTTGCGATGCATGAATTATTTGTTCTTAATTGTTAAGAATTATTAAAATTAGATGTTTAGTTGAAACATGATATTTAGTTTCCTAATATGTTTAGATTTAGACATTGTAAATTTTGGATCTTATGATTGTTTATGGAAACAAGTCATAAATACGCGAAATTTAAAAGGAAGCCGATTGTTTATAAAAGGTAAGGATTATGTTGCCTAATCGTAGTTGATTTCTAATTATGCATGTCTAGGAGAGTTCGTCTAAGGAAGAGTTGGTACTTAAGAAGTCCTTGCGGCTCACCTATCTTCCCGGGAACTTACTCCGGTGCATGATTTTGACTATCTTTCTGATATGCTTATAATCTACCTTTAAAGAACCTTCATTTAACTTTTAAGTTCTTTATGCTAATTCATGATTAAAAACACTTGAGACCATTCGGATAGTTTTGGGTGGGCTTGCCATAGCAAGGTGCTTTGATTCTATTCGAATGCGAGCAAGATGAGGAAATGGTGGTTCCTATACGTTTTAAAGTGAATGAACTTAATTGGGTTATCAAAATGGTTTTGGACCCAAGGCATAAGATGAGATTAAAATATGCCTAGACATATGATGTCTTGAATTGATCTCATAAAAGATCTAAGAGTCATATATGTGATATGATTGATGTTTTCTACCTAATTAATTTAATTTTGAGCGGTTTGCCATAGCAAACTTGAAATTGAATTAAAGTTGGATCTTAGCCCATTAAATGTATATTATGCTTATTTGCATTTGAAGGTGTATAATTTAGTGGGAGCATTTATTTAAATGCACTATACTTCTCATATGATATGTTTACTTATATGTGTTCATATTTTATAGAATAAATGGCATCAAACAATAATCACTTTTCACTGCGATCTGTCCTTGAGAAGGAAAAGTTGGAAGAGAATGGTACAAACTATATGGATTGAATCCGTAGTTTGAGAATTGTTCTCAAACAAGAGGAGAAACTGTACGTTCACCGAACCTATTCCACCCGAACTCCGCCGCCAATGCCGCTAGGGCAATAAGGGAACAATATACGAAGCACAAGCGTGACTCTACAGATGTTAGTTGCCTTATGCTCTCCGCCATGTGCAAGAGTCTTCGAAGAATCTTGAGCACTTGGGGACGATCGACTTAAACAATCGGGCGATGGAAATGTTCCAAATTCAAGCTAGGCAAGAAAGGTACAA
Organism: Adenophora triphylla var. japonica; assembly: GCA_022495995.1. NCBI lineage: Eukaryota > Viridiplantae > Streptophyta > Magnoliopsida > Asterales > Campanulaceae > Adenophora > Adenophora triphylla. Next base: position 339,842 of record JAFEMH010002270.1, on the reverse strand, counting down.
CACGGTTGCATCCTTGACCTCATGCAAGATGAGTGAAGGACAAGCTGTTGGTCCCCATGCTCTCAAGTTAAAGTGGCCACATTGAGCATCTTGAAAGGCTCGGCTTTTTTCCAATTAGCCAAGAGTTGGCTACCGACATAATATTGAATTCATTACCTAAAAGTTTTAGTCATTTCATAATGCACTATAACATGGGTGGAATGAATAGAAACCTTTCCGAGTTAGTTCAAATGTTGACTACCGCGGAAACCAGTATTGTCGAGAAGAAGACCGATCAAGTGCTAATGGTTAACAAGGGGAAAGGGTTCAAGGGTAAAGGAAAAGCAAAGGTTGCTAATCCTAAGGCAAAGGTTGCCAAGCCCAAAGAGGCCTCCAAGCCTAAAGAGGCTAAGCCTAAGTCCCAAGAGGACGCACCGCTTCCATTGCAATGAGATTGGACATTGGAGAAGAAATTGCGCAAAATACAAGGAAGCACCGAAGAAGAGCAAAGGAGTTGCTTCAACTTCAGTATCTTTGTTATAGATATATTCCTATCTACTTCTAGTTCTTGGGTATTGGATACCGGATGTGGAACTCACATTTGTTTAAATGTGCGGGGTCTAAAGAACGAAGGATGCTTAAGGAAGGTGTGAAGTGGACCTACGTGTGGGGAATGGAGCAAGAGTTGCTGCATTAGCCGTAGGAACTTATGAAGTTACTTTACCTAGTGGACTAATACTTGTTTTGAACAATTGTTATTACGTTCCAGCTTTAAGTAGGAATATTATTTCGATTTCATGTTTGGATAATGAAGGTTTTAATTTTCTTATATGTGATAAGAAATTTTCTATTTACAAGAGTGATATGCATTATTATCATTGTTTCATTCAATGGCCTTTATATTCTTGATGTTGAAAATCGCGATAATGATGTCTATAACATTAACAAGAAATCTAAACCCAATGATGTAAACCACACTTACTTATGGCATTGTCGTCTTGGCCATATAAACGAGAAACGCATTTCTAAACTCCACAAAGATGGATTTTTGGACTCACATGATTATGAATCATATGAGACATGCGAATCTTGTTTACTTGGCAAGATGACTCAAGGACCCATTTACCAAAACCGGTGAAAGGGGCGGGCGACTTATTAGGACTCATACATACCGATGTATGTGGGCCTATGAGTAGCGATGCTAGGGGAGGATTTCGGTACTTCATAACATTCACTGATGATTATAGTAGATTTGGATATGTTTATCTAATGAAACATAAGAGTGAATCGTTTGAGATATTTCGAATATTTCAAAATGAGGTGCAAAATCAACTTGGCAAAACTATTAAGGTACTTCGATCCGATCGAGGTGGTGAATATTTGAGCCAAGAATTTGTGATCATCTTAAGAGTTGTGGAATCGTTTCGTAACTCTCTCCACCCGGAACACCACAATGGAATGGTGTGTACGAAAGGAGGAATAGAACTTTGTTGGACATGGTTCGTTCTATGATGAGTCAAGTTGAGCTTCCTTTATCCTTTTGGGGACATGCACTAGAAAGCTGCTGCTTTCACTATAAACAGAGTTCCTACCAAATCGGTTCAAAAGACCCCATATGAGATGTGGCATGGAAGAAAACCTAGTTTGTCTTTCATGAAGATTTGGGGTTGTGATGCATATGTCAAGAAGTTAACTTCTGACAAGCTAGCACCTAAATCTGATAAATGTGTTTTCGTGGGATATCCTAAGGAAACCAAAGGATACTATTTCTACAACCGAAACGAGAACAAAGTGTTTGTTGCTCGAAATGGTACTTTCTTAGAAAAGGAGTTTCTTCGCAAAGGAACCAGTGGGAGTAAAATAGATCTCGAAGAAGTTCGAGAACCCGAAAACAACATTGAACCAATGGTAGAAAGCGAACCAAGTTCACAAACCGTTGTGGAACCGGTTCAAGATGCACAAGTTCCTCGCCGAAGTGGTAGATCACGATCCGAACCCGAGAGATATGGATTTCTCGTTACGGAAAGTGATGAAGTGGAGTTAATCGAAAATGATGAACCCACTTGCTATCAAGAACAGATGTCCGCTCCGGATTCGGAAAAATGGCAAGAAGCCATGAAGTCCGAATTACAATCCATGGCTGATAATCAAGTTTGGAACTTGATTGATCCACCCGAAGGTGTAAAAACCATAGGGTGCAAATGGGTCTTCAAGAAGAAGACCGACATGGATGGGAAGGTGCACACCTATAAGGCTAGGCTAGTAGCTAAGGGATATAGGCAGATTCATGGCATAGACTATGATGAAACCTTTTCGCCTGTAGCTATGCTTAAGTCTATTAGAATTTTACTTGCCATAGCCGCATATTATGACTATGAGATATGGCAAATGGATGTCAAAACAGCTTTCCTTAATGGGAAGTTACTTGAGGATGTATACATGATACAACCTGAAGGTTTTGTCGATCCGAGAAAATTCTAACAAGGTGTGTAAGTTGCGAAATCCATTTATGGATTGAAGCAAGCTTCAAGGAGTTGGAATCTACGTTTTGATGAAGCAATCAAGGAATTTGGCTTTATCAAGAACGAAGATGAACCTTGTGTATACAAGAAAATTAGTGGGAGCGTAGCACTATTTTTAGTGTTGTATGTCGACGATATCTTACTCATTGGAAATGACGTTTACGCACTACAATCGTTAAGTCTTGGTTAGGAAAGTGTTTTTCAATGAAAGATATGGGGAAGCCGCATATATCCTTGGTATCAAGATCTATAGAGATAGATCCAAGAGGATGATTGGTTTAAGTCAAAGTACTTACATTGACAAAGTCCTTAGAAGATTCCAAATGGAAAATTCTAAAAGAGGGAATTTGCCAATGTTGCATGGTATATCTCTTAGCAAGAATCAATGTCCAAAGACTAATGATGAGCGAAAGAGAATGAATGGTATTCCATATGCTTCGGCAATTGGGTCTATCATGTATGCTATGTTATGTACTAGACCCGATATCTCGTGTGCTCTAAGCATGACGAGTAGGTACCAATCGGATCCCGGCGAACCACATTGGATAGCGATCAAGAATATCCTTAAGTACTTACGAAGAACTAAGGATGTATTCTTGGTCTTTGGAGGAATGGAAGAAGATCTTGTAGTAAAAGGCTACACGGATGCTAGCTTCCAAACCGACAAAGATGATTTCGAATCGCGATCCGGATTTTTGTTTACGCTTAATGGAGGCACCGTGAGTTGGAAAAGTTCCAAGCAAAGTACCGTCGCCGATTCTACAACCGAAGCTGAGTACATAGCGGCATCCGATGCAGCTAAGGAAGCAGTTTGGATCAAGAAGTTCATTAGTGATTTGGAAGTCGTTCCAATCATCAAAGATCCTATTGAACTTTACTGTGATAACAATGGTGCCATTGCACAAGCAAAGGAACCAAGATCACACCAGAGATCCAAACACATACTTCGACGTTTCCACATTATCCGTGAGATATGTGAAAGGGAAGACGTTAAGATATGCGAGTAGACACCGATGACAACGTGGCGGACCCACTAACTAAGGCTCTCTCGCAAGCTAAACATGATGGTCATGTTAGGTCCATGGGTATTCGATACATGGTAGATTGGGCCTAGTGCAAGTGGGAGACTGTTGGTGTTATGCCCTAGGCCTATGATTGATAGACTTATGTGTTGACATTATTTATTATTATATGAGATGTTTATTATTTGATTATTATATGTTTTGTATATTTGTTTATAATAATCTCTGTCCCTAATTATTAAGAGAATAAATTAGTATAATTGTCAATGGATAATCATGTGATGATTATATGCATAAGAGATGCACATTGAAATTATGGGTACTTGTTAGAGAACAAGTATTTGGACATGACCCGCATGAGATTTATGTCATGGTCAAATGTCATACTTAAATCTCATACGGTTACTTCATTTATTTCCTAGACCTAAGACTATCATAACCTTACATATGATGAAAGTCATGTTTGATTTTAGTCAAACGATATCTTAACACGATATCTATAAAGGCTATCATTGGCATGATCGGATTCATGATGGGAAGGATGATAAGTCAAGAAGGAATTTGTCCCTCGGAAGAGAGATGTTATGCTTGGGCCCCTCGATGAGTGATAATGATGAAAGTGTATGGCCGTACCCCAATGTGATTGGAATTATCATTATACTCAAGAATCGAGAAAGCATTGAACAATAACAAGTTGACAAGGACCATGACTTGTGTTCAAATATGACATCGTGAGACAAAGGGATAAATGGAAGTACACCGTTGGAAACGTGAACTCTTACGTTGCATTATTTGGGTAGACATAATGGCTTGCTAGAGTCCGCTTATGTCTTATGAGGTTCGATATGATCGAACTCATTGCCAACATGATGTAATCCTATTGGGTCACACACAACTAGAATGAATTGGTTAAACCGGAGGAAGAATGATTGAGAGGCTCAGAAACTGGCTACTTATGTCACGCGACATATCAAGCCAATGGCTTGATATACCGCGCGACATAATAGGCCAATACGCGTTTTTGACAGCCTGTCTCTCCTAATTCGATTAGAAGAGGTATTTACACTATTGTAGTATAAATACAAGGGTTCTGTCAGACCTAAGGGTCAGCCGAAATTTTAAAAGCAAAATTCACAATCAAATTCTCTCAATATTCTTCAAGGTTTAGATCTAGCAATCAACAAGAAATTGTTCTTGGATTCATTCAAAGGTGTGGATACCAAAAGAGGGTCTTCGCTCGTTCATCGATCAAGGCCTAGAGTTCAAGCAAGTTGAAGAACGAAGTTTGTGATTCGATATCACATAATCAAATCGTTCGATAGCTCAAGACCGGAAAGCGTTTCAAGGTTGGTTTAATTCTATATCATAGGTATTCAAATTAATTGTATAGAACGGATCCTAGGGCTTCTTGGGTTTTATGTTTTTAATGCTTAATTCCGCTGCGCATGGACCCGTAAAACCCAACATTTCTTGTATGGGTCATCTTGACGGGCGATTAAAGTAAAATTGGCTTTAATTCTATTTGAAATAGTAATAGATTAATTTCTTGATCTTAATCTCTTAAAGCTTTCATCAATTAATACTTTGAATCTTGACCGTGTCGGCTAGTAATTAATAACAAAGAAGAGATAGAGATTTTATATCTCGTGATCAAGTAATTAGGGGAAAGAAAGAAAGAGTCATTCCAGTGATATTGATTGATAGACGGGGATACTTTTGCATATCCAAAGTGTTCTTTTTCATCATTGTTTATAACTTAGATTTTAATTCCCGTCTTAGGATTTTAATTCAAAAACAAACAAACCCCCCATTTGTGTGTGACGAGTTCGTTTGCAATACCGTTCTTCAGTGGTTCGACCCTGGACTTACCTTTGCTACATTCTTGTGGCCGAGTCCCGGTTTAATTTAGTAGGGGTGCGACTAATTTGGCGCCGTTGCCGGGGAACGGTGTAATTGTTTACGCTCTTATTCTTTTCTTAATCTATTTCTTTTTCTTTTTCTTTTTTTTTTATTTTAGTATTTTTGATATCTGCCAAGTGTTTTACCCTGCTATCTTGTGGTGTGTAACCGTGCATGGTTCACACCCGTTCTTTGTGCCTCTTGATACAGAAATTGAACGTTCTTTCAGGAAAAGACGCAAAGTAAACAGGAGTAAACGAAAATTGTTGGGAAAAAGAGATGGGTGATAGAGCAGCTCAGACACTCAGGGAGAAAGCTGCTCCGAACTGGACGGAGCAACCGTAGGCAGTTAATTTTCCCGCATTGCCTACGGGAGTCACGTTCGAGTTGAGCTGGGGCTACTAAATCAATTGCCTAGCTTCAGTGGGCTACCCGGGGAGAACCCGAATCAGCACGTATCCCAGTTCGTGCAAGTTTGCAGCAGTATGAAGCCTTCATTTCTCCCACTTGAGCAGCTTCTGCTCCGAGCTTTCTCTTTCACATTGAAGGACAGGGCCAATGTGTGGTATTATCACACATTGAGGACAATGTTCATTTCAAGTGTGGGGGAGGATTCCTCGTATCCATTTTTTATTTTATTACATTAGTTACATATTAATTTAGAACAGTATTACCACCTGGCAGATGTTGAAGGAGGCATTCTTGGATGAATTTTTTCCGGTGAACCAGATCAATGTTATGAAACGGGACATCAGTAATATGGAGCAGAAGGGGGGATGAGTCATACTATGATACTATAATAGATTTCACACACTCACCCGGAGTTGCCCTTATCACGGATATGATGCGGATCAGCTGATAATATACTTCCACGGAGGACTTACTGATGAGGATAAGAGGATGGTTGACTCTTCGTGTGGGGGTAGCATACTGAACAAAACTACTGCGAAAGCTCAGAAATTATTGGAGGAGCTAGCGAAGAGTACCCGGACACATGGTATGAGGTCAAGTGTCAGACAGGTCAATGCAGCTGGGTCCAGAGTGGGTCGACTGATCAACTTAAAAATGATGTAGAGGACATCAAAAGTATGATGAAGGCAATGATGTTGGGACAACCGCCGAAGCAGTGTGGTATTTGTTACGAGGTGACTCATCCTACCGATTCGTGTCCAACATTACAAACGGGTGAGTATGAAGACGTGAATGAAGTCGGATTTGGAGGCCAGAGACAGAACACTTACAACCCGAACTGAAAGAATCACCAGGGGTTCAGTTGGTCTAATCCGAATGGGGCACAGCAGCCGCAGTTCGATAATCAGTTCGGTATTCAACGAGGTTTTCTACCGGTTCAGCAGTCCATGTAGTTTAGGGCACCTATGCAGCCGCAGCAGTCGCAACAACAGTCACAGCAGGGACAGTCTACAGATGATATGGTCCGTTCATTGGCTCAGAGCATGACCACTTTATCTAGCGGTTTTCAACAGTATCAGCAAAGGACTGATACTAGTATCAGTGGTCTTGAGAGACAGATGGGTCAGATTGCAGATGCTGTGGGGAGGTTGGAGGCTATGAATTCGGGGAAGTTGCCATCAAGGACGAAACCGAATCCTAACCAAAAAAACGTGAGTGCTATGAAACTGAGGAGTGGTAAGGAGTTGATGGATACAGTTATCAATGAGGAACCAGAATTGGAGGGAGAAAATGGAACCGACAAGAAAAGTTTTGGAAGAAAAGGGTAATGGCAAGGCTATTTTTAATACTTTCAAGAGGCTAGAGGTGAACATCCCATTCTTGGATCTTCTTCAGACCGTTTCGAGATATGCTAAATTTTTGAAGGAGCTGTGTACCACCAAGAGAGATCAGAAGCTACGGAGTCAGAAAAAGGTTAAGGTCCATGAGCATGTTTCTGCCGTTTATCAGAGGAAGATGCCCGAGAAGTGCAGTGACCCGGGGATGTTTGTGATCCCTATTTCTCTAGGGGATTCATCGGAGCACAAGGTAATGCTCGATTTGGGGGCTTCAATCAATGTTATGCCATATACATTGTTTGAGAACCTAAAATTGGGGCCATTGCAAGACACTCGGGTAGTGATACAGTTGGCTGACCGGTCTAATGCTTATCCGAAGGGGTTGGTAAAATGATATTTTTGCCTGACTTTTATGTGTTGGATATGGACTCGCACAAGGCTCCCATTCTGCTTGGAAAGCCTTTCATGTCTACAGCAAGAACCAAGTGGATGTGGCTAATGGTTCTTTATCTATGGAATTCGATGGGCAAGTCATGGAGTTCAACATCTTTGACTCCATGAAATACCCAAAGGATGTCCATTCCCTATGTTTCATGGATGTGATTGAGCCGGTGGTGGAGGATGTGTTCGAGGTGAGTGGTACGAATGAGGACATGAAGTCAGTTTTAGAGAATGCTTTGGGGTTTGCTGAGATGGACTTTGAAATTTCCAAAAGTCTGAAAGAAGCGGTGATGAGTCTTTCGGGTGATGCTCCGGGGTATGTTAAGGTGCATTTGGAGATTCCACCAGGAAGCCCGTGCCGTCTATTGAGAAGGCACCTGAGCTCGAATTGAAGACCCTACCGGAGGGCTTAAAGTATGTTTACTTGGGAGAAAATGATACGTTGCCGGTAGTTATCTCGAGCAAGTTGAATGAAGCTCAAGAGCAGAAATTGGTAGAGGTGGTTCGGGCTAGGAAGGAGGCGATTGGATGGACTATTGTCGATCTTAAGGGCATAAGTCCATCTTTGTGTACACATAAAATAGTTCTGGAGGATGATGCGAAGCCGGTCAAGCAACCACAAAGGAGGATGAATCCACCGATGATGGAGGTGGTAAAGAAGGAGGTGTTGAAGCTGATGCAGATGGGGATTATCTACCCCATATCCGACGGCAAGTGGGTTAGTCCCACTCAGTGTGTTCCAAAGCGAGGCGGGATCACCGTCTCAATAAATCATAAGGGAGAGTTGGTGCCAATCCGGGAGCTAACGGGTTGGCGAATTTGCATTGATCTTCGGCGTCTTAATGAGGTAACACGTAAGGATCATTTCCCCCTCCCCTTCATTGATCAAATGCTAGAAAGGTTAGCCGGAAGGGCATATTACTGTTTTCTCGATGGTTATTCCGGGTATTTTCAAATACCTATTGCCCCGGAAGACCTAGAGAAAACTACTTTTACTTGCCCCTTCGGCACCTTCGCTTATCGGAGGATGCCGTTTGGTTTGTGTAATGCACCTGCGACTTTTCAAAGGTGCATGATGAGCATCTTCTCCGACATTGTTGAGAATTTCATGGAAGTCTTCATGGACGATTTCACTGTTCATGGAGACTCATTTGACCAATGCCTTGCTCACTTAGCTCTTGTCTTAGACCGTTGCATTGAAACGAATTTGGTCTTGAATTATGAAAAGTGTCATTTTATGGTCGAGCAAGGCATTCTTTTGGGTCATGTTGTGTCCAAGAAAGGTATAGAGGTCGATAGGGCAAAAATTGATGTTATTTCTTCCCTTCCCTATCCCACAAATGTTCGTGAGGTCCGGTCATTCCTCGGTCATGCGGGGTTTTATCGGCGATTCATAAAAGATTTTTCCAAAATCGCTTCTCCCCTATGCACTTTGTTACAAAAAGAGGTGAATTTTCATTTTGATGAGAGGTGTAAGGGGGCCTTTGATGAGTTGAAGTCTAGGTTGACCACTACCCCCATAATCCAAGCACTTGATTGGTCTCGTCCCTTCGAGATCATGTGTGATGCTAGTGATTATGCGGTAGGGGCTCCTTTGGGTCAAAAGGTGGATAGGGCATCCCATGTCATTTACTAGGAATTATACCACAATCGAGAAGGAGATGTTGGCAGTTGTATTTGCTCTTGAGAAGTTTCGGTCTTATCTTTTAGGCACCAAAATTATTGTTTACACCGATCATGCTGCTCTTAAGTATCTAATGACCAAGAAAGAGGCGAAACCTAGACTTATTAGGTGGATCCTTTTATTGAGTGAATTTGACATTGAGGTGAAGGATAAGAAAGGGGCCGAGAATCTTGTGGCCGACCATTTGAGTTGCCTTGTGCTTAAAGAGGGTGAGCCCTCTAATCACTGTTCTATTCGGGGTGAGTTTCCCGATGAGTCTCTTTGGGTGGTTCAGTCGTCCGCACCATGGTATGCAGATTTGGTCAATTTTCTCGTGTCTCAAAAGTTTCCTCCGGGACTTACTAAATCTAAGAAGGATAAAATTCGGAGTGAGGCCAAATATTATGTGTGGGATGAGCCTTATTTGTGGAGGCATTGTGCGGACCAAGTGATCCGTAAGTGTGTAGCCGATAGTGAGATTCATTCCATCCTTAGATTTTGCCATGAGCATGCATGCGATGCGATGGTCATTTCGATGCTAGAAACACGGTGAGGAAAGTGCTTGAGAGTGGTTTTTATTGGCTTACCTTGTTCTGTGATGCCTATAATTTTTGCAAATCTTGTGATAGGTGTCAAAGGGTTGGTAACATTGGTCGTCTTGATGAGATGCCACAAAATTTCGTCTTAAATTGTGAGATTTTTGACGTATGGAGAATTGACTTTATGGGTCCTTTCCCCAATTCAACCCCACGCGCACCGATAATTCACGGGTAGTGGTCAATTTCCTTAGGACTAACATCGTGTGTAGGTTTGGTATGCCTAGAGCCATCATAAGTGATAGGGGGACACATTTTTGTAATAGGACGGTTGAAGCTTTGGTTAAGAAAACTCATAAGATTTCGACCGCCTATCATCCCCAAACTAATGGCCAAGCGGAGGTGTCCAACCTGGAGATCAAATCCATTCTTGAGAAAACTGTGAATCCATCTAGGAAAGATTGGAGTCTTAGGCTTGATGATGCTTTGTGGGCCTATCGGTATGTCCCCATACCGGTTAGTGTTTGGGAAGCCATGTCATTTACAGGTGGAGTTGGAACATAGAGCATTTTGGGCCATTAAGAAATTTAATATGAACATAGATGGGTCCGGTGAGGAGAGAAAGTTGCAATTAAACGAGTTGAATGAGATTAGGAGAGAAGCTTACGAGAACAACCAACGGTATAAGAAGCGGACAAAGGTGTGGCATGATAAAATGATCAATAGGAAGGACTTTAAGGTTGGTCAAAAAGTCCTCCTATTTGATTCCCGTCTCCGGTTGTTTCCCGAAAAGCTAAGGTCTCGGTGGACCAGACCTTTTGTTGTGAGAGAGGTATATCCGCATGGTGCGGTTGAGATTGGTAGTCTCTCCGGAGACAGTGTTTAAGGTACAACACCTAAAATTGTATCATGATGGCGTGGTAATAAATGAGGATGTGGAGGTGCATTATCTCCAAAATCCTAATTATGATCAGACCTTCTTTTTGAGTCTTGTCAAAGACTTAAAATTTGATGCTTGCCGGGGGCTTACCCGACATTTGGTCTAGCTAAAGACGTTAAAGAAGGGCGGCTAACCGGGAGGCAACCCGGAATTTATTCATCTTTCATTCAGCATTTTTTTTTTTATATTTGGAAGCGGTGCTACTAAAGGTATTTGTGTTGTGGTGTTGTGCAGGGAGAAGCAAAGGAGAAATGAGCAAAACGGGTGCCCAGAAAAAATAAAAATAAAAAATAAATCAAAATCAATCCTAGGGCCTGTTATATATATATATATATATATATATATATATATATATATATATATATATATATATATATATATATATATATATATAACGAAGCTGGAAATGGCCAAGGGACGACTCGTCCCCAAGTCAACCAACTATTCCCCAAAGGGGGGGGACGAGTCTATCAGAGAGGTGTTATTTGGGGACGACTCGTGCCCCTTGGGATGACTCGTACCCTTCCCTCACCAAAACCGTCCCTATTCCCTCTCTATCTTCATCTTCAACCCCTCAATCACCATTAAAATCCAAGCTTTCTCTCTCTACCCCAAATCCAAAATTCCATACAACTCTCTCTATTTCTTCGAAATTCAAACGTAAAACACCCTCTTTCCCTAAATTCGAAACGCATTCTTCAATTTTAGCCTTCAATCGTTTCAAAATTCAAAAAATTCCAAAAACCCTTGAAAGTCAAAGTGGAAGTTTTTGGTCAAAATTCGGGGAAGGCTAACTTTGGATGTTACAAGGAGTTTTGTGACCACATTGGGAGCTATATCAAGGTAAAACTTCATCACTTTCTCTCTTGTACTTTCAATTTGTTGGGTTGTGCTGAAATTGTAGTGCGGTGGTTCGAGTGGGCATTGGAAGGAGAATTTGATTGTGGTGATGTTTTTGTTGTTGCACTTTCTTTGTGAATTCTGGGTGGAAGATTTGTAGTGGTTTTTGTGTTGAAAATTATGCCTCCTAAGGAGAGAGACGCTAGAGTGGGTAGCAACAAGAGGGTTAGACAAAACCCGCAACCCGTAGTCTCAAATGATCCCACTCCCCCTAATGCATCGTTGCCTTATATGGGTTTGACCCAATTGACTGCTGCGCAAAAGAAAAAATGGAGGAATTTGGAGGGGAGAAAGTTTCAAGTCACTACCTTCCTTCAGATGCCGGTTTTGCAGGATTTGGGTTTAGATACATTGGTAACGGAGTTGATGATGCAGGCTGGGCTAGGAAACTTCCTGGGGAAGAGGGCCGATACATATTTGAGATATTCCCTTGAGTTCTTATCAACCTTGGAGGTGGTTAAGGGGTCGCAAGGAAATTCAATTCGGTTTAATTTGGATGATGCAACGTATAGGGTAACCTTTACTGAGTTGAGGGAAGTCTTTGGTGTTGATCAGCCTAGGGGAAACTGGTTGGAAGTTGATGGGGCGGGATGTTTTTTCTTCTCTGAGCTCACGGGATTACCGTGTAATAAGAAACACCTTCGGGCTTCCTCTCTTTCTCACCCGGCCTGGAAGTATTTTACAGAGGGTTATCGATGTCTTGGTTGGCAAATAGAGAGCCAGCCCAGCTTAATGTTGCAATGGTAAATCTCTTGAGGACGGGGTTGAGGAGTGTTCAAGTGATCCCGGACTGGGTTGAGATTTTTGTTAGTAGATGTGAGGCATTTTCTTTGAGCAAAAAGGGCAACATCTCAATAGGGGGGATGATTACGTTGCTAGCGGAAGCGTGTTTGGAAAATCTAAAGCCCGAGGCGATGAAATTGACGGAGGGCACGGGTATTTATTCTAGGGATTGGCTTGTGCAATATGATAAGTTTGTGAGGGATCAGATGGCGGGAAACAATAGGGCTTTATTGTTTGAATATGGTGTTCCCAAAAGAACGGTCTCTTGCATGGTAGGGGCTACCTTTTCGAGTGGTGCGCAGGCCAGGCATTGCCGTATGCCAGGTGTAGAGGATGAAATGGACCCGGTTGATGAGGAGGAAGACGAAGAGCAGGATTTGGAGAGGCAGGGAGGTCAAAGTGGAGAGTAGAACCAGAACCCGCAAGGTTCTTTGGATCAATGGACTATGATGAAGGCATATTTGGATGAGCAGGAAAGATCAAGGATAGCTCGGGAGCAGAGCCGACATGCTTTAGAGGATGTTAGATGGGAGGAGGATCAGGATCGTTTTTGAAGGGTTGGAGGATGAAACTGCCATTTTGAGAGCCCGGTCTAGGCAGTTGGAGGCTTGGGCGAGGCAGGACCCGGAGTTATGAGCTAGTTTCAGAGGATTATTTGGCTATGATGCATTCGAGAGCCACTGCTCGTGCTCAAAGGCGTTCTTCCCGTTAGTCCTATTATCAGGGTGAATGCTCCGGCTCTCATCGGTGATGGTATCTCCTTTTCCCTTCCTCTATCATTTTTATCGCCTTTACTCTTTATTTCACACACATTGAGGGCATATCACCGGAGTTGGAGTCATAAGGGAGGATTTGGAGTTTCGGGTAGGATTTTACCTTGGATTAAAATTTGGTAGGCTTAGTCGCACACCGACTAAATTAAATCGGGACTCGGCCACAAGAATGTAGCAAAGGTAAGTCCAGGGTCGAACCACTGAAGAACGGTATTGCAAACGAACTCGTCACACACAAATGGGGAGTTTGTTTGTTTTTAAATTAAAATCCTAAGACGGGAATTAAAATCTAAGTTATAAACAATGATGAAAAAGAACACTTTGGATATGCAAAAGTATTCCCGTCTATCAATCAATATCACTGGAATGACTCTTTCTTTCTTTCCCCTAATTACCTGATCACGATATATAAAATCTCTATCTCTTCTTTGTTATTAATTACTAGCGGCGACATACTCAACTAATAATCCTAACCAATACCAAAACCTAGCCGACACGGTCAAGATTCAAAGTATTAATTGATGAAAGCTTTAAGAGATTAAGATCAAGAAATTAATCTATTACTATTTAAAATAGAATTAAAGCCAATTTTACTTTAATCGCCAGTCAAGATGACCCATACAAAAATTGCGAAGGTGCTACGATGAAAACCCTAGTCCGACACGATAGAAACATCTCCATGCCCCCACGCTTAAACCTCACAATGCCCTCAATGTGTGTGAAATAAAGAGTAAAGGCGATAAAAACGATAAAGGAAGGGAAAAGGAGATACCATCACCGATGAGAGCCGGAGCCTTCCCCCTGATAATAGGACTGACGGGAAGAACGCATCTGAGCACGAGCAGTGGCTCTCGAATGCAGCATAGCCAAATAATCCTCTGAAATTGGCTCGTAACTCCGGGTCTCTGTCTGCATCGCCCATGCCTCCAACTGCCTAGACCGGGCTCCCAAAATGGCAGTTTCATCCTTCAACCCTTCAAAACGATTCTGAACCTCCTCCCATCTAACATCCTCTAAAGCATGTCGGCTCTGCTCTCGAGCTATCCTTGATCTTTCCTGCTCATCCAAATATGCCTTCATCATAGTCCATTGATACAAAGAACCTTGCGGGTTCTGGTTCTAGTCCATTGATACAAAGAACCTTGCGGGTTCTGGTTCTACTCTCCATTTTGACCTCCCTGCCTCTCCAAATCCTGCTCTTCGTCTTCCTCCTCATCAACCGGGTCCATTTCATCCTCTACACCTGGCATACGCCAATGACTGGCCTGCGCACCACTCGAAAAGGTGGCCCCTACCATGCAAGAGACCGTTCTTTTGGGAACACCATATTCTAACAATAAAACCCTATTGTCTACCGCCATCTGATCCTCACAAACTTATCATATTGCACAAGCCAATCAATCCCTAGAATAAATACCCGTGCCCCCCGTCAATTTCATCCCCTCGGGCTTTAGATTTTCCAAACACGCTTCCGCTAGCAACGTAATCATCCCCCCTATTGAGATGTTTCCCTTTTTGCTCAAAGCAAATGCCTCACATCTACTAACAAAAATCTCAACCCAGTCCGGGATCACTTGAACACTCCTCAACCCTGTCCTCAAGAGATTTACCATTGCAACATTAAGCTGGGCTGGCTCTACTCCATTTGCCTACCAAGGCATCGATAACCCTCTGTAAAATAACTATCGGGCCGGGTGAGAAAGAGAGGAAGCCCGAAGGTTCTTCTTATTACACGGTAATCCCGTGAGCTCAGAGAAGAAAAAACTGTTGGGTTTCGAGGGTCCATGCGCAGCGGAATAATGCAATAACTCGAAAAAACCCGAAGCCCTAGAATCCGTTCTAGATGATTAATTAAGAAAGATGAAATAGAAATACCAACCTTGAGTGCTTTTGTTGTTGATAAACTTGACGTAACTCCAGATTGAACGACCTTGTTAATCCTTGATGAACGAACGGCGAATCACGAACTAAAGATCTTGACGAGCGAAGATCCTCTATGTGTATCCACGCGAGGAACGAACCCTAGAACTCTTCTAGGAGGATTGCTAGATCCTTTGATTGAAACACCTTTCAATCAATGAAGAACAATGGAATTGGTGGTGTTTGATTCTCAATTCTCAATTGAAATCTCTCACTTTTGGTGTTTCTCTAAAGCCAAAACGTTCTAATGACGGCTAGGGCAACCAGGGGCAAGTATTTATACGTTACAAATAAAAGCCCTTTGCGAAAACCCTAAAATTAGGTCATTTACGTATCAGTCCAGGGCCGACGGGACGACTCGTCCCCCAGGGCACGAGTCGTCCCCTTTGCACAACCCACTGATTCTGGCGTCCCCTCTAAGGGCACGACTTGGCTTTGCTCATGGGACGAGTCGTCCCTTTGGGCACGACTCGTGCCCCAGAGCACGAGTCGTCCCTCAGGACATCCCCTCTGAATCATCCGTCCCCCTTATGGGGAATAGTTAGTTCAGACTGGGGACGAGTCGTCCCCTGAGCACAGAAAACCCATATTCTTCATTTCTGACAATTCGTTCGATGCGTGTGACCCCATAGGACCATACTATGTTGGCAATGAGTCCGATCACATCGATCCTCATAAGACATGAGCGGACTCTAGCAAGCCATCATGCCTACCCAAATAGTATAATATCAAGTTCGATTTTCCTACATAGAACATATCACAATCCCATTGTCACACGATGTTATATTGAACATGAGTCATGGTCCACGTCAACTCATATTGTTCAATGCTTTCTCGTTACCAAGTAAATTGATTAATCGAATGACATTAATCACATTAATTCATTCGGGCATGGCCATGCACTACATCAATCTTACTTACGAGTGGCCTAGCAAACATCTCTCTTTACGAGGGACAATTTTCCATCTTGACTTATCATTCTTCCCAACAAGAATCATACCATGCCAATGATAGCCCTTATTGTCATCCGGTTAAAGACAACGTTAAACTATATCAAACATGATATTCATCGAGCGGAAGACGATGATAATCTCAGGTCAAAGGATATCAATGATATGA
Organism: Adenophora triphylla var. japonica; assembly: GCA_022495995.1. Classification (NCBI taxonomy): domain Eukaryota; kingdom Viridiplantae; phylum Streptophyta; class Magnoliopsida; order Asterales; family Campanulaceae; genus Adenophora; species Adenophora triphylla. The sequence goes on along the minus strand of JAFEMH010002270.1, from coordinate 323,597 downwards.
CTATATGAGATTTAATTATGACATTTGACCATGACATAAATCTCATAATGGGTCAAGTCCAGTACCTTGTTCTCTAACAAGTACCCATGAATCTAATGTGCATCTCCATGCATATAATCATCACATGACTATCCATTAGACTTCATACTAGTGCTTCATAAGTACTAGGGACATGATTATTATAGCTAAACATGCAAACACATATAATAATCAAAGAAACAATCTCTTATATAAATGAACAATGACATTACATAAAGGTCTATCTCTATAGGCCTAGGGCACTAACACCTACAGTCTCCCACTTGCACTAGGCCCAATCATTCATGTATCTTATACCCATGGACCTAACATGACCATCATGTTTAGCTTGTGGTAAAGGCTTGGTGAGAGGGTCCGAGATGTTGTCATCCGTTGGTACCTTGCATATCTTGACGTCCTCCCTTTCACAGATTTCTCGAATGAGGTGGAAACGTCTCAAAATGTGTTTGGATCGCTGATGTGACCTTGGTTCTTTTGCTTGGGCAATAGAACCATTATTGTCACAGAAAAGCTCTATCGGGTTAGTGATACTCGGAACGACTTCTAAGTCACTAACGAACTTCTTGATCCAAACCGCCTCCTTAGCCGCATCCGATGCTGCTATGTACTCGGCTTCAGTCGTAGAATCAGTAACAGTGCTTTGCTTGAAACTCTTCCAACAAACAGCACCTCCATTTAGCATAAACACAAACCCAGACTGCGATCTATAGTCATCTTTGTCGATTTGGAAGCTTGCATCTGTGTAACCCTTTACAACCAGATCATCTTCCATTCCTCCAAATACCAAGAATACATCCTTAGTCCTTCTCAAGTACTTAAGGATATTCTTGACTGCTATCCAATGGTTCTCACCAGGATCAGACTGGTATCTACTCGTTGCGCTTAGAGCATACAAGACATCGGGTCTAGTACATAACATGGCATACGTGATAGACCCAATTGCCGAAGCATATGGTATATCACTCATCCTCTTTCGCTCATCATTTGTCTTAGGACAATGAGTCTTGCTAAGAGTAATGCCATGTCCCATTGGCAAGTTCCCTCTCTTAGAATTTTCCATGCGGAATCTTCTAAGGACCTTGTCAATATATGTACTCTGACTCAAACCAATCATCCTTCTTGATCTATCTCTATAGATCTTGATACCAAGGATATAAGCCGCTTCACCCATATCTTTCATTGAGAAACATTTTCCTAACCAGGACTTTACAGTCTCAAGTGCAGGAACATTGTTTCCAATGATCAAGATGTCATCGACATACAACACCAGAAATAGAACTATGCTCCCACTTACTTTCTTGTATATACAAGGTTCATCTTCGTTTTTGATGAAGCCAAACTCTTTGACTGATTCATCAAAACGTAGATTCCAGCTCCGGGAAGCTTGCTTCAATCCATAAATGGATCTCTGCAACTTACATACTTTGTTAGAATTCTTTGGATCGACAAACCCTTCAGGCTGTATCATGTATACATCCTCAAGTAGGTTTCCGTTAAGAAACGCTGTTTTGACGTCCATTTGCCGTATCTCATAGTCGTAATATGCGGCTATGGCAATTAGGATTCTAATAGACTTAAGCATTGCTACGGGCGAAAAGGTTTCATCATAGTCAACGCCATGAATCTGCCTATACCCCTTAGCAACAAGCCTAGCCTTAAAAGTATGTACCTTCCCATCCATGTCGGTTTTCTTTTTGAAAACCCACTTGCACCCTATGGTTTTTACACCTTCGGGTGGATCAATCAAGTTTCAAACTTGATTATCGTACATGGATTTGATCTCGGATTCCATGGCTCCTAGCCACTTGTCCGAATCAGGAGTGGACATCGCCTCTTGATAGGAAGTAGGTTCATCATTCTCAATGATTTCTACCTCGTTACTTTCCGTCATGAGAAATCCATATCTCTCAGGTTCGGATCGTATCCTATCCGATCTGCGAAGAACTTGTGTATCTTGAACCGGTTCCACAACAGCTTGTGAATTTGGTTCCGTCTCTACTATTGGCTCTATGTCATTTTCAGGTTCTTGAATTTCTTCAAGATCAATTTTACTCCCACTAGTTTCTTTAGAGAGAAACTCTTTCTCTAGAAAGACACCGTGTCGAGCAACAAACACTTTGTTCTCGGATCGGTTGTAAAATTGATATCCTTTCATTTCCTTAGGATAACCAACGAAAATACATTTATCAGATCTAGGTGCAAGTTTATGTTCAGAAACCAATTTCTTTACATAAGCCTCACATCCCCAAATCTTCATGAAAGATAAGCTAGGCTTTCTTCCATGCCACATCTCATGTGGGGTTTTAGGAGCCGATTTAGTAGGGACCTTATTAAGTGTGAAAGCAGCTGTTTCCAGTGCATGTCCCCAAAGGAAATAGGAAGGTTAACTTGACTCATCATCGATCGAACCATATCTAATAGAGTTCGATTTCTCCTCTCGGACACACCATTCCATTGTGGTGTTCCGGGTGGAGTAAGTTCTGAAACAATTCCACAACTTTTCAGATGATCGTCAAATTCTTGGCTCAAATATTCACCACCTCGATCAGATCGAAGTGTTTTAATAGTTTTGCCAAGTTGATTTTGTACTTCACTTTGAAATATTCTAAATATCTCAAATGCTTCACTTTTGTACTTCATCAGATAGACGTAGCCATATCTTGATAAGTCATCAGTGAACGTTATGGAGTACCGAAATCCTCCCCTAGCAATGCTATTCATTGGTCCACATACATCAGTATGTATGAGAGCCAATAAATCACTAGCCCTTTCACTACTCTTAGTAAAAGGTGCTTTAGTCATCTTGCCCAATAAACAAGACTCGCAAACATCATATGATTCATAATCATATGAGTCTAAATATCCATCTTTATGGAGTTTAGATACGCGTTTCTCGTTTATGTGGCCAAGACGGCAATGCCATTTGTATGTGTTGTTCACATCATTTGGTTTAGATTTCTTACTAGCATGATAGACATTATCAACATTATTTTCAACATCCATGACATAAAGGCCATTAAAAGAATGAGCAACACAATAAAGCATGTCATTCAAATAAATTGAAAATTTCTTATTCGCAATAAGAAAATTGTAACCCTCATTGTCTAAACATGAAATTGAAATAATGTTTCTGCTCAAATCCGGAACATAATAACAGTTATTTAAAACTAAAATTAATCCGCTTGGTAAAGTGACTTCGTAAGTCCCTACGGCCAATGCAGCAACTCTTGCTCCATTTCCAACCCGTAGATCTACTTCACCCTCCTTGAGCAACCTTCTATTCTTTAGCCCCTGCACATTTAGGCAAATGTGAGATTCACATCCGGTATCTAATACCCAAGAACTAGAGGTAGAAAGTAAAATATCTATCACATAGATACCTGAAGTCATGGCAATCTCATTGCCTTTCTTCTTCAGTCCTTCCTGATAAAGCTTGCAGTTACGCCTCCAATGCCTAGTTTCCTTGCAATGGTAGCACACCGCATCCTTTTGGGATTTGGGTTTAGGCTTCTCAGCAACGACAACCTTTGCCTCCGGTTTAGCAACTTTTGCTTTAACCTTGGGTTTGAACCCCTTTCCTTTATTCACCATCAACACTTGATTGGTTTTCTTGGTAATATTGTTCTCTGCATTCTTTAGCATCCCATGCAATTCAGACAGAGATTTATTCATCCCATTCATGTTATAATTCAGAACAAACTGATTATAACTTTCAGGGAGTGAATGCAATATCATATCCGTAGCCAGCTCTAACTGGATAGGATATCCGAGCCTCTCAAGGTGTTCGAGGTGACCCTTCATTTTCAACACATGAGGCCTAACAGGTTGTCCTTCAATCATCTTGCATGAATGAAGAGCCTTCATAGTGTCAAACCTTTCCGTACGTGCTTGCAACTGGAACATTTCCTTCAAATGATTTCCCAAATCATAAGCTTCCATGTGTACAAGGTCCTTCTGAAGGGCCTTACACATGGTAGCAAGCATCAAGCAACCAACATCAATAGAATCATCCACATGTTTCTTATGTTGGTCCTTTTCAGCTTTAGTTGCATTAGCCGCAGGCTCGGGTGGAACGGGTCCATCAAGAATGTACAACTTCCTTTCCTGTTTGAGAACAATTCCCAAACTGCGGATCCAATCCACATAGTTGTTGCCATTCTCCTCTAACTTGTCCTTCTCAAGGATTGATCGTAGTGACATGTTTTGATTAGTGTTTACAGCCATTGATCTACAAAGATATGCAACATATAAGTACCAATTCATTTAAGAGATTAATTAACGTATTTCACAAATACTCCCACTAAATTATATAACCTTCTTATATAAACATGCATAATATAATTTAATAGGCTAAGACCCAACTTTAATTTAATTTCAAGTCGGCTATGGCACGACTGCTCAAAATTAAACTAAAAAGGTAGATAACATTTATCAATCATATCTATATATGACTCTTAGATCATTATGAGATTATAGACATCATATGTCACATGTTTCAATCTCATCTTATGCCTTAGGCCCAAAACTGTTTTGATAGCCTAATTGAGTTCAACCATGTTAAACGTATAGCAATCACCGTTTGCTCATCTTGATCATACAAAGATAGAATCAATGTACCTCGTTGTGGCGTAGCCTACATGAAACTATCCGTGTACTCACAAGTGTTTAAACATGGGTGGCATAAAACAAATTCAAATTACAAAGAAGGTTCAATTTTTCATGCTTATCAATTACATGCCAAGGTTGATTCATGAAAACTATATGAGCATAATAATGAACATGGAATGATGCAACACAAATCACATTTGATCAGTAATTACTAGTACGCGGCCACGTGCTCCAAGTTTATCCCACACTTCCATCGAAGTGCCTGTGGGAAAGGTTTTGGTGTCCAGCCAATATACTAAGTAACACTTCACAAATATCCTAGATTAATCACATTAATCATATTAATGAAATTGACATCCCATAATCTAGATTAATCATATTAATCATATATTTCAATTTCATAATCATGGTATATCAATATATACAATTACTTCACAAGCAAAACTCATACAATTTCACATTCTAGATCATGCACATCATGAAAATTCATATAATCATATTACACAATTATCATGATTATCTAACTAAACATCATGAACGGGGCTCTGATACCACTGTTGGGTTTCGAGGGTCCATGCGCAGCGGAATAATGCAATAACTCGAAAAAACCCGAAGCCCTAGAATCCGTTCTAGATGATTAATTAAGAAAGATGAAATAGAAATACCAACCTTGAGTGCTTTTGTCGTTGATAAACTTGACCTAACTCCAAATTGAACGACCTTGTTAATCCTTGATGAACGAACGGCGAATCACGAACTAAAGATCTTGACGAGCGAAGATCCTCTATGTGTATCCACGCGAGGAACGAACCCTAGAACTCTTCTAGGAGGATTGCTAGATCCTTTGATTGAAACACCTTTCAATCAATGAAGAACAATGGAATTGGTGGTGTTTGATTCTCAATTCTCAATTGAAATCTCTCACTTTTGGTGTTTCTCTAAAGCCAAAACGTTCTAATAACGGCTAGGGCAACCAGGGGCAAGTATTTATACGTTACAAATAAAAGCCCTTTACGAAAACCCTAAAATTAGGTCATTTACGTATCAGTCCAGCGCCGACGGGACGACTCGTCCCCTAGGGCACGAGTCGTCCCCTTTGCACAACCCACTGATTCTGGCGTCCCCTCTAAGGGCACGACTTGGCTTTGCTCATGGGACGAGTCGTCCCTTTGGGCACGACTCGTGCCTCAGAGCACGAGTCGTCCCTCAGGACATCCCCTCTGAATCATCCGTCCCCCTTATGGGGAATAGTTAGTTCAGACTGGGGACGAGTCGTCCTCGAGCACGTAAAACCCATATTCTTCATTTCTGACAATTCGTTCGATGCGTGTGACCCCATAGGACCATACTATGTTGGCAATGAGTCCGATCACATCGATCCTCATAAGACATGAGCGGACTCTAGCAAGCCATCATGCCTACCCAAATAGTATAATATCAAGTTCGATTTTCCTACATAGAACATATCACAATCCCATTGTCACACGATGTTATATTGAACATGAGTCATGGTCCACGTCAACTCATATTGTTCAATGCTTTCTCGTTACCAAGTAAATTGATTAATCGAATGACATTAATCACATTAATTCATTCGGGCATGGCCATGCACTACATCAATCTTACTTACGAGTGGCCTAGCAAACATCTCTCTTTACGAGGGACAATTTTCCATCTTGACTTATCATTCTTCCCAACAAGAATCATACCATGCCAATGATAGCCCTTATTGTCATTCGGTTAAAGACAACGTTAAACTATATCAAACATGATATTCATCGAGCGGAAGACGATGATAATCTCAGGTCAAAGGATATCAATGATATGACTATATGAGATTTAATTATGACATTTGACCATGACATAAATCTCATAATGGGTCAATTCCAGTACCTTGTTCTCTAACAAGTACCCATGAATCTAATGTGCATCTCCATACATATAATCATCACATGACTATCCATTAGACTTCATACTAGTGCTTCATAAGTACTAGGGACATGATTATTATAACTAAACATGCAAACACATATAATAATCAAAGAAACAATCTCTTATATAAATGAACAATGACATTACATAAATGTCTATCTCTATAGGCCTAGGGCACTAACACCTACAAAAACATCCCGCCCCATCAACTTCCAACCAGTTTCCCCTAGGCTGATCAACACCAAAGACTTCCCTCAACTCAGTAAAGGTTACCCTATACGTTGCATCATCCAAATTAAACCGAATTGAATTTCCTTGCGACCCCTTAACCACCTCCAAGGTTGATAAGAACTCAAGGGAATATCTCAAATATGTATCGGCCCTCTTCCCCAGGAAGTTTCCTAGCCCAGCCTGCGTCATCAACTCCGTTACCAATGTATCTAAACCCAAATCCCGCAAAACCGGCATATGAAGGAAGGTAGTGACTTGAAACTTACTCCCCTCCAAATTCCTCCATTTTTTCTTTTGCGCAGCAGTCAATTGGGTCAAACCCATATAAGGCAACGATGCATTAGGTGGAGTGGGATCATTTGAGACTACGGGTTGCGGGTTTTGTCTAACTCTCTTGTTGCTACCCCCTCTAGCGTCTCTCTCCTTCCAATTCACAAAGAAAGTGCAACAACAAAAACACCACCACAATCAAATTCTCCTTCCAATTCCCAACCGAACCACCACACTACAATTTCAGCACAACCCAACAAATTGAAAGTGCAAGAGAGAAAGTGATGAAGTTTTACCTTGCTATAGCTCCCAATGTGGTCACAAAACTCCTTGTAACATCCAAAGTTAGTGCAACAACAAAAACACTACCACAATCAAATTCTCCTTCCAATTCCCAACCGAACAACCGCACTACAATTTCAGCACAACCCAACAAATTGAAAGTGCAAGAGAGAAAGTGATGAAGTTTTACCTTGCTATAGCTCCCAATGTGGTCACAAAACTCCTTGTAACATCCAAAGTTAGCCTTCCCCGAATTTTGACCAAAAACTTCCACTTTAACTTTCAAGAGTTTTTGGAATTTTTCGAATTTTGAAAGGATTGAAGGCTAAAATTGAAGAATGTGTTTCGAATTTAGGGAAAAAGGGTGTTTTAGGGTTTGGATTTCGAAGAAATAGAGAGAGTTGGATGGAATTTTGGATTTGGGGTAGAGAGAGAAAGCTTGGATTTTAATGGTGATTGAGGGGTTGAAGATGAATATAGAGAGGGAATAGGGACGGTTTTGGTGAGGGAAGGGTATGAGGGTGGAGATTTGGGTGGTGATAATGGTGGATTTGGATGGGTGTTAGTAGAGAGAGAAAGAAGAAGGAGAAAGTGAAATAGAAGAATAGGGGGAGACGACGAAGGGGAAGGGTTTAAACCCCTTTTATTTTTTTTTTATTTTTTTTCTCTGCTGCTGGACTTCTCAGGCCCCAAGGGACGAGTCATCCCAAGGGGCACGAGTCGTCCCCAAATAACACCTCTCTGATAGACTCGTCCCCCCTTTGGGGAATAGTTGGTTGATTTCCATGGGTCTAGAACTGATGACCTTGAGCTTCTTTGGTTATGTTTACATTCTTGTTGCGGTTGATTATGTATCCAAATGGGTGGAGGCTATTGCCACATGAACTAATGATGCTCACATTGTCTCCAAGTTTGTACGTGATTGTATTTTTAGTAGGTATGGAGTTCCCAAGGCGATTGTTAGTAACCAAGGCACACACTTTACCAACGGCCTTTTCAATGGGTTGTTGAAGAAGTATGGAGTCACTCATAAGGTTGCTACTCCGTATCACCCCCAAACCTCGGGCCAAGTTGAAGTGAGCAACCGCCAAATCAAGGGAGTTCTTGAAAAGACCAACTGGTTGAAATGTGAGCATTCATTTCTCACTCGCCGCATCCAACTCCATGTTGAGTTCTTTGACAGCCCAATAAGCCTTGTGTGAACCCCTTTCGGATTGTCAATGGAAATGAATGCCACTTACCGGTTGAAATGGAGCACAAGGCTTATTGGGCTGTCAAAGAACTCAACATGGAGTTGGATGCGGCGAGCGAGAAAAGAATGCTCACAAAGAGCTTGAGGTGATGGGAAACTTGTTTAAAAAAGTCAATGGGCACCGAGTCAAGGCTTATTATGAAGGAGCATCCATCAACAAAGAGCTTGAGGTGATCGAGTTATTTGATTCAGAGGAGGTCCATTAATCCTCCATGGAGCATCAAGTCGAGCTAACGACTTTAAACAAAGTGTTAGTTGGGGAGGCACCCCAACAAGGTATCCTTACATTTTCAGTGGTTGGTGGTTTCTTAAAAAAAAATATAAAAATAATAATTAGAGGTAGGGTGGCCGCAACAACTTGGGGCGACTGAACCAACCCTTTACCAGTCAACTCAGAATACTTTCCCCTCCTAACCCTAGCACACTCCCCTCTCTTCCTCATACCCCCCTCTCTCTCTCTCGAAAATTCATTATCCAAAACTTCATACATCCATCCCTAACTCACCAAATCATCATCTCCACCACATATAATCCCCATAATCCAAAAATCTCACCCTAAATCTTCAATTTGTGGTGGTTTATTAAAGAAAATTTTGAAGTGTAAATTGAAGCAAGATATTTTGGGTGTGGTGTTATCTTGACCTCCTCCAGCTTCTCCGGTCATCTTCTCCAACTCCGGCGAACTTTCTGGCCAAACTCCGACCAACTTTCGGTGACCCAATTTGAAGTGTAAGATCATTTCTTTTTCTCTCTCTGCATTTTTCTTAGTTGGGTTAACAAAATGAGCAAGAGCAAGAGTTTTTTGTTGGAACAAGTTTTGGCTAAAAAGCAAAAACCCACCCCTTCATTAATCCCCAGGGTGTTCCCCATGTGGATAAAAACCGATATTTTGGGGCAAAAGCCGAAGAATTTTATGTGACTTATGGTGGTGGTAGTTTCAATGAAGAATGTCCGTTTGATTTTACCGATATGGGTCTAGATAGTTATGTTCAAGGATATTAATGGACGAAATTGGGAGCCAAACTTACGAATGTAGGATCTAAGGCTTGGGTGACAGAATTTTATGCCAACATGTGGAGAGGGGACACACTGGAATGAGTTGGGTGACAGAGGTAAGGAGATCAACTACTCTTGAGACACAATTGCTACTTTTTATGGTTTGCCGTTTAGCATTTCGGGAATAGAGTGTGAGTTCACAAAAGTTGTAAACAAGACTTCAAGAAATGAGTGGAAGAAAGCTATGCCATTAATCATCCCCACTTTCAGGCTACTTGACATTGAGAATATGGAAAGGGGGGGTATTGTGTCACTCTTGGGAGTTGTCACCCAAGTTGTACTTCTTGCACCGTTTCATATGTGAAAGAATCTTGCCCACGACCCATGCACATAAAGTTAATTGGGTTCTTATGCACTTGGTTTGGCAAGGAAAGTATGTGGATACGGCGAGGATCATTTATGATGAGATTTATCGGACGGCTAAAGCCATGAGCCAATCCAACTACAACTTTCCCCTTATGATCTCAACTTTTTGTGCCAAGGCGAAAGTGAGTCAACAAGGGGTGAACAAAGACTTAACAGTCGGGTACGATGTCAATATCAAGAATTGTAAGGACAAGGGCCATTCTAAGAAGGGTGCAGGGTCTTCTAAGGAAAAAGCTCGGGTGGAAGAGGTAGAAGAGGATGAGGATGACATGGATGAGGAGATGGTTCGAGAATGGAGGGCGGACCCGACGGAGGGTACTTATTTTATGTCTCAGCAGATTGATGCGTTTGAGAGTCGATTTGAGGAGGGGTTGATCACTTTACATGGAGAGTTCGGGCGTTTGACCCTCTCGTAATAAACCTCACAAGCGCACAAGGGTCGTGTGTAGAGTGTGTGCAAGGGTCGATCCACGAGGACTATGTGTATGACCAAGTTAATTCAAATTGTATACAAAGGTAACCAAGGGGGGTTTTGATTTTAGATTAAACTAATGACTAACTTAGGCAATTAAACTAGATCTAACAAATAACAAATAGACAAGCAAATAAGCAAGTGGGTTTAACAATTAAAAGAACAAATTCACAAGTTTGACTTCGATAAATTGACTAAACCATGCTAGCAATTTGGAGAAAAAAAATATTGGTACTTTCCTAAGGTTCGTTCACAATAGAATAAGATTGGGACCGTTAGGCGGCCGAATTGCAATCTATCAATCTCAATTAATCACTTTTTGCAAATCAAGTCCAAGCAATTAACCAAGAAGACAAATATTATAAATGCACACAAGAATCTAAATTAACTTACTTTCTATCACGACAACAAATCAATTTAATAATCAACAAAGATATACCAAGCAACAAATACTAATTCAACGGTGAAATAGACTAGCCACTCATATTAAACACTAATTGCAAAAGAAAATTAATTAAGGACATGAATAGAAAAATACCCAATTGAAGAAAATTCACTAATTGAAGAAATCCTTAATTGGGGAAAAGTAGCCTCCACACTTTTGACTACAATAATGAATCCATCCCCCTAAAAATTACATAAGTCTCTATTTATACTAAGTGGGTTATGTGAGGTTTATTACGAGAGGGTCAATGGAAGTCAAAGCAGTCAACATGTGGGAGAAGGGAGTTGGTGCGCCCACACCAACTCTTGGTGCGGCCACCCCAACTCCACTGCCTAAGTTGGTGCGGTCACCCCAATCTTTCTCCTGCTGCTCCTTCTTTCTTTTCATTTTGGTCACTGCACTTTGGTCGCTTCTTTTTCTTTTTCTTCTTTTCTTCTCTTTTTAGGTCCTCCGCTTCGCTCCGTCCCGGATTTCTTACTTTCTTGGGTCCAAAAGCCACCAATTCACTACCTAATTTCCTGCACTCGAGAAAACACTAAACCCACAAATTAAAAAGCATTTTACTCGGGATTTGCACTATTATAGGTCCAAAATGAGATATCTTTTGGATGTAAAACTACATCCATCAACCTATATTTTGCTCGTCCCGAGAAAAACACAACATATTGATAAACTACTACTAACACTAGCTACCCCAACTCAGATACTAAACATAAACTTACATACATAACAAGCATAAAAATATGATCATCCAACTCACATAAAAGTTTGCCACCCGCAAGTCTCAGAATTCAACACCAAACATAAACATTGTGCATCAACATAAACATAGACTTGCCATTGCATTAACTTATTTCAAAACATGATTCTTTTTACCGTGCAAGAATGTATGGCCATTGTCATGAACTAAGATTGTTTAAAGAAGCACTATGTCATGCCGTAGATCCAATATAATAGATGGTGCATTAAATTAGCACAAAGGGGACTATATGCACAATTACACGGCTGTCAACCCGATTACTTGGTAGTGAAAACGAAATGATATGGCTTAAGAGTTCAAATCCGACCAATTCACGGGGCTAGGTTCACGGTTACAATGAAAGGTATAAAAACGCAAATAAACCAAGGTGAAAAAGTGAACTAGAGGATCTTCTTTCTTGTATATGAACCTCTCCTCACTCAACCTTTCATCTCTCTGCTCACCCAAATAACCCAATGTCTCACAACCCCCAAACCTATACTTTGACAATACTAAACTTGGGGTTGTTGACATTACCTCAAGTACTACTAGCACCAGACTTTTGACCTTACACAACAAAAGGGGCAAGTAATTCTTTTTTTTAAAACATATATATACATACATGAATCAAAGATAACTAAACATTATTGGTGCATAGTTTAACAAGGATATACTATGCATATCTAAACATGACAAATACATAAACAACTCTATTTTTGCACTTGCCCCTATTTTTCATATAATCCCAAACTTGTCCATTGTTTCCCTTTGGTCTCGAGATGACCATTTTCACTCTTTGCTTTGGCCTTTTTGTGACCGTTTTTCACTCTTTGCCTCACTTCCCAAATATGTACCAAAAATCCCATCATTCCCTAGTCCACCTTCTCAAAAAGGTAAGGAAATCCTAGTCTAGGTGTAAAAAGGTAAGAAAATGCGGGTTGAAATGAAGGCGAATCGCTAGCCGAAAGGTCCAGAAAAGGGTTCCCTAAGTAGCCATGTTCTAAGGTCCCCTGAAAATGTTAAGTGCTAATTAAATGACACTTAGGCTCCGTTTGTTTCACCGTAAAACATTTTCCGGGAAATGTTTTCTGGAAAATAACCTGTTTTACGGTGTTTGGTTAGCCCCCGGAAAATGTTTTTCGAAAAATAACTCGTTTTCCGCTGTTTGGTTGCCTAAGTAAAACGTTTTCCGGAAAACATTTTACGCCCTTTCTAAGTAAAACGACCTACTGACCTTGTCCTAAGTAAAACATTTTCCGAAAAATGGTGGCCTTAATGTACAACTCATATTACGGCCGATACAACTCATATTAACTGCCCCCTACCCCCACCCCCCCAAATTTTTTTTTCGTAATCGCCTACCCATCCGCCTACCTACCCCCCACTTCCCCAAAAAAAAAAAAATTTTTTTTTGTAATCGCCCACCCACCCCCTGCCTACCCCACCCCCACCCACTCCACCCCCCACCCCCCCCAAATTTTTTTTTGTAATCGCCCCACCCATCCCCTGCCTACCCTTCCCCACCACCCCCTAACCCCCACCCCAATTTTTTTTTTTTTTTTGTAATCGCCCACCCCCCCAACCCCCACCCGCCCAATTTTTTTTTTGTAATCGCCCCACCCACCCCCAAATTTTTTTTGGGGGAAAGCGAGGTAGGTGGGGCGATTACAAAAAAAAAAAGAAAAAATGTTTTTTTTGGGGGTGGGGTAGGCGAGGGTGGGTGAGCGATTACAAAAAAAAAAAAATTGGGGGGGGGGGTGAATGGGTGGGTGGGGTGGGGTAGGCAGGGGGTAGGGTAGGCAGGGGGTGGAGTGGGGCGATTACAAAAAAAAAGAAAAAAATGTTTTTTTTTGGGGGGAGGGGGTGGGGGTGGGGTAGGCAGGGGGTAGGTGGGGCGATTACAAAAAAAAAATAAAAATTAGGGGGGGTAGGCAGGGGGTGGGTGGGGCGATTACAAAAAAAAAAAATTTTTTTGGGGGGGGGGGTGGGGGGTTGGTGGGGGGTAGGTAGGCAGTGGGTAGGCGGTTACAGGAAAAAAAAATTTGGGGGGGGTGGGTGGGGGGGTAGGCCACCTTGTGAAATATGAGTCGTTTTACCAAACACCCGAAAACATTTTACGCTCTACCTCCGTAAAACATTTTACAGGAAAACATTTTCCGGAAAACGTTTTCCGGAAAATATTTTACGCCGAAACAAACGGAGCCTTAGTTCAATAACAAGGACCCGTGCAAAAGAAGTGTTGGGGTCACCTTGTGAAATAAGAGTCGTTTTACCAAACACCCGAAAACATTTTACACCCTTCCTCCGTAAAACATTTTACGCTCTACCTCCGTAAAACATTTTACAGGAAAACATTTTCGGGAAAACGTTTTCCGAAAAATATTTTACGCCGAAACAAACGGAGCCTTAGTTCAATAACAAGGACCCGTGCAAAAGAAGTGTGTCGTGAAAATAATCATGCCTTGAATAATCTAATACAATCTCACTTTTATGTTTATATTGAACACAAGATGCACAAATAACACTGAAATCATCATGGACGTTGGGTGGCAACCCGAAATATAAACTACACAACCAATTTTTTTTATTTTTTTTTAAATTTAACTACATAAGCATGAAATCCTACCTAGGAAAGCAATAAATCCTAACTAGCATGGTGAACAAGCAAACATATAACAAATACCCCATACCCCCAAACCTAAAACATGCATTGTCTCTAATGCATGAAACAATAAATGTGCAAAAGGGGTAGGGATACCGTGATCATCACTGAGGAGGTGGAGGAAAATCTCTCTCTAGACACTCTCGGATCATTCTAGACACTCTCGGATCATCCGAGACTCACGCTCCTGGGTCTCCCAATGTGCTCGGGCATCTCGATCATGTTGAGCCCTCTAAGCTTGAGCCGCCTCAACTCGGTTTTCTGTCTCTCCTTCATACCCAACAACCTCTCACCAAACCCACTCTGTGCCCGCAATAATTCAAGCTGTCGCTCATCAATAGTATCACATCGGGTGGTCAAACGCCCGAACTCTCCATGTAAAGTGATCAACCCCTCCTCAAACCGACTCTCAAACGCATCAATCTGTTGAGACATAAAATAAGTACCCTCCGTCAGGTCCGCCCTCCATTCTCGAACCATCTACTCATCCTCATCCTCTTCTACCTCTTCCACCCGAGCTTTTCCCTTAGACCATGCACCCTTCTTTCTTAGAATGGCCCTTGTCCTTACAATTCTTGATATTGACATCGGACCCGGCTGTTAAGTCTTTGTTCACCCCTTGTTGACTCACTTTCGCCTTGGCACATAAAGCCGAGATCATAAGGGGAAAGTTGTATGGCTTTAGCCGTCCGATAAATCTCATCATAATGATCCTCGCCGTATCCACATACTTTCCTTGCCAAACCAAGTGCATAAGAACCACTCTCTTCCAATTAACTTTATGTGTATGGGTCGTGGGCAAGATTCTTTCACATATGAAACGGTGCAAGAAGTACAACTTAGGTGACAACTCCCAAGAGTGACACAATACCCCCCTTTCCATATTCTCATTGTCAAGTGGCCCGAAAGTGGGGATGATTAATGGCACAACTTTCTTTCATGCATTTCTTGAAGTCTTGTTTACAACTTTTGTGAACTCACGCTCCATTCCCGGAATGCCAGCCGGCAAACCATAAAAAGTAGCAATTGTGTCTCGGGAGTAGTTGATCTCCTTACCTCTCACCCAACTCATTCCGGTGTGTCCCTTCTCCCACATGTTTGGCATAAAATTTCGTCACCCAAGCCTTAGATCCTACATTCGTAAGTTTGGCTCCCAATTTCGTCCATTGATATCCTTGAACATAACTATCTAGACCCATATTGATAAAATCAACGGACATTCTACATTGAAACTACCACTACCATAAGTCACATAAAATTCTTCGGCTTTTGCCCCCAAAAATCGGTTTTTATCGATAGGGGGAGCACCCGAAGGGATTAAGGAAGGTGTGGGTTTTTGCTTTTTAGCCAAAACTTGTTCCAACAACAAACTCTTGCTCTTGTTCTTGCTCAATTTGTCAACACCCAACTAAGAAAAATGCAGAGAGAGAAAAAGAAATGATCTTACACTTCAAATTGCGTCGCCGTTGGCCGGAAAGTTCACCGGAGTTGGTAATAGGCTAAAGTTGCATGCCTAAAAATTAACCAAAGACTTGACCACAATAATGTAGCTAGAGCAAGTCTAGGATCGAACACGAAGAACAGTTATAAGTTCGCACAATTGTCACTTGACAAGATTGGGGGTCTAAGATTGATTTTGATTGCTTCCTAAGATGGGAATAAAAACTAGATTGTAAACAAATAAAGGAAAGCACTTTGGATTGATTAATATCCCCGTCTATCATTCAAATATCATCGATCAACTCTTTTCAATTTTATCCTATTCACTCGATCACGAGATGTATTTCAATCTCTATCTCTTTCTTTAATATTAGTTAATAGCAGTGACATACTCACTAATAACCCTAATCAATATTCAAACCTAACTGACACAGTCTAGATTCAAAATACTAATAGATTAACGATTTAAGAGATGTAGATCAAGAACACTTTCTAATGTTACATCAATTAGATAATTGTTATATTTTCTCCTAATTCACAATCCACTATGACACATGCATGGACTATAAAGATGCTACTTGTGAAACCCTAAATTGACACAATCTTAGGGGATTCTAGCAATAAATCAATAATAAGGATTTAATAATTGGCCTAATTGCAAAACCCTAGAAATCAATTTAATCAATCAAGAACAAGAGAAAATATAAATAGGATAAATGAGATGAAAAGAAATTAACCTCAATTGAAATCAAGAACGGTTCCAATAATTAAATCCAAAGCAAAGAAAATTTGTTATCCATGGAAAATAATAAATCTCTAAAAGAAAGTAAAAGTTCGAACCCTAATAATTTTCTAAAAGGAAGTATTTATACTCCACCCTAAAAACTAAATAAAAAAGGAAAAGAAAAACGAAAATAAAAACAAAAGGTTTTCAAAGTCACGCCAGGTCAAAGTCAACAGCTCGTGGCACGACTCGTGAGATTTTTTCCACTCGTGAACAGTAGCACGAGTTGTGCCTCAGGTTACTACTCGTGCTTTCTTGGATTCTAATGTGCCTTGGATTCGATTCACAGTTGCACTTTGGTCACTATACTTTTCTCTTTTGCATTTTGGTCTTTCAAGTTTTCAGATTTGTAGTTTACTCCCAAGTTTTCCATAATTGCAGTTTGGTCCCTGGATTTCCAAATTTTTGCAAAACAGTCCTCAACTTCACAATCTTGATCCCTTTTAGGCTTGACTTTTGCTTCTTGAAAATATTACATCCGAATATGAAATAAAACAACTCAAATACCCTCTGATTACAATAAAATCTCTTTTAACATACTATCCTAAAATTACATCAAAACTAAACTAAATACATCAGAATAGGGATAATATGTCAAGGAAAAGAGGGAATTACATATGATAAAATTCACTACATCAAATTCCCCCACGCTTAGACCATTACTCGTCCCTGAGTAATATCCTAGCCCCACTCTAAATCGCCGATCTAAACAGGTAGCATGGGAAGAAATTGACCCCTAATCTCCTCTAATCCACCAATCCAAGTACGTCAATCATAATACGGAGTATACATACTTTCGTTTCCTTATAACTCTCCAAAAACATATGAGTATACGACCTTAACTCGATACCAACTCCAACATGTAAAAGGTCATCCGAACTAAGGTCCACACATAAAAGCTGTAGGTGTTAGTGCCCTAGGCCTATAGAGATAGACTTATATGTAATGTCATTATTCATTTATATAAGAGATTGTTATTTTGATTATTATATATGTTTGCATGTTTACTTTAATAATCGTGTCCCCAGTACTTATGAAGCACTAGTATGAAGTTTAATGGATAATCATGTGATGATTATATGCGTAGGGATGCACATTAAATTCATGGGTACTTGTTGGAGAACAAGGTACTGGACTTGACCCATTATGAGATTTATGTCATGGTCAAATGTCATAATTAAATCTCATATAGTTATATCATTGATATACTTTGACCTGAGATTATCATCGTCTTCCACTCGATGAATATTGTGTTTGATATAGTTTAACGTTGTCTTTAACCGAACAACAATAAGGGCTATTATTGGCATGATAGGATTCTTGTTGGGAAGAATGATAAGTCAAGATGGAAATTTGTCCCTCGTAAAGAGAGATGTTTGCTAGGCCACTCGTAAGTAAGATTGATGATGTACATGGCCATGTCCGAATGAATTAATATGATTAATATCATTCGATTAATCAATTTACATGGTAACGAGAAAGCATTGAACAATATGAGTTGACGTGGACCATGACTCATGTTCAATATAACATCGTGTGACAATGGGATTGTGATATGTTCTATGTAGGAAATCGAACTTAATGTTATATTATTTGGGTAGGCATGATGGCTTGCTAGAGTCCGCTCATGTCTTATGAGAATCGATGTGATCGAACTCATTGCCAACATAATATAGTCCTATGGGATCACACACATCGAACGAATTGTCAAAAATGGGAATTATGGAATCTGGGCTCATGGGCGACTGCCCAGATGTACCATGGGCGACCGCCCACAAGTCAATCGTTGACTTGGGCAACCGCTCAAAGGGTATGGGCAACCGCTCACATGTTATTCGAAATTGTGCATTGGTAGCTGTACAGGTGGGCGACCGCCCATGTGGGATTTCGAATAAGGGTTTTAAGCACTGTACTCATGGGCGACCGCCCATACCTTGGTGGGCGACCGCCCACGTCCGTCTGTGCTGAAACCGGATTTGGAGTAGGGTTTTCAAAAGGGAATAATTTTATAAAGTATAAATACTATCCCTCTTCAACCCTAGCAGCCAAGTGACGATTTTGAGTTTATAGAAACACAAAATTGAGAGCTTTTCAATTGTGAATTGAGAAATCAAAATACCAATTCCATAATTCTTCATTGATTGAAAGGAGTTTCAATCAAAGGATCTAGCAATCCACCTAGAACTGTTCTAGGGTTCGTTCAACGCGTGGATACACATAGAGGATCTTCGCCATTCAAGATCTTAAGTTCGTGATTGAAGGATTGTTCATCAAGGATTCACAAGGTCATCAATCTGGAGTTGGAACGCGTTTATCAAAGACAAAGACACACAAGGTTGGTTATTCTATTTCATCTTTCTTAATTAATCATCTAGAACGGATCCTAGGCTCCGGGTTTTTTCGATTTAATTTGCATTCTTCCGCTGCGCATGGACCCTCGAAACCCAACAAAAGCAAAGGGGAACTAAAATTGTCCTAATTTCCCCCACGCTTATCTCACACTACTACCTCCCTCGTATAAAAGTCTTGTTAAGGAATTTAATCCCTCACAAAACTACCTCACGAAAGCACCAACTCTCCTTATAACTTCAACAGTGAACGAGGGTTTCTATCCCAGGCACCACTATCCGGACCTCTTACTCCAAATAATGATCCTACGCGACACTCTAAAACCTACCTTATATCTCCACTCCGGTGATATAAAGGATGTCAACAATTTCATTCCTCACCTTTTGCCTAAGTGCCCTTTCGGGTTTTCACTTAGCCTCTCGTTTTTTTATTATTTTTTTTTAATAATATTTACATATACAATATTCATCCTTCCCCCCACGCTTAAACTAGACATTGCCCTCAATGGCAATAAACCATAAGAACGGAACAATAAAACATGGGGGAAGGGACACCAAGAGAAGTAAATAGGGGACATAGAGGCCCCACCATCATGGGCCTCATCAATATAAGGGGAATGAAAGAAATCTTTTCGAGTTACCTCTAAAAGATGATTCGGTTCAATGACATACCTCTCCGTTGGAGACCATTTAAGCTTCACCTTTTTCGTCTTCACTTCCTTTGCTTTCTTCTACTCCCTTGGTGGCTCTCCTTTCTTCTTCTCATCCGGCTTCACTTTTGGAGACTCAACATAAACATTATCTACCTTGGCCCCATCCTTGATAACTGGCTCACTTAAATTCATGGCACAAACCTTACGCACATTTTTGGGAAAATTCTTAGCAACAAACACATTAAAACTTACTGCTTTCCCATCAAAATTCATGGTTAAAGAGCCCTTCTTCACATCGAGCTTAGTTTCAGAAGTAGACATAAATGGCCTCCCTAACAGAATGAGAGCCTCAGAATCAGTCTCCATATCAAGAACAAAAAAATTCGCCGGAAATAATAGTTCACCAACCTTCACCTCAACATCTCTAACCACTCCTTAGGGTATGCATTAGACTTATCTGCCAATTGTATAACCACCCTAGTGTCTTCCAACTTACCCAACTTAAGTTCTTCAAATAATGCATGGCTCTATGAAAATTACTCCCCCCCAAACGAAACAGGAATTACAAACATAACAGGGTTACTACATTTCTTTGGCATCTTTCTCTGATAAACCGCAGACACATGCTCCATGATCTTCACTTTCTTCAACTCACCCTTCTTTGGAGTCCTCTTTGGAGTGCATAACTCCTTAAGAAACTTAGCATATCTTGGAACAGTAGCAAGAAGATCCAAGAAAGGGATATTCACCTCAAGTCGCTTGAACGTATCAAACATATGCTTCACCGACTCCTTTGAGGTGTCTCTCGTCAATGCATCTGGGAAAGGCGGGGCAGGCTCATACTTAGGAACAACTGGTGGAATATACTTCTCTTCAGGGATTTTCTCTTTCACCTTCTTCTCCACCTCCAACTTTGGCTCAACTCTCTTCTCAACTTTCATTTCAGGCTCCACAGGCACACTTTCCTCAACTTTCTTCTTCCTCCTCACATAAACAGCACAAACAGATGGCTTTGGATTTGGTTAAGTTCTAGATGGCAACTTTTCCGAATCCTTAGCCTCTAACCTCCCAACTGCATCGGCAAGCTGACTTATATGCTTCTCTAGACTGCTGATACTTGACTCAGTCCGCTGCTGAAACTATTGGAAATTCCCATTTATGGTAGACACACTCTGTGCTAAAGAGCTAATCAACTCCTCCGCAGACATTGTAGGAGGTGGGCTCTGCCGTTCCTGTCGTTGTCCAACTGGTGCTCTGCATCGATTAAAGGGCTCGGTTGTCACAAATGCTTAGTCCCGACCTGGTAAGAAATTTGAACAAAAAAATCGACGGACCGGACCGGACCGATAGAACCGGACCAGACCAATGAAAACCGGATCAATCCAATAGAATTGGTTTGGTTCTGGTCCCAAATTTATATGAAACCGATTATTTGGGTTGGTCCTGGTTTTTGAAAAAATATATATGGTCTGACCGAAACCGACTGCACCGATTATGTATAATATATATATATATATATATATATATATATATATATATATATTATACAATCTACTCGTATTTTCAATTTTCTTACAATTTTGCATCTGAATTTAGTTATTAGGGTCTGAATCATGTTTATGTTTTTCTCTTTTGTTCCTCTATTTCAGTTAATTTGCTGAATGTCTGAATATTTTTATTTGAACTTTGTTTATGTAATCGTCCTATATTTTGGTTTCATGAAAAAAATAGTTGTTGCATGTTTTATCTTTAGAAAAAATATATAGTAGTGTAACTTGTGGAACCGATGGAACCGGACATGGACCGAACCATTGGAATCGGACCAATGTGACCGGTCTTGTAATGTAATGGTCTGGTCCTGGTCCTGAATTTAGGCAGAACCGAACAATTGGTCCGGTCCTGTTTTTTTGAAATTTTGATAAAATCCGGACCAATCCGAACCGTGAACACCCCTACCTGCTGGTATCCCTGCTGATTATTAAACTGTTATCCCCCGAAACCTTGTTGACCCTATGATGGACCATACCTGAGTTTCGGATGAACATTGCTCGAGGAGTTGTAGTTGTACTGTGGTGGCCTCTGACCCTGCTGGTTAAAACCTATAGCATTGACATCCACAACCTCATCCGACCAAAGAGAAGGACAAGAATCAGTAGGGTGAGTCACATCATTACAAATGCCACAATGCTGAGGTTTATGACCCAGAACCAATGTTTTCAACAAACTCTTAACATCCTCAATATCAGCCTCTAACTTGCTAGTTTTATCACCAGATCCTACTGCACTTACTTGTCTAATACTAGACCTTCTTCCATGAGTTCTTGTGCTCTTGGCCAATTCCTCTATCAACTTCTCTGCATCCCTGGTAGTTTTATTCAGAATACTACCTCTTCCACAAGAAGAATCCACCGTCCGTTTATCCTGCACAGTTAATCCCCCATAAAAGTACACAATCAACTGCTCATCATCAAAGCCATGATACGGGCAACTTCTGCAAAGCTTATAGAACCAGTTATAATACTCGTATAAAGTCTCATCAGACCGTTGTTCCATGGTACTGATATCCCGTTTCATTACATTGATTTGATCCGGAGGAAAAAAACTCATCAAGAAATACCTATTTCAGCTGCTGTCAAGACATGATGCTATTCGGTGGTGGAAAGTGATAATACCACGCATTTGCATTATCCTTAAGAGTAAAGGAAAATGCTCTCAACAACAGTTGTTCAAGGGGAAGTGCAACCGGCTTCATGCTCTCAACAACAGTTGTTCGAGGAGAAGTGGGCAACTGATTCAACAACCCCGACTTCAATTCAAATGGAACCCCAGTAGGCAAATCAGGGGACTGGACTGCTTGTGGTTGCTCATTCCAGTTCAGAGCAATCATCTGCCTCAATGTCAGAAGTGGGGGAGGGGAGGTGGGTTATTATTACCTCTTCCATTACCTCCATTATCCACAACCTCTGGCTCATGATCACCCCTACCCTCATTATTATTCATCTCATCTAACTGCAAAATCCTCCTAGCTTCCATGCCTTGTTTTCTCCTTCTCCTGAAATATCTTTCAATTTCTGAAATACGAGGTCTAACAGGGTTGTTAGCAGAACGGGTATGGACCATGTAAGGTTCCACGCCACAAGATGACAATAATCAAGCTTAACGAAAGGGAACAAGAAAAAGAAAAAGAAATAGATTAAGAAAAAGAATAAGAGTGCAAACAAATAAACACCGTTCCCCGGCATCAAAATTTGATAGGCTAAAGTCGCTCGCCTACAAATTAACCAAAACGACTTGGCCACAATAATGTAGCTAAAGCAAGTCCAGGATCGAACACGAAGAGCGGTTATAAGTTCACACAATTGTTACTTGACAAGATTGGGGGTCTAAGATTGATTTTGATTACTTCCTAAGACGGGAATAAAAATTTGATTGTAAACAAATAAAAGAAAGCACTTTGAATTGATTAATATCCCCGTCTATCATTCAAATATCATCGATCAAAATACTAACTAACACAGTCTAAATTCAAAAATACTAATTGATTAACGATTTAAGAGATGAAGATCGAGAACACTTTCAAACCTAACTAACATAGTCTAGATTCAAAATACTAATTGATTAATGATTTAAGAGATGATGATCGAGAATACTTTCTAATGTTATTTCAATTAGATAATTATTTATTTTCTCCTAATTCACAATCCACCATGACTCATGCATGGACTATAAAGATGTTACTTGTGAAACCCTAAATTGACACAATCTTAGGGGGGATTCTAGCAATAAATCAATAATAAGGATTTAACAATTGACCTAATTGCAAAACCCTAGAAATCAATTTAATCAATCAAGAACAAGAGAAAATATAAATTGGATAAAAGAGATGAAAAGAAATTAACCTCAAAATCAAGAACGGTTTCAATAATTAAATCCAAAGCAAAGAAAATTAGTTCTCTATGGAAAATAATAAATCTCTAAAAGAAAGTTATTTATGTGATCAATTTTGTGTGATTGCAGAGTGTGTTTGTGTTTGTGCATTACAAGTGTTCGTTAAAATGCTATGTGTGTGCCCTGATTTTGTTTTACTTTGCATCGTCTCTCTCTCTCTCTCTGTTTTTTTTATTGTCTCTGTTCTTATTTACTAGGGTATCACCCGTGCGATGCACGGAGATTTACCGATACTTAAAATACGGAATTGAAATAAATGTAACAGGAAAAAATGTTTTTATATATTGTAAAAAACTTCGTTGAAAACTACACTATTGGTACAAATATTATTACAAATCAATATCTTAAAACTGTCATGATTTATAACTCTCAGTAACTGAACATACAATTTATCATGGCAAATGACAGGTGTCTTGAAAAGAAGACCGATAATGGTAAGGATTGCCCTTGAATTTTATTAATAGTCATAGCATAAGAGAAGATATAAAAAAAAATTGTCTTCTCTCAAAAGGAAAGGAACACGTGTATTAGATGGTGCTAATGACATCCTCGAAATAAGAACATTTTTACCTACATTGCGTGTAGGAAGAACAACACCCTTCAAAACATGATTTCCAAGCAAAGTAATCACCATTCATGTCCAAACAAATCTGACGAATGAGTCATATTACGAAGCAACATTTTTACTGGAGTTTCAACTATAAAAAAGAAGCATGATTTGAAAGTCCAGAAACATAGATACCATTAATAAACTCCGGGTATGCAAGTCACTCAAAAAGTCTAGATTTTGATCGGAGTGACAAAATACATCTGAACTCAAATAAGTTTTTCCAGCGTGTTCTAAAAGTGATTACTGGTACTCCCCTTCACAAAAATTATTGTGTATTTTAATTTTAATGGCTAACTCATGAAATTCAACTAAGATTTTATTTTGTCTAATTTTTTATTTATTTTTTTACTTTGAATGGGAAATATAACAGTAATTTCGGAAAGCAGGGAATGAATCAACAACTCTTTTGAACATTTTCAAATTGATAACATATAGTATTTCTTTTAATCTGAAAGCAATAGGTAACATAATTTTAAATAAGATAATTTGACTATTTCAAAATTTAACTTCACATAATACGCGATAGCTAATTAACCACATTCTAACATTCCGCCTCCTTGTTTTACTTCAACAAAGCACATAATTTTTTTAACAAAAGAAAATATGAAGTTATCATATTAAATAAATACACATAGTATATTATTTTCTTTCAATAATGATGATAATATATATTATTTCAATTCCACCAAATAACTATAATGATTAATTTTTTAATAATTAAAGTTTAAAATATTTACTAAGAGAGATATAATTTTTTGAAGGAAAGAGATGAATTATTAAATTCATTTTATTGCAAAAATAAATTAATTAAAAAATCCAAAAACCCAATTATACAAATCCCAAATATGAAACCTAATACACCAGTAAAAATTATCTAAGGAACACACAAATAAAAATAATATGAATGGGCGTCTGTTTATATTAGTTTATGATAACTTTATTTTTCTCAATTATAAATCACAACCTCAAAAAAAAAAAATTATAAATGACAAAAATTATCAAAACTGGCTCATACCAAAAGAGGAGGAGAAAAATGATTTTTTGAACCAAAATTAAAAATTGCATTATTTGATAAATGGGCACTTGTTTAATAAACTGTTATCTCTTAGGGTGAGTTTGGCATTGCTTCTGATTATGATTATTTGAAAGTGATTCTCAATAAGTGATTTCAGTAAAAGTGATTATTCAAAACTCAATATTGTGTTTGGCATACAATTTTGAAAAGTGATTTTATGTCAAAAGTGATTTTCAAATATGTTTGGCTACCACACTATAAAACCACACTATAAAAGTGATTATAAAATTAGTAATGACTAAAATACCCTTATACATTTAAACTCATAAGAATCCTCCTCAATTAAAAAAAGATAACATATTAATTTGAAAATGAGTGCATGTCATTTAAAATTCTCCACCGAGCTTTCCACACTCCAAAGCTTCGCTCGATTATGCTTCTCAATGAAGAGTGAGCTCGATTGAACTTTTCTTGTGTGTTCCTAGGTTGTTCCCCACGACGAAAATCAGGCAAGTGATACCTTTCTCCTTTGTATGGTGCTAGGTAACCTTTAATATTTGGATAACCTGCATCAACCAAATAGTATTTCTCTGCAAAAATATTGAAATTATTTATTGATGTAATAAAAATTTACATAATATTAAAAATATTGAAATTATTTATTGATGTAATAAAAATATACAAAATGGCATCTGTATCATGATGATTATATAAGGAACAAAATTTGCAAACATGCATGTCTATAAAGCATAAACTCACAAGTATACTAACAACAGAAGCAATAATCAGCAAACAACAATAACTAGCATCTTTGATTTCTATTTGAATGAGGGACTCGAGAGTTTTAATCAGCACAGTAAGTCTACTTGTGAAATACTCATAAAGGATATTGCAAAAGTAGTTCAGCGTGTGGTGGAAAACTGGTGAAAGGATAATAGGACTAATGAAACTGAGAATGCAGAGGGCTTATATAGGGATTTGTTCTCTAAGATATTTGGATCTTGTTCAGTCATGATTAATTGATGCATATCATTTACAAGCAGGGAAAAGGTCTGCCTGCAATGCTTTCATTGTTTACAGCAAGGTACTAATTACATACACAAACATAAATAAATAAATAATTTTATCATTAAATATTGGTCAAATGTCAAAGTTCAACTTAGTTTACCAATTACGACATTTATTCTGGGACACAAGGAGTAAACAATTACGGTAGCATAATAACACAAGAAATGTCTTTTGTTAACATGATAGTATATGAAGACCATTGCTTCCCTAAGTCACCAGAACAGGAACAACTAACAAAGTACTTTTCCATATAATTGAAACAAAAATTTAGCCAACCATTCCAAATCATATAACAAAACAAACTTTTTCTCAAAGTTGAAACACAACAACCCAACACGCAAGGCTCTCGCACAAATTGAGCGGAAGTGTGGAATCGGTCTAGGCAGCTTTAATTGTTATATGAGCACGGAGAGCGTATCCTTGGCTCAGAACCATTACTTCCATTATGGAGCAATTTGAGCTCCGTGCTTGGTGCAAAGGCTAGATTTTTATAGAATTTGGCAAAATTTATTTTCTTTAAAGCACAATTTCATACCCAACAAAGTTAAATACTACTCCAATGGTGCATAATTTCAATAAATAAAAGAATTAGATTCTTGGAAAAACAATGAAATTCGATAAACACGAACATTTAATTCACGAATCCATAATTCAGATGTAGGTTCTGAATTCTAAGCATTTGAACACTGAGACAAATCTACGCAATTTTTACATTCTAAGATCAAATCTCATAGACGGACAGAGGGAGAAAATGTACCAGACCATGCCAGTTTGTATTTTTTTTGCTGAAACTATCATAGCAAGTTCTAAGAAGCTATTCATGTTCATTTCACCCCTATTATTAAATCACATACACTCATATTACACCAGTTGTAACACTGCAGAAATGGCTGGAGCAAATTACTTTTACCACCTAGTTAACAAGCCTATCTACTTGCAGTACGGACACATGGGCCATATGTATAATCAATAATCTTAATCGTCAAACTTGAAGCATCAGAAAACCAACAGCAACAGACACATAATATATGGGTAATCCATTATAAATTTCCAACCACAGAAGTTCACTTCAAGCCCAATAACAGAGATTATACTGAACCATTACAGAAACATAATATATGGTGAAAAACACACTTTTAGAATTGGTTTAGGCAAAAACACAAACACATAGAGTGCATTATCCAAAAGCAAAACAAACATGGATTGAAGACTCGGTTTTTCAATGCAATGCATACATATATTGTTCTTGAACAAAAATTCAGCTACATACATCTAAAAAATCAATTTATATGAAGTTTGAATACGAAAATGATAAAGAAACTTACTTGATTGATACCAGCCTTGTATTTTCTGAAGAAACTTATGTGATTCAACTTTGACACACTGAAATATCCTTTATATAACAGAGCATAATGAGAGTGATAAGGGCAAATCCAGGATTTGGCTGTTGAAGCTGATTTTCTGAAACTGATTACTCAGAAAAGCAGGCACAGAGCTGATTCTGAGGAACGCACCTTTCCTCGTCTTGAGGCCTCCAACCGCGTACGCTATTTCGTCGGCCAAACCTTGGATTGCGTTGAGTTGCCATGATATCCTTGTTGAACGCGCGTTTGAGCCCTAAAAAATCACTCCCAAACGGGCTCTTAATTTTTTAAGAGGCTTTTAAAAAATATATTTATTCCAAAGTAAATGATCAAAAAAAAAATTAATTTGCTTGAATAGGTTACTTTAAAAATAAACATAAATTTGAAAAACAAAATCTACTACCTATGTCTCAAAATGAATACAATATTCTATATTTATTTTAAAAAAGAATTTTGCTCTTAATTAAGCATGAATTTGATTATTTTTTTATTATTCATGTATGAGGTGGTAATATTTATTTAAAGAGATTAAAATTTCAACCTTTTTATGCACCTTTGTCATGTCTTTGTTTGTCATTTTGACATTTAATTTAAGTTCTCCGTTTTCTTAATTTCCTAGCTTACTTAATACCTATAACTCAGGCCCATTAAATCAACCACCTAAGACCAAAACACATTTTAGCCCAATCATTAAACCCACAAAACCCATGAGTAAAGAAACCCTAGTCTGAACTGAACCTTTCTTACCTTCCTAATACCTCCGCCGTTCTATCATTTGGAATTGGACTCATTCTGTCTCTCTCTCCCTCTCTTAACCATTGAAAACCCCTACATTTTATCAATGAATCCACCTCATAATTAAAAATTAGCATGAATCGGCGTTGGTGATGGACAAAACTCAAGTCGCCACCGTTGAGTCACCACTTTCCCCTTCCCTTCAACTGGCTCTTCCCTACCACTTCTCAACGCCACAAACGCCACCACCCTCCCTCCACCCACACAGGAGAACAGCTACTTTGACGATGCACTATGTCGCCTAATCATGGTCCTTACCGGCGGATCCATCGGCAGACGCGGCCATATACCAACCATCGGTACTACCCTCAATTTCAGTAGCTTCGACTTTCATCTTGCTTTTAATGGCGACTTCCATGTTGCCCTGACCCTAATTCTTTCCATAGCTGAATTCAAAGTCCTGACCTATGTCCTTTTTTTTCTTTTAATTCTGATTCTTATTTTCCCCATTGAATCTGAATTCCTCTTTTTCTTGTTGGAATCTGGGTCTTCATTTATGAATTATCAATTCATAGGTGTTCTTGTTGTTTGTAGGTTGCACCCAGATTTAAATTTATGTTTTTCCATCTCTTTGTTTTTCATGTTTGTTTCATGAGATTCATCAACATATTTCACTTACTCATGGGAATTTATATATTATTTAGTTGTAGGGATTCCATATGAAACTTTTAAGGTCTTTATAAGCTGATCAAGTAAAATGTTGCAATGATCAAGCATGAAAAGAGAAAAAGCCCAGATTGAGATATGCAGATAATGAAACAGAGTGAGAAAAGATCTAAGTGAGTGAGTAAAACCCCAAAATCTATGGATTTATTTTCGTAATCATGTGGACAGAAGGAGGCAGAGCTAAGCAAGCGAAAATCTTTGGAGAATTCATGGAATGAGGGGGATGACAATATTCTGAACGATGAGTTTTGGCTGGAGGAGCTAAAAAAGGTGGGCAGTGGTCTTGACAATGGATGAGGCGTGTAGGGAGGGAGGTAAGATGAAGGTCAATTGATTTGGGTTGACGAAAAGCGCATGAGGAAGTGAAAGCCTTTTATAAGGCAGTGAGACTCAGTGAAACCATATTTTCATATGGAGCTTAACATGCATGTATACACGTGGCATAATGTAAGCATCCACGTGTCCTTACAATTCCAACACTTGTCGGTCTCAAAAATGTGTCCCAACAACAACAGCTGTAAGGTTTAAAAAATTTAATGACTAAAATCATCATTTTTTTTAATACTCTAATCAAAATGACGTAGTTTTACGTTGCCAAAAATAAGATGTTTGATGTGACATTTTTGGGCGGGATTTTGCCATTTTTGACATGGCATGTCTTTTTAGTATAGTATAGATGTGATTGCAGAGTGCGTTTGTGTGTTAGTGCCTTATAAGCATTTTTTTTTAAATGCTAGCTTGCTAATATGAATCTATTTGTGTAGGCAAAAATTCCCAAAAAATACTGTCTTAGGTGAGACAAGACTTATGAAATTGCTTTTTTTTTTTCTGCAAATGGACAAGGTAATGTACCAATTAAGAGTTCCCTCCCTTCTTCATTCTGCCTTCTCTCTCAATATCTATCTTCTTCTAATACATGCAGTTAAATCGTGAGGATGATGATAAAGAAGAAGTAAAAGTAGAGGGTTTAAGGAAGAAACTGCAGGTTAACAATGCTGAGAGAGCTGCAAAAGAAGCTAACGAAAATCCTCCTATGGTTGAAATTGCTGATGAAGAAATTGTCATTGCTGCAGAAGAAAATGTCACTGCTGCAGTATAAAATGTCAATGCCTCTGGCAGTGGCGGAGGGGCCACTGGTTTTGAAGTTGTACTTAACAACCCTGCTACTGTTGGGAATGTGAAGCCAAAGGCCTGTAAGAAGAAGAAGAAGAAGAAGAAGAAGAAGAAGAAGAAGAAAGGAGGACGATACCACTCATGATCAGTTGAAGAAATGTGCAAAGGTAATAAATATTATTATTATTATATGTTTTCTTTTCAAGTTGTACCTAATTATCTCTCTCAATTTTATTTTTGCATGTTTTTGCGGTGCTTGAAGTGATCTGGATTCAATCACCAGCTATATATTTTCATATTGTTTCTATGTCTGTTTCTTTTTTGGTAATTAGGTTTGTTAAATACTAGAGTAGTAGTATGATCATCTCCCCACCCCTACCCTACCCCACCCTACCCTACCCCATCACTCACCCACTGTGAATGACAGACTATACTTTCTGTCTCTGTCTGATTCTTTGTTGGTAAACATGGTGATATTTTAGAAAACTAGTATTTCACCGGATAGTTTTCTAAAATATCACCATGTTTACCAACAAAGAAACGGATAGAGAGAGAAAGTATAGTCGTCATTCACAGTGGGAGAGTGATGGGGTAGGGTGGGGTAGGGTAGGGTAGGGTAAGGTGGGGGTGGTGAGATGATCATACTACTACTCCAGTATTTAACAAACCTAATTACCAAAAAGAAACAGACATAGAAACAATATGAAAATATATAGCTGGTGATTGAATCCAGATCACTTCAAGCCCTACAAAAACATGCAAAAATAAAATTGAGAGAGATAATTAGGTACAACTTGAAAAGAAAACATATAATAATAATAATATTTATTACCTTTGCACATTTCTTCAACTGATCATGAGTGGTAGCGTCCTCCTTTCTTCTTCTTCGGCCTTTGGCTTCACATTCCCAACAGTAGCAAGGTTGTCAACTACAAAACCAGTGGCCCCTCCTCCACTGCCAGAGGCATTGGCATTTTCTTCTGCAACAGTGACATTTTCTTCTGCAGCAGTGACAATTTCTTCATCAGCAATTTCAACAATAAGAGGATTTTCGTTAGCTTCTTTCGCAGCTCTCCCAGCATTGTTATCCTGCAGTTTCTTCCTTAAACCCTCTACTTTTACTTCCTCTTTATCATCATCATCCTCATAATTTAACTGCATGTATTAGAAGAAGATAGATATTGAGAGAGAAGGCAGAATGAAGAAGGGAGGGAACTCTTAATTGGTACATTACCTTGTCCATTTGCAGAAAAAAAGCATTTTCATAAGTCTTGTCACACCTAAGACATTAATTTTTGAGAATTTTTGCCTACACAATTAGATTCATATTAGCAAGCTAGCATTTAAAAAAAACACTTATAAGGCACTCTGCACAAGCACAAGCAGAAAAACACAAACACAACACAAACACACTCTGCCATCACACAAAATTGATCACATAAATAAGAACAGAGACAATAAACACACACACAGACAGAAAGAGAGAGAGATATGCAGAGATAAATGAAATCAAGGCAAACACATATAACATTTAAACAAACATTTGTACAAACACACAAACACACTCTGCAATCACACAATTGATCACATAAATAAGAACATAGACAATAAACACACACACACACACACAGAGACGAAGCAGAGATAAACGAAATCAAGGCACACACACACACACATATAGCATTTAAACAAACATTTGTAATGCACAAACAAACAAACACACTCTGCAATCACACAATTGATCACATAAATAAGAACAGATTCTATAAACACACACACAGAGACGATGCAGAGATAAACGAAATCAAGGCACACATACATATAACATTAAACAAACACTTGAATTGCACAAACACACTCTGCAATTACACAATTGATCACATAAATAAGAACATAGACAATAAACACACACATAGAGAGATGATGCAGAGATAAACGAAATCAAGACACACACGCATATAGCATTTAAACAAACACTTGAAATGCACAAACACACTCTGCAATCACACAATTGATCACGTAAATAAGAACAGAGACAATAAACACACACACACACAGAGAGACAATGCAGAGATAAATGAAATCAAGGCACACATACACATAGCATTTAAACAAACATTTGTAATGCACAAACAAACAATCACACTCTGCAATCACACCAGATACTATAAACACACACACACACACACACACAGAGACGATGCAGAGATAAACGAAATCAAGGCACACATATAACATTTAAACAAACACTTACTCTGTAATCACAAAAAATTGATCACATAAATAAGAACAGAGACAATAAACACACACAGAGAGACAATGCAGAGATAAACAAAATCAAGGCACACACACATATATAGCATTTTAAAAAACACTTGTAACACACAAACATAAATACAAACACACTCTGCAATCACACAAAATTGATCACATTTATAAGAACAGAGACAATAAAAAAACACACGCACACACAGACGATGCAGAGATAAACAAAATCAGGGCGCGCACACATATACAATTTACGAACTAAAATTGTAATTGACAACAAAATTGAATAGATCAAAATCAGCAGAAAAGTTGAGATGTGATTTATCAAATTAAAAGCTAGGAATAAGATGGATGATAATCACCATTTCGTGATCTTCAGAAAGAGTTGGAGTTGAGCTGGTGCAAATTGTGAGTGAGGGTTGCGTTGTGTTGCTTGCTGCAAAAGGCGTGTGTGTGTGAAATGAGAGAGAGAGAGAGATTTAAATAGAAATAGAAGTAGTAGTGAGTCCTCCGTAAATTGGTTAGGGTATTGCGGGCCGGGAATTACCCTAATAATTTTCTAAAAGGAAGTATTTATACTCCATCCTAAAAACCTAAATCAAAAAGGAAAAGAAAAAGGCAAATAAAAACAAAAGGTTTTCAAAGTCACGCCAGGTCAAAGTCAACAGCTCTTGGCACGACTCGTGAGATTTTTTCCCCTCGTGCTGAACAGTAGCACGAGTCGTGCCTCAGGTTACTACTTGTGCTTTCTTGGATTCTACTGTGCCTTGGATTCGATTAACTGTTGCACTTTGGCCACTGTACTTTTCTCTTTTGCACTTTGGTCATCATACTTTCCAGATTTGCAGTTTGGTCCCTGGATTTCCCAGATTTCTGCAAATTAGTCCTCAGCTTCACAATCTTGATCCCTTTTAGGCTTGACTTTTGCTTCTTGAAAATATTACATTCGAATATGAAATAAAACAACTCAAATATCCTCGGATTACAATAAAATCTCTTTAAACATGCTATCCCAAAATTACATCAAAACTAAACTAAATACATCAGAATAGGGATAATATGTCAAGGAAAAGAGGAAATTACATATGATAAAATTCATCACATCAGTTGGAGAAGATGACCGGAGAAGGTGGAGGAGGTCAAGATAACACCACACCCTAAATATCTTGCTTCAATTTGCACCCACTCCAAGTAATCACAAAACCCACTTCTACAATATCAAAATTTTCTTTAATAAACCACCACAAATTGAGGATTTGGGCTGAGATTTTCGGATTATGGGGATTATATGGGGTGGAGATGATGATTTGGTGAGTTAGGGATGGATGTATGAAGGTTTGGATGATGAAAGAGAGGGGGGTTGTGTATGAGGAAGAGAGGGGAGTGTGCTAGGGTTAGGAGGGGAAAGTAAGAAGAGTTGACCGGTAAAGGGTTGGTGCGGTCGCCCCAAGTCTTGGTGCGGCCGGCCGCCCCAATCCTCTCGACTCTAGTTGGTGCGGTCGCCCCAAGTTGGTGCGGCTGCCCCACCTCTAATTATTTTTATTTTTTATTTTTTAAGAAACCACCAACCACTAAAAATGCAAGGATACCTTGTTGACTTTAAACAAGTTTCCCGTCACCATGTTCTTGAGCTCCACCGCACCATGAGGGAAGATCTTCACTAACTCATAGGGTCCCGTCCACTTGGATCTCAACTTGCCCGAAAAAAGTCTTAACCGGGAATTAAAGTGTAGAACCTTCGTGCCGTGTTTCAAGTCTTTCGGCTTCAACAACTTGTCATGATACCTCTTGGTTCTTTCTTTGTAGAGGTTGGCACTTGAATAGCTCTCTTGTCTCAACTCCTCTAACTCGTTTAATGTGAGCATTTTTTTCTCGCCTGCCGCATCCAACTCCATGTTGAGTTCTTTGACGGCCCAATAAGCCTTGTGCTCCATTTCAACCGGAAAGTGGCATTCCTGTCGATAGACAATTCGAAAGGGGCTCATACCAATAGGGGTCTTATATGCCATCCGGTAAGCCCAAAGAGCGTCATGAAGCTTCAACGCCCAATCCTTGCGGTTGGGGCGCACGGTCTTTTCAAGAACTCTCTTGATTTGGCGGTTGCTCACTTCAACTTGGCCCGAGGTTTGGGGGTGATACGGAGTAGCAACCTTATGAGTGACTCCATACTTCTTCAACAACCCACTGAAAAGGCAGTTGGTAAAGTGTGTGCCTTGGTCACTAACAATCGCCTTGGGAACTCCATACCTACTAAAAATACAATCACGAACAAACTTGGAGACAATGTGAGCATCATTAGTTCGTGTGGCAATAGCCTCCACCCATTTGGATACATAATCAACCACAAACATAACTATGGGATGGGGGAAAGGGGCCCATAAAGTCCCACACATCAAATATATCTACAACAAGATTAAAGTGTTGGGGCATTTCATCTTTTTTGCCTATGCCACCCCTTCTTTGACATTTATCACAATTCTTGCTAAAATCAAAGGCATCCTTAAATATGGTGGGCCAAAATAATCCACTTTGGACTACTTTTCTAGCGGCCTTTTGACCACTGAAATATTTCCCTTTTACTTCGTGATTCTTGGCCGCTTTGGTAAGGACAATGCATGAAATTGCCATGTCTATCCTAGGCCTAAGATAGTCATTCATGATGGGATGGGGTTCGTCCGCCATCTCGATTTCTACTTCTCCTTCCTCGGTGGAAGAAGTGCTAGGTTCACTTAGTTCTTCAAGTAATCCGGAAACGGAAGTATCGGACTCCGATCCGGAACCTCGAGTAGGAGTTAGGCTCCTCTCAAATCTACTACTAGCGTTGTTCGCCGGAACCAACACGGGGTTCAAGGAATGACGCCCAAACATACACTATCCAAACTAACTTGTTCAAGACCACTTGCCCTATATACTTACTGCCAGTACCTTAATCCAACTCTCGGTTGGCCCTATATACTTGGGATTTTTATTCATACCAGATGAAACTTATCTCTGATTTAGCCACTGATATTTGGTACTAGCTTGTGGTAAATGCTGCTTCTATAAAAAACAAAAATCTTTTTAGTTAATTTTTTTTATCTATATCCGGGTTACCCCAAATTTGTCAAGTTACCTATTTTTTGTGATTAGCAAACACAAATTGCTTTTGTTAATGATAGAAATAGGGTCAATATTATGATACACAATTGTTTTCCTCTAGCACATGAGGAAAAAATGACACTCCCTTTGTGCTGGAGGAATACTTCTTTGGGTCATTTGGATTGTTTTATCTAATATAGAAAATATGGCAATTGATTGTATTCTTTATATTGTTTCGGTGGTTGAAATATTATCTAAAACATAAAAATGTACGTAAAATAATGATATGATATTTCCAAGGTTGATTTTCCAATGTAGAAAGTGGATAGTTTTTGGGTCAGAGCATAGATGAGGATGTAGTCTAAAGAGTTACCTCTCTGTGACGCGGTTCTATGCTTCCATGGGGGTTGGAATGTTTGTTGTTGCTTCAGTACAAGCATAATCAAACTGACCGGTAAGCTCATTACAGTTATTTACCTGCTTGAGTTGGTTTATAAATATAGCATGAACTCCAAGTTCAAGAGAAATGCGAAAAGATTCATTGGATTGCCATTATTTGTGCTTCTTTTCCTCAATCATCTCCGTAAATTCAGATTGTCCAAATTTCTGTCATGAACTTTCGATCTGTATAGCAATCAGTAAAAAGGATGCAAGTTAGTGTAACAAGCAATAAACTTTCTGTCATGAACTTTCGATCTGTATAGCAATCAGTAAAAAGGATGCAAGTTAGTGTAACAAGCAATAAACTTTCTAATCTTAGATTGAAGCCTGAGAGATCACGAACAAGGTTCCACATATTCGTCTTGTTTGATCATGATATGAACATTGATCCCTGGCCCTGGAGCTCAGTTTTCTTTTTCTCCCTTAAGTTTTTAAACTTCACAATGTTGATTATTTGGATTAGTAAGGTGGAAATGTTAATACATGTCTAGATTGCGAGGTCTTGGAAGCATAAAAAATATCATGTTCCAAACGTCTTCTACATTAACAAAATTGTTCTTTCAATAACTAAGTTGGTGTATGATTTAGACTCCTAATTTCGATACGAACCAAATCTGCTGCATGTACATATGGTCACTGTAAAAATTGGAGGAATGTGTATGCTAAAGCTGGAAGACAGTTACTTACCTTAGGATTGGTGCTTGATGTCGAGGACCTACTAGAATTTTGTAGCTGGACTTGACATTTCCTTTTGTTTGTCATTCTTAACGTCATATCTATATTATATGTTCTCACTTTCGGTGTCATTTTTAACTTCAAATCATAGTCCCTTTGTAAGTTTCACAAATTAAGGTGCGCATTCTCTTTTTTGGTTTCCCTGCATGTATTAAGTGAATCAGTCTCAATATTGTTTTTAATATCTTGGCTCTAGTGCTGTTTCCTAGAATATCGAAAGCGGAAACAAATCTAGGTTTATAAGATCTATGTTACCTGGACTCGGGATCGGGTATCCGACACGGGTACGGATCCTAGCGTCAGATTCACTTTTCCTCGAAAAATTGGACACGGGGACACTGTCCTAAAATTAGGATACGGGTACGGGGATACGTTAATAACAAAATATATTGAGTCTATTTATATACTTTACTTATAAATGAAGTCAACTCACTCTTTTTTTGCTAAGATATAATGTATAATTAAGTAAAACAACATTAAAACTTGTAAATTTTTTATAAATGAAGTCAACTCACTCCTTTTTTTCTTTTTAATTTTTCTTGTCATATCCGAATGAAAATGCGGGTGTCGGGGTGTCTTGTCGGACACGATACGTGTCGGACACGGGTACTTCAACATATTTGAAGAGTCCGGGTAACACAGTATAAGATACAATCACTTTTTACATGTTGGATGTGTGTTGTCTTTAGAATTCAGACCTTGATATATTAGTGCTTGTTTCTTTGTCCAACAGAGGCATTTAAGAGCCATAGGTAATAACACCGTCTACTGGAATCTGGTTGATCCATTCCATTATATTTGCTGATTGCTGACCAGTTAGCATGTTATGTCATTTGATGTTTTGGTTTTGAATTTTACAGCACATTGAGCAAGAAAGGCCCCTTTAACAGTAGGAGGACAACCGGCGGATGCAGACAAGGCTAGGTAATGCCTTTTTATCCTGGTTATTGGAAAAAAAAATTGGATTGGTGGTTCTTTGATCTTTACGTTGTTTTCCGTATCTTTTTTTTCCATAGCCTTGTGAGCTGAAAGAAAAAATAGATCTAATGCAGTATGCCTGTGAGAAAATGGGTTGGTTTACAGTTTGAATCCCTGGTGCGTGGATCAGATTGGATGGTGGAGCTAACTAGGCCAATTGTGGTCCTTCTCGAATATGAATGTATTGAAGTAATTAAACCATTCAAGATCATGTAAGTGATTAACGTTTCCCATTTCCTTATAGTAGTGTTGAGTAAGAACATCGCCATGGGATTTAGGAGGAAATGGATCAACGATTTTAATCTTATATTTGCCTTCTAAAAATACCATAAACCAACTCTCGCGACCCTATATACTTGGAATTTTTATTCATACAACATGAACCACTTGTCTCTGAATTACCCACTGATCTTTGTATTTTAATTCTTATCTGTTTCCTGGTTTCCCCATATTCAATCTTTAGGAGGGGATAGGTAACGGTTCAATCTTATATATGCATCTACAACTCGATCAATACTTTATTTACATTTGAATTCTGTATTGTTGGTCTGTTTGCAAATTTGTATGCTCTCTCCCTCTCCTCTCCCCTCCCTTCCCCTTCTTCTCTTCCTTTTTATTATTATTCTACGGTCAGTTATATCTTTTAGGATTTAGAAGATGCAAAAAACCTCATGGATGAAAAAAGCAAAAGCTCAGGACTGAAATCTAGCATGCCAGGGATGCAGTTTAGTAGTGAGTGGAAGCAGATAAAAAACAGGTTTGAGTTATTTTCTTTAATAGGTCAACAGTTCAATCTTATATATGCCTTCTGAAGATTCTTCTGATCACTTAGTTTGGCTATTTACTCACATATTACATGCTGCAACTGCAACTCAATTAATTCTTAATTAACATTTGAATTCTGTGTTGTTGGTCTGTTTTGCGAATTTGTATATACTTTCTCCCTCTCCCCCCTTCTTCTCTCTTTTTTTAAAAGATGCAAAAAACCTCATTGATGAAGAAAAGCAAAAGCTCGGGACTGAAATATTAAATGCCAGAGCTGCATTTAGAGTTATATTATTTGATTCATTCATTTGTTATAAGTTGTATCTTGCCTTTCTAACTAGTTCTAACTCTCCAGCGATTCTCTTATCATTATTCAGAAAATAAGAATTGGTCCCAGGGCTGCAGTTGAGTAGTGCGTGGAAGCAGGTAAAAAGGTAAAAAACAGGTTTGAGTTATTTTCTTTGTTCATTCCTTTGTTATATCTAATGCTATACTGGTCATTTTCCTGTGTATGAACTTAATGAAGCATATATAATCCCTTCAAGATCATGTACATGATTAAAAATTTTCCAATTTTTTTTCCAAGTAAAAAGGTAGGTCATGAGTAAGAAACCTCATTGATGAAGAATAGCAAAACCTCATTGAACGCGGGGCTGCATTTTAGATTTGAAGTAGGTAAAAAACAGGTTTGAGTTATTTTCTTTGATTCATTGGCATGTAAAAAGGTAAAAAACAGGTTTGGGTTATTTTCTTTGATTCATTCATTTTGATGACGCCACGGATATTGGGGTCTGAATACAAGCTAGGATATCTGGTTGGATTATCTTGGATGTACCTAGAACACAACACAAGGAAGCACCGTTAAGGTCAAAGTTGGATGTTACTCCAACTCAGGCCTTCGGGTGTAAGAATCAGATATCTTAGAGGATATAAGAACCTGAGAATAAGACTTTGAATTGTCTTTGAGTGTTTGTGTGTTTAGGGTTTGAGTAATATGACTTACAATATCAATTTGGCACTTACCTTGTCCAAGGGGACAAGGGCTTTCTATTTATAGGTGATGGAGAGCTGCTTGTTGAGGTAAGCCATGAGGTCAGCCCTAGAGGGCATCTTAGTCTTTGACCAGGTACACGTGTCCGCATCGGATTGGGCCTGCCAGTAAAGTAAGATTCACTTGCAGAGGGGATGTCGTTGATGTGGACAGGAGCCGTGTATTTGGGAGAGTTGGCGCGGCGCATTAATGGCAATAGTAGGCGCCTGAGCCATGCATTCAATGCGATGGGAATAAGCCGGCTTCTTTATGTCAGAGCCAGTAAGTAAACTTGCTCTGTAAGCTTTGGCTTTAACCGGGAGTCTGGTGAGATAACCGTAAGTCTGGTATGAGACCGCAGTCAACATCTTAGGCGAGGTCAATGATATTGACGCGGACACGGATGGAGCGGTCACAATGTCCGCGGTCACCCTTCTTGCGGTCTAGCTGTCCTCGGTCACCATGGGGTCGGTTCGGAGAGGATCGCGGTCTTGACCCTGAAGGTCTATCTGTCCGCGGTCTTGACTCTGGCAGTCTAGGGTATGCCACGTCATACTTGGCCTCTGGACCAGACCGAGCTTGGGTCCGGTCCAGCTGGTCTGGGCTCATCACATTTGTTATATATATCTAATGCTATACTGGTCCTTTTCCTGTGTATGAACGAACTTATTGAAGCATATAACCCCTTCAAGATCATGTAAGTGATTGAAATTTTCCCAAGTCTTTTTCCAAGTAAAAAAGTAGTTCGTGAGTAAGAAACCCCATTGATGAAGGAAAGCAAAAGCTCGGGACTGAAATATTAAATGGTAGGGCTGCATTTTAGAGTGGAAGTAGGTAAAAAACAGGTTTGAGTTATTTTCTTTGATTTATTCATTTGTTATAAGTTTTATCTTGTCTTTCTTACTAGTTCTAGGGCTGCAGTTGAGTAGTACGTGGAAGCAGGTAAAAAGGTAAAAAACTGGTTTGAGTTATTTTCTTTGATTCATTCATTTGTTTTATCTAATGCTATACTCGTCCTTTGCTTGTGTATGAACTTATTGAAGCATATAACCCCTTCAAGATCATGCAAGTGATCAAAATTTTCACAATTCTTTTTCCAAGTAAAAAAAAAATAGATCGCGAGTAAGAAATCTCATTGATGAAGAAAAGCGAAAGCTCGGGACTGAAATATTGAATGCCAGGGTGCAGTTTAGAGTCAAAGTAGGTAAAAAAAACAGGTTTGACTTATTTTCTCATTGATGAAGAAAAGCAAAAGCTCGGGACTGAAATATTGAATGTCAGGGCTGCATTTTAGAGTCGAAGTAGGTAAAATCAGGTTTGACTTATTTTCTTTGATTCATTCATTTGTATAAGTTGTATCTTGCCTTTCTAACTAGTTCTATTTCTCCAGCGATTCTCTTATCATTATTCTGAAAATAAGAATTGGTCCCAGGGCTGCAGTTCAGTAGTGCGAGGTAAAAAACAGGTTTGAGTTATTTTCTTTGATTCATTCATTTGTTATAAAATGTCTCTTGTCTGTCTGAGTGATTCTCACTTCTCCAGAAATTCTCTTATCAATATTCTGAATATAAGAATTGGTCTCGTTTTCTCATTTACCCTTGGTCTTGAGCAGAACTTACTGCCGGTGCCTTAATCCAACTCTCGGTCGGCCCTATATACTTGGGATATTTATTCATACTACATGAACCACTTATCTCTGAATTACCGACTGATATTTGGTACTAAATCTTGTGGGTAATCCTGTTTTTATAAAACATAGATATTTTTAGTTTAAAATCTTATTTGTTTCCGGGTTTCCCCATATTCAATCTTTAGAAGGGGATAGGTCAATGGTTTAGTCTTATATATGCTTCCTGAAGATTCCTCTAATCACTTAGTTCGTCTATTTATTCACATATTACATGCTGCATCTGCAACTCGTTTATTACTATTAACATTTGAATTTTGTATTGTTGGTCTGTTATGCGTATTCGTATGCTCTCTCCATCTCCCTCCCCGTTTTTCTCTTTATTTTTATTATTTTTCTAAATTCGGCTTTATCTTATAGGATTTAGAAGATGCAAAAAACTTCATGGATGAAGAAAAGTGAAAGCTCGGGTCTGAAATATAACATGCCAGGGGGGATGCAGTTTAGTTAGTAGTGAGTGGAGTGGAAGAAGGTAAAAAACAGGTTTGAGTTATTTTTTTTGATAGGTCAACGGTTCAATATTATATACTCTCCCTCCCCCCCTCATTGATTGATGAAGAATAGCAAAAGCTCGAGATTGAAATATTGAATGCCAGGACTGCATTTTAGAGTGGAAGTAGGTAAAAAACAGGTTTGAGTTATATTATTTGATTCATTCATATGTTATAAGTTGTATCTTGCCTTTCTAACTAGTTCTAACTCCCCAGCAATTTTCTTATCATTATTCTGAAAATAAGAATTGGTCCTAGGGCTGCAGTTGAGTAGTTCGTGGAAGGAGGTAAAAGGTAAAAAACAGGTTGAGTTATATACTTTGGATTTTTATTTAAACAACATGAACCGCTTGTCTCTTAATTACCGACTGATATTTGGTACTAAATCTTGTGGGTAATCCTGTTTCCGGGTTATATTATTCGATCCATTCATATGTTATAAGTTGTAACTTGCCTTTCTAACTAGTTCTAACTCCCCAGCAATTTTCTTATCATTATTCTGAAAATAAGAATTGGTCCTAGGGCTGCAGTTGAGCAGTTCGTGGAAGGAGGTAAAAAGGTAAAAAACAGGTTGAGTTATATACTTTGGATTTTTATTCAAACAACATGAACCACTTGTCTCTTAATTACCGACTGATATTTGGTACTAAATCTTGTGGGTAATCCTGCTTTTATAAAACATAGATCTTTTTAGCTTAAAATGTTATCTGTTTCCCGGGTACCCCGTATTCAATCTTTAGGAGGGGGATAGGTCAACGGTTCAGTCTTATATATGCCTCCTGAAGATTCCTCTCATCACTTAGTTTGGCTATTTATTCACATATTACATGCTGCATCTTCTACTTGATTAATATGAATTCTGTTTCGTTGGTCTCTTTTTTGAATTTGTATGCTCTCTCCCTCTTCCTCCCCCTCCCCCTTCTTCTCCTTCCTTTTGTTATTTTTCTAAATTTTGTTATCTCTTTCAGGATGTAGAAGATGCGAGAAACCTCATTGATGAAGAAAAGCAAAAGCTCGGGACTGAAATATAGAAAGCCAGGGCTGCAGTTTAGTAGTGAGCAGAAACAGGTAAAAACAGGTTTGGGTTATTTCTCTTTCTCTTTGTTATTTTTCTGATTCTGTCATCTCTTTCAGGATGTAGAAGATGCGAAAAACCTCATTGATGAAAAAAAGCAAAAGCTCGGGATTGAAATATTGAGTGCCAGGGCTGCAGTTTAGGAGTGAGTGGAAACAGGTAAAAAAAGGTTTGGGTTATTTTTTTTTTGATTCGTTCATTTTTTTAAAAAGTAATTATAAGTCTCCAGCCATTCTCTTATCCTTATTCTTAAAATAAGAATTGGTCTCGTCTCATTTACCTTGGTGTTTAAGTAGAACTCACTGCCGATACCTCAATCCAACTCTCGGTTGGTCCTATATACTTGTGATTTTTATTCATACCACACTTGTCTATGAATTACCCACTATATATTTGGTAGTGGATCTTGTGGGAAATCCTGCTTCTATAAAACAAATATCTTTTTAATTAAAATCTTATCTGTTTCCGGGTCAATATTATTGTACACTTGTAATTTTTTTTCCTCCAGCACATGAGGAAGAAATGAAACTCCCTTTGCGCTGTAGAATTCAAATCTTGATATTAGTGGATAGAGGGGCTAATCGACATAAACACAACTCAACACAAATGGCTGCCGAGAGTAGTGAGAAAAGAACCCCCTACTTTTTCTTTCATCGAGTGATAATCCCGGACAAATTCTCGGTCATGTCCGATTGAAAGGATAAAACTGTGAAGAATGGGCTCGTGTTTTCAAGGATTTTGTGGGACGACTTGGAGCAGAGATTCTGGATTGGCAATAGGCCAAGGGTGCAACAGATTAAGTGTGACCTAGCCAACTGTAAGCAACAGAAGAACGAAAGGATGGCTACTTACTATGGTTGGATTAAGGTGAGATGAATTGAATGACTATGACAAGATTTCGATGTGCTCTTGTACCGGAATGGTGGGGCGAGCAATCCTCACGAAATGGAAAGGGAAAGAAAGGGCAGAATGTCACGGCAACTACTAGA
This sequence comes from Adenophora triphylla var. japonica, assembly GCA_022495995.1. Classification (NCBI taxonomy): domain Eukaryota; kingdom Viridiplantae; phylum Streptophyta; class Magnoliopsida; order Asterales; family Campanulaceae; genus Adenophora; species Adenophora triphylla. The sequence goes on along the minus strand of JAFEMH010002270.1, from coordinate 279,902 downwards.
GGAGCGAGAGGACGCGAGTCTTTCAGCGCTCGAGCCAACACTGTACAAGTGAATAATGATAATGGCGCAGAGATGATAGATGGAGAGCGTGCTCAACTCTCGGGACTCACTAGTGAACATTGGAACAGTTTCAAAGCGACCAACATTAAAAGTAATGAGCGCATGAATGGTAAGATGAATGATGAGCCTTGGCTAGTGGATAGAGGGGCTAATCGACATATAACAGTAAACATTGCGTTGCTTGACAATGTTCGTAATATTAAATCAAGTCGAGTAGGACTGACTGCCTAATGTTCCGAACATCATTGCCACAAAAGAAGGTGATGTTAAAATTGGGCCTAAACTTGTTCTACAAAATGTGTTATATGCTCCGTCATTCAATTGCAATCTGTTGTCTATCTCTCAGTTGCTTTGTGACTCAAATAATTTTGTGCAATTTTCTGATAAACATTGTGTAATACAGGATCGAACCTCGAAGACGTTGATTGGATGCGTGGTCTCTTGGGATCCCTCTCTCAGCTCTTATGACTCTTCTGTGTGATAGCTAGTCAGCCATTCACATCGTACATAATCCTATTTTTCATGAGCGCACTAAACATATCGAGGTTGATGTACTTACAAAGGGCGCTAGGAGAGCTGGAAGGGCGCTAAGAGAGAGCTCAGGATATGGCGCGCCTACCATGGAGCGCGCATGATCTCGCTTATATCTCGGATATACTCTCGTCTCTCTTTGTATATATCTTATCGACATTTATGTATATCAAGTAGTTAGCATGATTTTAGGGATTGATTGAATATATCAAGTAGTTAGCGTAATTGTAGGAATTGATTTGTATCAAGATTAGATCAAGATATTTAGGTTGTATATAAAGCCATTGACGGTATTGGAATGAACAGAGAAAATTCTTCCCTCTCCCACTCTTGATTTCTAACTAGCTAAAACGAACCACGACGGTTTGGTTCAGCTCGATTTAAATTTTTTCATGGTTCAGCTTGATTTGGAATTTATCTAAACATATAATTAACGGTTTGACCTCTAAATTTATCCAAACCAAGCTAATTCGAGCCATTTACACCCCTACTATTTTAGGATGGCAATGAGATTGAAGGATGCAAACAGCCTTATGTGTACCCTTTTGAGACACATTTGAAAATTTCTATTTTTACTAAAAAAGGAATGTAGACTGCCGCACATTATGCGCACGTTGACCGTACACTGCACACTACGTCCTTAACCCGGGAAATCTCAGTAGCAGCCTGGGAGGCCTTACTACGCCTCTCGATGCGAGCACGGGATGACCCAAACAGCCATTGGTTTACCCTTGTGTCGACCCTGCACTTGTTCGTGACACACATTTTGTCTGAGACATGGTTGGTTTTTGATCCGGTCCGTGTCAGACCGTGTCAGTGTATACCTCGCGTCGGTCAATCCCTAGTCAACGTGCCAAGTCAGGATCCTCCGTGGACCTAAATCAGTTGAAGTCATGTCGGTTTTCCGTCATGAACTTTGACTCGATCTTGACTGGGGCTCAAACTTTGACTTAGACCCATGCGGTTTATGCACCGGCTCCCGGTGTGACACCGTGTCATCAAGGATTAACTCCCAGTCCATGCTTAATTACCGCTTAACCAATGATGAGTCAAGATCTTTTGTGGACAATTATCAGTCAAGGTCATGCCGACTTTTTGTCAGGCACCTTAACTCGATCTTGACCCTCGACGCTGGCTTTGCCGGTAATTTACGTCGAACGCGCATAAAGACTTCATGATCCGCCAGACCTTAGGTCCGTTTTTCCTTTTCGGTCGGTGGGACCCGCTTGCCCTATGGAACCCTTGTTCTAGGTTACAGATTGAGGGTCCGTCGGCGTAGTGATGGGTCCCACTGATCCAGGACTCAGAGTAGTAAAAAAAAAGAGCAATCTTTTCCAACCGCTTAGGGTTAAGAAAACACGTTTTAAGTAAACTCAAACAAATAACCGCATGTTGCATGAGCCCTGAGCCCAAACACCTACCCCTTTTCAACTCCTGAAGTCTGAACCTCCCTTATATCTTCCTCCCGCAGCACCTCGCAAAGCTTGGGTACGGACACCGGGTCACCGTCTGGTCAGTTGGGAAGAATCAAGTGCGTCGTCAGCTTCATCATTCGCTTCAACTCCGGCTTTCAGAATGTCTGCATCAGCTGGTAACAATGGGGACAATACCACTCCGCCTCCCGGGACTCCCCAGACAAAACAGCAGTGGAATCAGTTGGCAGAACAGATGAGACTGCGACAGGAAGCTCAAATGAACAGCCTTCTGGAGGCTATTAGGAGCCACAGTTTGGCTGCCAGTCTCCACCCCGATGGAACTTTCACCGTAGAGCAGGAAAAGGACCCTAATCCCATTCTCAATCGCCCTGACTACACCAGAATGCCACCACTGCCGGAGCCCATGCTCCTCGACCTATGGGTCAGCCAGCTCCTCAGCTGCAGTCCAGTGGCCCCATACAATCCAGCGGGACAAAATCAGTATGGAATGTCTTCCCATGGTTGGGGGTACCTTAGAATGCCACAGCAAGTTGGGATCCCACCGCAGTCTGGAACCGATCAGTCCGGGCCTTCACAGCAACAGTTCAGAGTGCCGCAACAACAATCTGGAATGCCGCCGCCACAGTTTGGTTTAGGACAACAGTCAGGTGTCCCTCCTCAAAATGATACTGGTCCAACAGCCCCCAACACCTCGCCAGCCTCCACAAACCCGTTCCTCACTCAAGGTCCTATGGGTCAGCAAGCCCCCATCCCAGTCTCATCAGAATCACCGGGACCACAGTATCCTCTCGGTTATACACCATCACCTCAGCCAGACATGCAGTTCAACAACCAAGGACCACAACCCGCATTTAAGTTTCCCTATGAGTCTCACCCCGGGAACCTGAGCTACTCAGCCACCTCCGATTTGCCACCACCCTCTTTGCCCATTAGAAATCAGCAACAGGCCGCTGGGTTCTATCCCTTTGCCCGGGCTCCTACTTATGCTCCACAGGTATGAATGTGGTGCCCAAGATCGCGGCTCTTTTATTATTTTTATTTGGAACTGCTTTCTCGTGTAAGGGGATCACCGCCTCACATCGGTTTGAAAACATCCGGTTTAAATTGAAAAACGGAGTCGCCACGCCATTTTGTTTTCCTCAAAACTTTGAAAAAAAGGATTTGGGTCCGGAGGTTAAGTTACCCCTTGGGAAGAACGGATCGTCGTTCACCCAAGGAGCCTTGCCGAAGCAAGTCTTCCAAGATCCGATTTTCATGCTTGCCTTTGTGTTTTCGTGTGTGGGATGTGTTTTTTGAAAAGGAGGGAATGTACCAAGTTATCTTCCGGACGTATAAACCATGAGTTGGTTATTGCTCGGGATTTCTTGGATTTTGATGTGTTAGGGACTTTGATCTCGTTCTCATCTTGGACTTATGATCGTCATGATGAGACCTTGGGTCACATGAGATCAAGATAGGGACACCTTTTTATAGTCCAAGGATGAGACTCTTTAGAAAGGAAGGACCTTTGCCCATCAATCCTACATCTTAGGACGATTTGAGCTTTTTCGGGACATTTATGCTCGTCTCAAGTGATGATCGGAGATGTGGGGCTCAAGTTCATCCTTTTCTAAAGGAGAATCCGTCTATGACATCTTTAAGTGGAGGAAATGATGTAAAGATAGGACCTTTACACCATTACACTCTATGAGATGCTCCAAGTACCAAAGGGGACAAAGGGAGGGGTATAAAGATTGGATCTTTATACTCATCCTATGCCTTTTTATGTCTTATGAAGGTCACTAGGCAATCCTTGGAGAGTGATCCAACCATGAGGGACATGGGGAATGCATTTTAAACTAAAGATGACATTTTTATGCTAACATATATAATGAACATGATGCAAGCTAAGACTAGGAATGAAAAGGAAGGACCTTTATGGCTTTCCTATGTCCTTTATGAACCTTTTAGGTGGACAATCCTTGGAAGCAAGGTCTATGGGAAGGGGGAATATCATTCATAAATAAAGATGGCATTTTTAATGAAAAAGATGACATTTTTATATGCAAAGATGACATTTTTATATGCAAAGGATGCTATTTTCACATCACCATGTGAGAGATCCACCCTAGAACAAGCCATTTGAGGTCTTATTGTTCATCCTTGGGTTGGATCTTCCATGGATCCCATGTGATAGGGGAATGGGGGTAATATATGATCTACATGACTAAAGATGTGATCTTTAATGGCAATATATCAAATACCAAGCAAGTAGATGACAATATATAAAGCAAGGAACAATATAGCAAGTAATGACAAGTATATTTTAGGGAAAAGGGGAGGAGAGGTTACCAATGGTGGTGTTCCTCTATCTCCTTGAAGTTTACCTAGGGAAGGACCAACTTTTGAAGGGTTTTGAAGAGGGGGGAGGTGATTTTAGTTGCTCTCAGCTTTCTGGAAATTCGTGTAGGTATTTTGGCAGAGTAACAATGCTGAAAACATGTATATCAAAATGGGTAGAGGAGGCCTCTATTTATAGGCAGTCTGGTGATGGCTAATGAAGTCGTGCGGCTGTAACCCCAAAGCTAATGAGGCCATGCGGTCTTATCCCTTAGTGACTCAGCTTATTTCTAGAACCATGCAAGGTGGCATTCTAGAAGGTGTTTTCCAGCGAAGGACTACGTGAAATTTTAATTCCTAGCAAGTCCTTCACCCCTTGGAAGGTTTTGGAAAGTTCCCAAATTGCCCCTGAACTTTAGGAAAGTCTGGGAAATTGCCGAGAAACTTTACCGGAAGGCATGAGCCAGATTTGGGTACTTACAGAAGCCCCTCGGCAACGTCACTTGCAGGGCGAGTGGGGTTGTCGATGAAAAAGGATCCAATCTGGCGAACTGTCGAGATGGATTGGGTGACCAAGGTGGTCAAGTGGCTGAACCTTTGGAAGGCTACCTAGGTATCCCGGAGGAATAAGGCCATAATCGTAGTTCGGGAAAGATCCGCTGGGGAAAGGGGTGTCATATGTGTGACGAATTGGCTGAACCTAAAGTAGGCTACCTACGTATCCCGGAGGAATCAAGCCAGGCCGTAGTTCGGAAAATATCCACCGGGGAAAGGCGAAGAGAAACTGGTCCCTTACAAAGGGAAATGGAAGGAAAGTGACCTAGGAAGTCAAATGACTAATCCTACTGGGGATATGCTAGATGAAGGAAGTGACCGATGTGGTCGGATATCTAGACCTCTTTGAGGGGCTACTTCACCATTGAGGAGTGATGAATGAAAAGGACGACCATTGCGGTCGGATGGCTGGACCTTTATGAAAGGCTTATGCACCACTGAGGAGTGAGGCATGAAAAGGGTGACCACTGTGGTCGGATGGCTGGACCTTTATGAAAGGCTCATGCACCACTGAGGAGTGATGAATGAAAATGGGTGACCAATGTGGTCGGATGGCTGAACCTTTATGAAAGGCTACCTACGTATCCCGGAGGAATCAAGCCTTGGTCGTAGTTCAAGTCTCACTAGATAGTTAGGAACGTGTCTAGGATCCTTGAGGTTTTGATGATTTATGGAGGAGTCACCTTGTTTGACAATTAATGGAGGTTGTCACCTGATTTGACAATTAATGGAGGTTGTCACCTGATTGACAATTAATGGAGGTTGTCACCTGAAGAAACTAAAGCTTACGTCGCTATCGAGTAGATAGAGGTAGCTAAAGTTGGAAAACTAAAGCGTACTTCACTATCGAGGAGATAGAGGTAGCTAAAGTTTGGAAAAACTTGAGCGTACTTCACTATCTATGAGATAGAGGTGTAGGTGTTAGTGCCCTAGGCCTATAGAGATAGACCTTTATGTAATATCATTGTTCATTTATATATGAGATTGCTTCTTTGATTATTATATGTGTTTGCATGTTTAGTTATAATAATCGTGTCCCTAGTACTTATGAAGCACTAGTATGAAGTCTAATGGATAATCATGTGATGATTATATGCATGGAGATGCACATTAGATTCATGGGTACTTGTTAGAGAACAAGGTACTAGACTTGACCCATTATGAGATTTATGTCATGGTCATATGTCATAATTAAATCTCATATAGTCATATCATTGATATCCTTTGACCTGAGATTATCATCGTCTTCCGCTCGATGAATATCATGTTTGATATAGTTTAACGTTGTCTTTAACCGGATGACAATAAGGGCTATCATTGGCATGGTATGATTCTTGTTGGGAAGAATGATAAGTCAAGATGGAAATTGTCCCTCGTAAAGAGAGATGTTTGCTAGGCCACTCGTAAGTAAGATTGATGTAGTGCATGGCCATGCCCGAATGAATTAATGTGATTAATATCATTCGATTAATCAATTTACTTGGTAACGAGAAAGCATTGAACAATATGAGTTGACGTGGACCATGACTCATGTTCAATATAACATCGTGTGACAATGGGATTGTGATATGTTCTATATAGGAAATCGAACTTGATATTATATTATTTGGGTAGGCATGATGGCTTGCTAGAGTCCGCTCATGTCTTATGAGGATCGATGTGATCGAACTCATTGCCAACATAATATAGTCCTATGGGGTCACACGCATCGAACGAATTGTCAAAAATGAAGAATATGGAGTTTTTGTTTTCGGGGACGACTCGTCCCTGTGCCGTAACCAACTATTCCCCTTAAGGGGGACGCCAGATTCGTAAGCCGGGTGCTAGGGGACGACTCGTCCCCTGGGGGACGACTCGTCCCCTGGGCAGTGGACTGACGCGGAATTGACTTAAAACTAGGGTTTTCACGAGGGGAAAAGTTTTATAACGTATAAATACTCACCCCTGGTTGCCCTAGCCGTCAAGAGAACGTTTTGGCTTGAGAGAAACACAAAAAGTGAGAGATTTCAATTGAGAATTGAGAATCAAACACTACCAAATCCATTGTTCTTCATTGATTGAAAGGCGTTTCAATCAATAGGATCTAGCAATCCTCCTAGAAGAGTTCTAGGGTTCGTTCATCGCGTGGATATACATAGAGGATCTTCGCTCGTCAAGATCTTTGGTTCGTGATTCCCGTACGTTCATCAAGGATTAACAAGGTCGTTCAATCTGGAGTTGGGTCAAGTTTATCAAAGGCAAAAGCATTCAAGGTTGGTATTTCTATTTCATCTTTCTTAATTATTCATCTAGAACGGATTCTAGGGCTTGGGGTTTTTCGAGTTATTGCTTATTCCGCTGCGCATGGACCCTCGGAAACCCAACAAGAGGTAGCTTAAGTTGGGAAAACTTGAGCGTACTTCACTATCTATGAGATAAAGGTAGCTAAAGTTTGGAGAACTTGAGCGTACTTCACTATCTATGAGATAGAGGTAGCTAAAGTTGGGAGAACTTGAGCGTACTTCACCATCTATGAGATAGAGGTAGCTAAAGTTAGAGGTTTTGACAATTCGGAGGATGTCACCTAACGTTATTCCGTTATAACGGAAGTAACGGAGGCGAATCGGGAGGAAAGTTTATTTTCTTAGAGATAACGGATATCCTTTGAGAAACAGCGTTACTCTAGTTAAGAAATAACGGGAGTTATATGCCTAAGTGGAAAGTCCAGGGGCAAAAGTGTAATTTTTGCTCAGAGCAAATGAGGCCGCCCGGCATGAGATGAGGGAAAAAGAGGCCGTCCGGCTAGAAATTTAATTTCACCAGATTATTTAACCGAATTGAAACGGGCATTGGGCGCCATTGACGCCCGCTTGCTGCCGAGGAAGAGAGAGAGAGAGGAGAGAGAGAATTTTCAAAAAAAAATTCTTCAATTCCTTTACTTCTTTCACCCAAGATGGATCCGGAAGGGAACCTAGTGCCTAGGCAAGCACGAAGAAACATATCCGAAGCCGCTAGGAGGAGGAGGAGGGAGCTTGTTCGAACGGAGCGGAAGTATGACTTCAACACGCCTCCGTTTGAGCTTTATCCCGGTAGGGGAGAACACAAATCGACGAAACCTCAATCTGTCGGGGTAAGCATTCTTGATTTGATTGATTTCGTCAATTTTGATTGAATTTTGATTGATTTAGGGCTTGACCCGATTTTTAGGAATTTTTCGAATTTTCCTAGGATTTTTGTTGATGATTTTGGAATTTTGATGATTAACCTATGAGGCTAAGGGGATAAATGAACATGCATGTGCAATTTATTTGAAAAATAATGAGAATGACTCACTTTTTGAAAATAAAGTAAGAAAAATAATGTCTAAAATGTGACAGAGTCCTTGTATGTGCTAGAACTAGGTCAATTCTTGATCATGGATGGGAAAACGGGATTTTGGAAGATGAAAAGGATTCATGCATGCCAGTTTGAAAAAATTAATGCTTATGTGCAAAGAATTTTGAAAATTGGAATTTTGTGCTTAGGAGAGCAATGTGCTCGAGATGACGTGTTTCAAATGATGAAAGACACGTTTTCTATGCAAAGGATGCTAGAAATCTCTTATGAATGCTTTTCTTTTGAAAATATGTGCACTTTTGAATATATGCATGCTTTTGAAATGAGATGAAGGACTGACACGTTTTTGTTGTGTTTTCCTACAGGAGAACAAGTCGAGGGGACCTTCTGAGGTTGCTGTGAAGCTATGGGACAGGATGCCCAATTTTGAGAAAGATGGGGTGAACCCCAAGCAGCTGGTAATGGCTACCGGCCTTGATCTGTTCATTGATGCTATTGGTAGAGGTATCCACGTGACCTCTAAGAGCAAGGGGCTAGTCCAGGCCCTCTCAGAGTTCTGGTGGGACACCACCCACAGCTTTCATCTCAGCTGGGGGGAGATCACGGTGACGCCAGCCAACTTTGCTGCTATTACAGGCTTACAGTTCACTGGGAGGCCTGTGACCTGGAGAGACTACATTACTGCAGAGGAGTTTAGAGCTTTGGTTGGGTTTGACCTCCGTCCTAAGGGGCTTGGGATGGAGACAAGGAATGTTGAGGTGGCGGTCCTGGAGTGCATGCAGGGGTTCGCCGCCAACGAGGTGACTACCCACCAGCTCGCGAGAGCTTTCTTGTGGTTGATGCTGTCAGTCACCATTTTTTGCAAACTGTGGTTTTCTTGTCGGATAGGTTACAATCCGAACCAAGAAATATTGATTTCTCGGAAAGTAATAAGGTGGAAGTCATTGAGAATGACAATCCTACTTCCTATCTTGAGGCGATGTCCACTCCTAATTTGGATAAATGGTTAGGAACCATGAAATCCGAATTACAATCCATGTTTGACAATCAAGTTTGAAACTTGATTGGGCTACCTGAAGGTGTAAAAACTAAAGGGTGCAAGTAGGTCTTCAAGACCGACATGGATGGGAAGGTGCATACTTTCATGACTAAGGATTGTAACAAAGGGATTTAGGATTAATTCATAGTATTGACTATGAAGGAACCTTTGTTCGTCAGTTACAATGTCGAAGTCTATTAGAATTTCAATTGCCATTTTCGCATATTGTGACTATGTGATATGACAAATGGATGTCAAACGGCTTTCTTTAAATGGAAAGATCACTAAGGATGTGTATAGTACATAACCCGGATAGTTTGTCGATCCAAAAAACTCTAATAAAGTATGCATGTTGCAAAGATCCATAAGATGGGTTGAAGCAAGCTTCAAGGAATTGGAATCTTCGTTTTGATGAATTGGTCAAAGAGTTTGACTTCATCAAAGTACAAAGATGAATCTTGTGTATGCATGAAATTCAGTGGGAGCATAGTATTTTTCCTATTATTTTATTACAATAATATCTTACTCATTGGAAAAACAAGTTTCGACACTTAAGACTGTCAAGTCTTGGTCAAGGAAAGGTTTCTCAATGAAAGATATGGGTGAAGCCGCTTACATCCTTGACATCAAGATCTATAAGAGATAGATCTAGAAGGATAAATTGGTTTGAGTCAAAGTATCCACATTGACAAGATTCTTAGAAGAGTCTAAGAAGAGTAACTTGTCAATGGGTCATGGTATTTCTCTTAGCAATATTCATTGTCTTATGACAAGATGAGCAAAAGAGAAATGAATGAAGTTCCATATGCTTCGGCATTTGGATCTGTCATGTATGCTATGACTTGTACTAGACCCGACGTCTCATATGCTTTGAGCATGATGAGTCAGTACCAATCTGATCCTGTTGAGAACCATTGGATGGCAGTCAAGATGATCCTTAAGTACTTAAGAAGAACTAAGGATATATTCTTGGGATTTGAAAGATTGGAAGTTAATCTTGTTGTAAGGGTTACATAGATGCTAGCTTTCAAACTGGCAAAGTTATTTTAAAATCGCAATTAGGATTTGTGTTTATGCTTATTAGAGGTGCAGTTTTGATTGGAAGAGTTCCAAGGAGAAATTGTAGCCGATTCTGCTACTAAAGCCGAATTTTAGCAACATATGATGTGGCTAAAAGAGGCAGTTTGGATCAAAAGTTCATTAGTGTTTTGGAAATATTCCAAGTATCACTAATCGGTGAAACTTTTGTTATGACAATAGTGGTGCCACTTGTGCAAACAATGGAACCAAGGTCACAACAGCGATCCAAACACTCGCTTAGACGTTCTTTGAGGAATTCATAAAGAATGAGAAGACGTTAAGATATACAAAGTATCAACCGATGATGACATAAGGGATTCACTAACAAAGACCCTCGCACAGGCAGACGCATGATGGTCATGTTAAATCCATGAGTATTCGATACATAAATGGAGCCTAGTGCAAGTGGGAGACTGTTGGTGTAATGCCCTAGGCTCTAGTTATGTTTAATTGAGAACCGTTATGTATCATCTTTATCGTTCAAGGTTATTATTAGATTATTATACAATTTGCATATTTATTGTAATAATCTCCGTCCCTGATTATTAAGAGAATAATTAGTATAATTGTCAATGGATAATCATATGATGATTATATGCATAGAGATGCACATTGAAATTATGGGTACTTGTTAGAGAACAAGTGACTGGACTTGACCCGTATGAGATTTATGTCATGGTTAAATGTCATAATTAAATCTCATATGGTCGCTTCATTTAGTCCCTAGACCTGAGATTATCATGACCTTACATATGATGAAAGTCATGTTTGATTTTAGTCAAACGATATCTTAACACGATATTTGTAAAGGCTATCTTTGGCATGATCAGATTCATGATGGGAAGGATGATAAGTCAAGATGGAATTTGTCCCTCGAAAGAGAGATGTTATGCTTGGGCCCCTCGATGAGTGATAATGATGGAAAGTGTGTGGCCACACCCCAATGCGATTGGATTATCATTATACTCAAGATCGAGAAAGCATTGAACAGATACAAGTTGACGTGGATCATGACTTGTGTTCAATATAACATCGTGAGACAAAGGGAGAAATGGAAGTGTACCATTGGAAACGTGAACTCTTACGTTATATTATTTGGGTAGACATAATGGCTTGCTAGAGTCCGCTTATGTCTTATGAGGGTCGATTTGATCGAGCTCATTGCCAACATAATATAATTCTATTGGGTCACACACAACTAGAATGAATTGGTTAAACCAAGGAAGAAAATGATTGAGAGTTCCTGAACTGGCTTAATATAGCGCGCGACAGAACTTGCCATATGGAGTCCTGAGTCGTGCGACGGACCTTGCCATATGGCATTCTGGGTCGTGCGACATACTAAGGCCAGAGGCGTTTAACAGACACTTTCCTAATATGATTAGGAAACTAATACATATACTAATGTAGTATAAATATTAGAGTCTGTAAACCCTAATCGGTCTAGCCGAAATTTTCCAAGGGAAAAATTACACTAAAAGGTTTCTCAAATTTCTTCCAAGGGTTTAAGGATCTAGCAATCCTCAAGAATCGTTCTTGGTTCATTCTTACGTGTGGATACAACAATAGAGGGTCTTCGCTCGTTTGATGATCAAGGCCTAGAGTTCCAATCCAAAGATTGAAAGCATTTTTGAAGATCGAAGATTGTGATTCAAAATCACGCCAATAAATTGTTCGATAGCTCAAGACCGGAAAGCAATTAAGGTTAGTAAATTCTATCTCATAGGAATTCAATTTAATCGTATAGAACGGATCTTAGGGCTTTGGGTTTTGTGTTAATTTGATGCTTTATTCCGCTGCGCATGGACCCATAAAACCCAACAGATGATACCTGTAGAATTCCAGGTCATTGATATCCCTATCACCTTTAATGCTCTTTTGGGAAGACCTTGGCTGCACCAAGTTAATGGAGTCACTTCAAGCCTTCATCAGTGTGTGAAGTTCGTTTCAGATGGGGCTCTAACAACCATTTACAGAGACCTAGTTACTCTGGAGGGCACTGACACGGGTGGAATATCCATCCTGGAGATCAAGCATGATGAAGCTGGCTTCATGCTAACCGGCTTCACAGTCGAATCTCCTAAAGCTCAAGTTTGCAATGTGGGTCTGACTGTCACTCAGGACAAAATTCCTCTCGTCATGAGAATGATGAGAAAGATGAACTACCTGCCTGGTCTGGGACTTGGGAAACGCCTACAAGGGACTCACAAGGTCATTGAGGTAAAGGAACAGAAAACTCGCCACGACCTAGGATATGAGCCAACCTAGGAGGAGATTGCAAAAAAAAAAGGAAATTGCTCAGAAGAGGAGGGAGGCTGTTGCAAAAAAGATCCCCTACAGTGGTCCTAAATCTATCCCTTTCAGTCTTGACATGAGTGACTACTTCGTAAAGGGCGCTCCGAAGGTGGACAACACCGCAGTCAAAGAGCCCACTCCTACAGAAGGCTGGTTGAAACTACAAGAGAATCTTAGCAAGTTCAGGGGAACCAAAGCCAACCCCGTCCGAAGAATGTTTCTCGATTTACCCAATATACCTGGAGCTACTACCACCATGAAAAGTGAGTATACTTTCAAAGGAGTGTCAGAGCTGGTAAAGCAGTTTGAAAAGCTCAATGAGGTCATCCCGACTGTCGAAGAGGCCAAAAAAGCTGAGTTTGAACTGGTCATACCGAAAGCCAAGACTCCAGAGTTATCTCTAAATGAATGGGATGGTCCCGTCATGCAGCAGATGTTTGGGGAAGAGGTGCAAATTCCAGACCTGATCGACCTGGGTTCAGTGAAAGAAATGATTGCGGTAATTGAAGCGGGAGGACAGAAACCGTCAGATCCCCGAGCCATGGTCATGCAGTCTACAATGCCCCTGAAGAATTGGGAGACTCTCTCCGGTCCGTCCGCGAGCAAAGAAGAGATGATCACAAAGCTTGGATTGGTCCCTCGTCCCCTTATGTCCACCTATCTCAAGTCCTCTGAGTCTCTTGTCGTCGAATTTGAGTCCCTAGAGTCGTCTCATGGCCTTACGCCAGAAGACTACGAAATTGTAGCCAATGATGTACTTCCTTTTGCTCTGAATGAAATGATCGACCTTTCCGAGTATCCCCTGATCGCCACTTTAACTAATGATAAATTAACTAATAACTTAAAAACGGTTAATAATGATTCACTAGATAAAGATGCAGACGCACTAAACGAACAATACATTAAAGAAAACTTTAAGCAAGTTGTCGAGAAAGAGGAAAATCGAGCCCAAGCTGCCGAGGAGGTTTTGACTCATGTGAATCTAGGGACTGCAGAAGAGCCTAAAGAGACGCAGATTGGCAGTTTCTTCGATGGTGCCGAACAAGCAACCCTGACTGAACTACTCAAAGAATTCGTGGATGTGTTTGCATGGTCTTACAAGGATATGCCCGGCCTTGACCCCTCCATAGTGGAGCACCGGATACCATTAGACCCCGAAGTCAAGCCAGTAAAACAAAAGCTGAGAAAGATCAAGCCCGAATGGTCGTTACAAGTAAAGGAAGTGATTGAGAAGATGCTCAATGCGGGATTCATCCGGGTCATCGAATATCCAACCTGGCTCTCCAACATTGTAAAACACCAAGGCTAACGGAAAAGTCCGATGCTGCGTGGATTTTAGAGATCTCAACAAAGCCAGCCCAAAGGACGACTTCCCCCTGCCCAATATCGACATGTTGGTAGACACCACGGCCAACTAAGAAGTCAAGTCTTTCTTCGACGGTTTCGCCGGCTACAAACCAGATCAAAATGGCCGAAGAGGACTAGGCTAAGACAGCTTTTACTACTCCCTGGGGACATATCACATTACGCTCATGCCTTTAGTCCGAAGAACGCTGGGGCTACCTATCAGAGGGCAGCCACCGCCCTATTCCACGGCATAATTCATAAAGAAATCGAGGTCTACGTGGATGACATGATAGTCCACTCCAAAGGATTCGATGGCCAGCACTTCATCGATTTGAGAAAATTCTTTGACCGTCTCAGAGAACATTCCATGAGGCTGAACCCAGCTAAATGCTCCTTCGGCGTCAAGCGAGGCAAGGTGTTGGGATATATGTGAAATTACCCGGATCCGAGCAGGCCTCGCGGCCCCGGCATCTGGCATCTTTCGCGTTGGAGGTGTCTCGCCGTTTGTTTTCGCATTTGTAGAGTCGCCACGCCGTTTTTATTAAGCCCAAAACATTGAAAAAGGGCATCAGTTTAAAGATAATTTTAAACTGTTTTTGTGTGATGAGATTTTGAGTTCGGAGGTCAGATGAATCCCCGGGAAGAGAATATTAGAATATTAGAGCTCACCCGAGTAGCCTCGTAAAACGAGTCTTTCGGATACCCCTAATATCCTTTAAATGTTGTGTGTGTGTGTGTGTGTGTGCTTTTAAAAATGCATGTCAGATCGGATGTCTACATTGTATGCTATGTATGGAAATGTATTGAAATAGTAATGGAAGGAAGCCTTACCAATGTTGGTTCGTGTCTGTCTTCCGCTGGGGAATGGTGTTTGAGGTCGGAGTAGCGTTCCGGTACGGATCGGGGTTGCTTCGGGAGATACCGGTTGTCCGCGGACAGAGTTTCGGCGTGAGTTGAGGTTGTAGGATGCGTTCGGGCAGAGGTTCGGCGTGCGTGGGGATCGTCGGGATCACTCGGGCAGAGGTTCGGCGTGCGTTGTGGTGGCGTGGAGTCACTCGGGCAGTAGTTTCGGCGTGGATTGGGATCGTCGGCTTGACTCTGAAAGAGCCGGGACACCGTGGAAAGACTGTGCAAGGCCTCGGAGTACCACGAGGGGCCTCAGAGTACCTCGAGAGTGCCTCGGGCAGCGCGGGAGCGTCTCGGAGCGCTGGGAGGCTTCTGAGCGCCACAAGGGAGCTCAAGGCCTCTAAGGATCCGAAAGGGGCCGGAGTGCCTCGAGAGGACTTAGAGGGGAGCCGAAGGCTAAGGGAGGAAGAGAGAAGAGGGAGGTGTGTGAAAATGAGGAGGAGCCCTCTATTTATAGTAAAAATTTCGAGCAAAGAGGTCCGTACGGACCTTCTTGGTTATCCGTAATTTTGGATTTCCTCGATTTGAGGGAATCCGCAATGATGGTGAATATTCTCGGAATGATGGTGTCCCTGAGCAATAAGGTCCGTACGGACCATCTTGCATGCAAAGAGGTCCGTACGGACCAACTCGCAGGGAGTAATCATTTCTTCCCGGATTTGAGGGAATATTGTGGACTTTAAGGGGATTTAGTAATCATTGAAACAAAGAGGTCCGTACGGACCTTACTTGCTTTTACGATTTCACGAAAATTCCCAAAAGGTCCTTTTTGTCCCTTTTTATCCCAGCAAAGGCTCCTCCCTTGGTTTGGTTGGGGCTTTGAGAGGGTTTTGAGAGGGTTTTGAGTGAGAGAGGTCTCGAGACTGCGTGGATGAGTCTCGCGGTGTTTCCCGTGTGTTTGAAAGGGGGTGATCCAGATTGGGGTACTTACGAAGCCCTCGACGACGTCACTTATGAAAGAAGTGGGGCCGCCGATAAGATAAGGGTCCTAACTGGATCGCGTGGCCGGGAGAGGAAGTGACCGTGAGGGTCATGTGAGGACGTGGTGGTGTCCTTTTGTGTGACCGTTTAGGTCAATAGCCGGACCTGATAGGATTCCTACGTATCCTCGGCGAGAATCAAGCTCGGTCGTAGTTCGGGTGTGGGGTGAGTGTTTTGTGAATGCGGGCGTGGTGGTGCCCTCGAGTGTCGTGTGCCGAGGTGAGTCATGCGGTGACCGTGGTGGTCCCGGACCGTGTGAGTCGATGTGAGGACGCGGTGGTGTCTCTGGTGACCGTATAGGCCGACGTGGGAGGACGTGGTGGTGTCCTAGCCGTATAGGTCGACGGCCGGACCTCGTGATAGATTCCTACGTATTCCCGGCGGAATCAAGCCCGGGTCCGTAGTTCGGAGGTCGTGAATTTGTGAGTGCATGTGGGCGTGGTGGGTGCCCTCGAAGGGCCGTGGTGACCGCCGAGGTCGCCGGTAGCACGTGCGGTGTCCCGAGATGTGGTGACCGCCGAGGTCACTGTGAGGACGTGGTGGCGTCCCGGGATGGAAATTTTACGATTTTCCTAATCGGGCGTGGTTTAAGGCCTCGGGCCGGAGATAGAGTGAGGACTTGAATCGTCTTTCGAACGGCCGGGTGTGCCACTGGTGAGGACTTGAATCGTCCTGGGCGGCTTGGTGCCACGCCTGAGGACTTCAATCGTTCGCGGCTGCTGGTGCCACGTGGAGGACTTTGAATCGTCATCCGCGCGGTTGGTGCCAGCGCTGAGACTTCTCAATCGTCATTCTAGCGGCGGAGGCGGTTGGTGCCACGCCGGGAGGACTTTCAGAATCGCCCCGCTGGCGGTTGGTGCCACGCTGGGAGACTTTGGAATCGTCATTCGCGCTGGCGGTTGGGTGCCACGCCGGAGGACTTTGAATCGCCATGGCGGCGGTGGTGCCACCTGAGACTTCAATCATTCATGGCGGCCCGTGCCACGCCGGAGGACTTTGAATCGTCATCGCGGCGGTTCGCTGTAGGCGCGAGACTTTGAATCGTCTTCTAGCCGCAGCTTGATGTAGCGCGAGGACTTGAATCGTCTTTCTAGCCGAAGCATGATGTAATGCGCGAGATCTTGAATCTGCTTCTGCCGTAGCAAGGATGTAATGCGCGAGGACTTCGAATCGTCTCTAGCCGCAGCATGTAACGCGCGAGTGACTTAATCGCTTGCTAGCCGCCGCAAGGAGGCATGGCCGCTTCCTTGTGCTTCGAGAGGCGTAGATGCCTTTGTGTTTTTGCATGTTGATGTAGAGGTTGGACTTACGATGACCGCCGGTGCTTGTTTCCGCCGTTGAAGGGCAAGGATGATGGCCGATGATTGCTTCACCATTTGGCTGGAGGCGCTTCGTGCTCGGGACTCAGACCGGAGGTGTCGCTCCTTCTTGTGCTTGTTTTGCCGTTGAGTGGGCAAGGATGATGGTCGGTGCTTTGGGGATATGCGCCTTGCATGACTTCCTTTCGACTTGTCTGGGAGGAGCTCTAAGCTACTTTGATGGCCTGCGTGTTAAGGCCGCCGAGCGGGCGAAGTTCTGCTACATCTCGATCGCCTAGCCGATTGCCGGGGGGATGCGACTCAGGGTCCTTGCTTCGTTGGGAAGATGACGACCCCGGACCTCCACACGGCCGGTTGGTCGTGAGCCGTTGGCGAGGCGTCTCGCAGTGCCTCGATATTCGCGCCGGCGAGGTTTCGCTCCTTAATTGCCGCTGAGTGAGGCCGGTCTTACGTGCCTCGGGATTCGTGGGGAGGTGCTCGCTCCTTCCCGACCGGCTGCCGTTGAGCGGGCGGTGGTTGGATTGCCGTCGGAGCGGGCGAGACCGGTCTTACGTTGACGGCCGGTGGTTGAACCGGCCGCTGGAGCTGGGCGAGGTCCGGGTCTTACGCCGACGGCCGTGGTTCGAATTGCCGCTGCTGAGTGGGCGAGGACCGGTCTTACGCCTGGCGGCCGGGGATTGGAATTGCCGCTGAGTGGGCGAGGACCGTCTTACGTGACGGCTCTGGGATTGGAATTGCCGCTGAGCTGGCGAGGACCGGTCTTACACGACGGCCGGTGGTCAATTGCCGCTTGAGTCAGGGCGAGGACCGGTCTTACGTTGACGGCCGGGATTGAATTGCCGTTGAAGTGGCGAGGACCGTCCTACGCCGACGGGCCTGGGTTGAATTGCCGTCGGGAAGTGGGCGAGGACCGGTCCACGTTGACGGCGGGATCAATTGCCGCTGAAGCTGGCGAGGACCGGCTTACGATGACTCACGCCGAAGTGGTTGAATTGCCGTTGAAGTGGGCGAGACCGGCTCCACGCCGACGGTGGTTGAATTACCGCACTGGCCCAGGCGAGGTCCGCCTACGCTGACACGGGATTGAATTGCCGTTGGAGTGGCGAGGACCGGTCTTACGCTTGACTTCGCGGTTGAATTGCCGTTGAAGCTGGCGAGGTCCTCCTACGCTGACGGCCGGTTGAATTGTTGCCATGGCCGAAGGATCTCGAAGGAGTCCGTCGTCAACGCAAGCCAAGAGGTGGTCGAAAGCAAACGGATGGAGCTTCAAAGAAATTGGATCTCGTTCTGTTCCATCTTCGAAGAACCCGGATGTTTTGTATCCGAATCCGGAGGTGCACAATCGTCGCTCCATGAACGTCGGGGAGGTAAGAAATCTGCTCCGTTTTGATTCCCTGCTCGAATTTTTGAATGCTAGAACTAGGTTTTAGTTTTTCGCATTTTTTGAATTTTTTTTTTTGTTATTATTTTATGCCTTTTTGTGAAATTCTTGATGAATTGTTGAAAATGGACATGTAAAAATTGTGGGTATGTGTATTTTGTGCAGAAATGTGTAGATTAGCTCTTATTTGTGAAAATAAAGTGCCTATCTAGTGAATTGCATGCTTTGGTGTTTTGTACCTAATGCTATTTATGTATGTACATTGTGAGAAAAATTATCGTGTAGTGATAATTTTTGTGAAAAAATGTGACACGTGCCGTGTTTTGTGACGGGTTATATGTGAAAGTGTGTGCCGTGTAGGGACGGATTTTTTTTTTTTTTTGTGTTATGCATATGTGTCGTGCCGTGTTTTTGGGTGACGGACTCTGTGGGGAAAATATGTGCAATATGTGCTGTGTTGGGACGGATTTTCTTTTGAAAATGTGTCGTGTAGGTTTAATCCCCCTTTTTTTTTTCTTTTGAGAAAATGTGTACAGTGTGTGCCGTGTTTTTGTGACTGATCGCATGGGAAAAATTATATGCATGATATATGTGAAAATTATGTGCATTGTGTGCCGTGTTTTGTGACGGGTTACATGGAAAAATTATATGTATAATGTATGTGAAAATTATGTGCAATATATGTGCCGTGTTTTGTGACGGGTTATATGTGCCTTTATATTAAGTACTGTGATTGACGTACCTTTGCTGTGTTTACCTGCAGGATGCGGGGCTTATGGCCGGGAAGGCCAAGAGGATGTAGACTCGGGATCGCTCGAGGCCGTTGTGGAGCTACGGCAATGATGCCCGATATTTCCGTGGACGGTAGGCCGAGTCCCCTGAGGTCGGTTTATGCTTCGGCCTAGGTGTGTTCGCTGAGAACCTCGGGCCGGAGTGTTCGACACGAGGAAGAACAAGAGTGTCTTCCCGGGTTTATCTCGAGTATTGGTGGGATACCACCCACACCTTCCACCCGAGCCGGGGCGAGGTGACAAGTGACGCCCACCGATTTTGCCGCTATTACCGGCTCTCCTTCAAAGGGGAGCCGTGAGGCGGAGAGACATGATCTCCGATGATGTGCCGACCGAGCCGCCGGGCTTTGAGCCTCGTCTCGCAGGGCCTGGGCATGCCGTAGAGTGACGTGGAGCCGAGGATCACGCGCGCATTGGGGCCTACATCCGAGGTACCGGCCAGTGACAATGGAGCAGCTGGCGCGCTCCTTCTTGTGGTATGCACCGTCCGAGACTGTTCTCGAACCACGCGACCGCAGCCTCCCTTCGCTGGCTGGAGAGCTTGACTGACTCGGATAGGGTCTCGCGACATTGCTTGGGGCGAGGCAGTGCTTGGCCGAGCTCTACTTCTCCTTGGACCGGTTTAGCCGGGGTGGCGCGCTCATCGTCCGTTTTGACTTTGCTGAGGTACGAGTTTATTGCCGTTTTTTGATTTAGCAACTTGTCATTTCTCCATTGTCTTTTGCACCGAGCCTTCTCTCGTTTTTGTCACAGTGTGTGGTTTTATGAGGTTTTCCAAAGGCTTCCCGTGGGATAGAGATCCCGGGGCTGTTGCCGCGCACCCTCGCTATGCCGGCCGGGCTCGTACGGCGAGGAAGAGGAGGACCACTGGGAAGCTCACCATCGCCTACGGGGATGTGCAGGAGCGTTTGGAGCGGGATAGCCGTGAGGGGTTCGTCTTGTTCCCGTGGACTCAGTATGAGGGGGATGAGTTCGAGGGGCTCCCGAGGTGACAGCCGCGGCGAAGATGCCGCGGGGCTCGACTTGTGATGTCATGTATCCGGGAGAGCGGGTCTTCCGGGCAAAGATGGCCCCTGTGCTTCCCGTGGCTCCGAGGGACCCTCCCTTTGGGATGCTTGACTCCCTGGATATGGACGTGCTTGACTTCGAGAGGTACCTCGCGGTGTCTGCCGAGGAGTTCATTTTATACGGAGAGGAGTACGGGGCCTTCGTGAGGAGGAAGCCGAGGACGCCGCAGTGCCGGGCGCGGAGAGAGAGGCCGGCCCGCAGCTCCCCTGCAGGTTCCGATGCCGGGACCAGATTTTACGTACGTCCGCGGGGACGGATCGAGGAGGAGGGTGTCTGTACTGCTCCTGAGCAGGCTCCCGCCGCATACCGAGCGGATCCCGATAGATCGCGAGTGTGCCGACTCTTTTCCATCTTGGCATCTTTTCTCGTATTTTTCTTTTGTTGTTGAGTATAACCGCATTTGATGAGCGTTTCCTTGGCTTCTTGTCGGTGCAGTCCCGGGAGAGCCTACGATATGCCGACTCGCCGTTACGTGGCGACGCGCTCCTTCGCTAAGAAGATGGCGTCGAAGATATCCTGCCGGTCTTCGCGTCGTGTGCCGGCGTACGAGCCTATGCCTTCGAGGCATTCTGTGGACGTTCCTCCGCCTAGAGCCGAGCCGGAGCCGCAGCAGGAGGGACCTTTGAGGGGGCGGCATAGCATGGATGCCGGGACATCTTCGGGAGCTGCAGGGCCTTCGAGGGAGCAGCCCTTTTATCAGTTCATGCCTCCGCATGGCGCACAGGGTGAGGGTTCCTCAGAGCCTTCTTTCTTTGATCCTTTCGCCGGATTTGATCCTTCTGAGTACTTTTCATGGGAGCCTCAGGCGGGTGCTCGGTATTCCGACGACGAGGATGTGACGGGCGAGTTCGCTGGGATGCCCGACTTTTCTTTGGAGGATCTTGGCGAGGATGATGATGCTGAGGGTTCTGATTAGTATTCATTTGCTTTCCCTCTTTTCATATCCCTCTTTTTTTTTTGTTTAGCAACAGACATTTATTGGTACCTGTAATAAAACACATGTATTTGCATGGCAAACAAAGATTTTATTTTAAGATGTAATGTCATTTTTGTGATTCCCGGAATTGTCCTAGAAATTGTTGCTATTATTATTTTTTATTTTTGTACATGCCACGTGAGCCGAGAGTGTGTTTGTGGGTAGTGTTTGTTTGCCGGGAATGGCTTTGGCCGTTGTTTGGGGCGTTTGGAGCAAGGTTTTGCCGAGGACAAGTGGTTTTTGTACCGTTTTCCGGGGAAATGGGTTCTCGTTTGCAAGGAGGTCCGTACGGACATACTTAGCATGCAAAGAGGTCCGTACGGACCAACCTTGCTTTTGGGAAGGACATAAATGCTTTCCAAAGGCTCCGGTTCTTCCTCATTTCCCATTTGCAGCCATTTTCGAGCTTTCTTCCCCATTTTCTCTAGGAACCTCCATTTTTGCCATGGATTCTTCGTACGTCCCTAGAATTTTGCCGAGGCTTTCGCAGGAGAGGCAAGCATACTTCCTTGAGCAGTTGAAAACGTGGATGCGGCGCCATATGAGGCATCTGAGACGGGCTTTCGAGGTAAGGTTTCGTCTTTGCTCTGGCTTGGTCTTTTAAGGAGTTGGTTCCCGATTGGGATTTGTTGCGGGCCGCCGCGAAGTTCCTGGGATGTTAGGAGGCACGTGTAATCAAGCTTTCTCCTACAATGAAATGGTGCCCACTTTTGAGGATTTTCGGGCTTTGATTGGAGGACCGGAGGTGGAGGCCATCTCGCTTCCTTTCGATTGGTGGTGCCGCGTGAGCGTGAAGCTTGCAGACTTTCTTCGTACTTCGTTGGAAGAAGTGTGGCATGATCCTTGATTCGGGTCATATCGACATTTCCGAGCCGCCGGAGCGGTTCATGGCCGATGATGAGAGTGACGTCTCTTGGGATGTATTTGCCTTCGCGTGATGGCGACGCTTTTCCGGGCCGGCCTCGCATTTGTGATGGCGCTTGCTAGATGTGGTAGGGCACCGCAGAGCCGGAGAGGATATTGTCCCGTTGGTGCCGGGGGAGACTCTTCATGGTATCGACCGTCCGGCGACCGGGGATCGCTTTTATGAGAGGGGGAAGCCCCGCTTTGCTCACCTTGTGGCCGCGAGAGAGACTTCAAGCCATGCCCGAGGCTCCGACGTCGTTTAGCCCGTGGTCATTTGCTCGCCGACCTCTTGTGCTGATATGGATCACTCCGCCCGGGAGAGATGGATGGCACGCCTTGGTACGCATCGATCCGCCGGTGGGTTCCGCACCGGGAGGATCGAGACCAGGAGGATCTTGCAGAAGGGTCCTACGTTGTCGAGTTCCAGGTTTGTCTTGGTCCTCCTTCTATATTCCGTCGCTTGTTTCCTGCAGCTTGGGATGAAGCAGAGCCTTTGTTGGCCGGGATGACCTTGCTATCGCGGAGGTAGTTCCTCTTTGTATGGCAGCCTGTGTGCCTTCTTGTATTTTCTCGAGGGTATGGAAGTATTCCGCTTCCCTCCCGTGGTACTCCTTAGACGTCTGGGGAGCGTTGTATTGACGACTCGCATCCGGCCCGGTATGAGCAACAGTGTTGGGCAGCCCCAAGTGGTCTGGGAGAGCAGTGCGTGCAGCCGATTCTGGGACCCGGCTGCCGTAGTAGCTATTGCCTTAGGAGTGCCGAAGCCTGGTCCGACCCTTCGATGTGACGGGAGACACTTTGTTTGACTACGAGACTAGAGTTGACCGACCGACAGGAGAGGTCCTCTTTGCTGCACTCGCAGGGAGGAGATCCGAGCCGAAGCACGGCGAATGAAGCCCCGAGAGCTACCGGATTATTTGACTCTACTGGGAGGACCCCGCATCTCTGACCGAGAGACGCAGAGTTGGTTCACGTGGAAGCGAAAGAAGACTCGCCGGGACGAGGGAAGAAAGGAAAGAATGGCGAGGGGACAAGCGCAGATGGCGCGGAATGACCTCCTAGGTATCCATTCATTGCATTGCAAACACATTATTAGTTAAATGTATTAAGTCAGTCTTTTTAGCATGTTGTGAACTTGAGAGTAGACCGTGCTTGAACTCATCAAGAAATGTTGTAACCGTTAGTGATTTGTGATTTACTTTTAAAGCTTTGTCGAGACGCAAGATCTCTTGTTTGCCTTTGCTTCGTTGTGCACTTTGTCGGCGTCCATCTGACTTTTCTCGTTGCATTCGCGGACCGAAGCAGCCTGGGCCCCGACGGCAATCCCCTTTGCCGAGGCTTTCAGGCTTGGCCGAGAGGTTGAATGCTCCTCGACAAGTCGTTTTGACGGTCTTTTTCGTAGCTTCCTTGCCTCTTGTTGGCCGGGCTCTTGACCTCAATTTCGCAGCCTTCGCTTGAGCTTCTTTTTTTATTGTTTTTTTTTTGTGAGCCCTTGCTCGAGCTCTTTTTTTTTTTTTTTTTTTTTTTTGTGAGCCCTTGCTCGAGCTCTTTTTTTTTTTTTTTGAAGCGCGTGAGGGCGAAGACAAGCCCCCGGCTTGGAAGCGCATGAGCCGGGCCGCTTGATGCCGAGCGACCCTGATGTCCTTTCGATGTTGCCGCCGTCGTTTGACTTGGTCAAGGTGATCGCCGGGGCGTGTTCTTGAAAAGTGCGTAGCTTGATGGAGGTCTTGATTGACATTCAAACTTTTGACTTTTGTGTATTTTTAGACCGGACCAATTAAGGTTGCCTACGTCTCCTGACTAGAGGGCTCAGTCTCGCGTAGTTCGACACTACATGGAGTGCCAAGAGATGCACACTGTTCTTCTTTAGTGCGAAGTATCTCGCGAAGTTTGCTTCCGTTGACCGGATTCATGAAGGGATTGCCGTCTAGGTCCGTCGCCTTCATGGCGCTCCGGAGAAGATCTTTGAACCACGAAAGGGCCGATCCATGTGGGTTCCCATTTTCCCAAAGGGGTTGGTTCGAGCGGGAGGCTTTTCTTCGAGTACAAGGTCACCTTCCCCGATGTCTCGGGATTTGACTTTCTTGTCGAAAGCTCTAGCCATCCCGCTGATAGGCTCTGACGTGTTCCATGGCCTTTAGTCGTCGCTCGTCTAGCGTGAGCCAATTCGTCATGTCGGCCGAGCCATTCGACTTCGTTGATGTCATTTTCCAGCAAAGACTCTGAGCGAGGGAATTTCTAGCTCGATGGGAAGGACCGCTTCCATCCCGTATGTCGTGGCAAATGGGGTTTCTCCCGTGGTCGTTTCCGACCGATGTGCGGTAGCCCCAAAGTGCAAGGTGCAGCCTTCGGCCAATCTCGCCCTCGGGTGGTCATTTTTCGGATGATCCGTTCGAGGGTTTTGTTTGCCGCTTCCACGGCGCCGTTTGTTTGTGGCCGGTAGGGAGAAGATTTGTGACGTGTGATCTTGAATTCAGCCAGCCAGCCGTCGAATTCCCTTCGAAGTGTGAGCCGTTGTCTCGATATGACCTCATTTGGGATGCCGTATCGGCAGATGATGTTTTCCTTGAGGAAATGCGCGACCTTCTTGGAGGCGAGTACCTTGTAGGACTCGCTTCGACCCATTCGTGAAGTAGTCGATGGCTACTAAGATGAACTCGTGACCGTTGCCGCCCGGCGGAGCGATTTTCCCGATGACGTCAATTCCCAAGTGGCAAAGGGCCAAGGTGTAGTCATGCAAGAGAGATCGTGGGGCGGTAGATGATTGAGGTTGAGAACCGCTGGCACTTGTCGCAGCCTTTTCGGACAAAGTGGATGCAATCCGCTCCACGGAGATCCAAGAGTAGCCCATCCCGAGAATGATTTGCATCGTGGCTCGCGTTCATGTGGGGACCGCAAGCCCCATTGTGGACTTCGTTCTCATGAACTTGCTTGCTTCTTCTTGGCCGACGCAACGTAGGAGTGGCCCATGGTAGCGTTTCTTGTATAACATGTCCCCGAGGATGACGAAGTGAGAGGCGAGGCGTTTTAGTGGCCATGATGCTCTTGGTTTTGATCCCTTCGTGTAGGTCTTCCTTGTTCATGAAGGTGGTTTCCCGCTCTTGAGGTATTGGAAGATCCGGTTATACCATGGCTCATTGACGGCTTAGGTTCTCGGGTTCGATCTCACAACAAGAGGCGTGAATTTCCTTTCGTCCGACTTTGAAGGGTTTGATTGCTTTTCCTTCGTGGGATTTCCACAAGGGAAGCCAAGGTGGCTAAGGCATCCGCAAACCTCGTTTCGGCCTCTTGGCAAGTAATGGAAGGTGACCTCTTCGAATTGTGTGATGAGGTCCTCTATGCAGCATGGTATTTTGCAAGCCCGGGTCTATGGTTTTCCACTTGTTGGAGACTTGGTTGATGATCAAGGCCGAGTCCCCATAAACTTCGAAGTTTCGGACATTCCTCTCGAGTGCGGCTTGTAGTCCAAAGAAGCAGCTTCATATTCGGCGGCATTGTGTTACCTCGAAATTGAGCTTTATAGCAATTGGGGTGTGCTCGCCCTGGGATCCACCAAGAGCATACCGATGCCGTTTCCTTTTGGTTGGCCGCTCCGTCAAAGAACAGCTTGCCATCGGTTTTCGCCTTCGATTGCGAAGATTCCCTCGTCTCGGAAATTGTGGTTCAGTGGCCTCGAGCCTCGCTCTGCTGGGAAATCACAGCTTGTTCACCATGGCCCGTCCCCGATTGACTTTTGGTTTACGTACTTGATGTCAAATTCCGCTAGGAAGAAAGACCATTTGGCGAGCCTCATTGACAGAGATGGTTTGTCGAAGAGGTACTTGACCGGGTCCATTTTGGAAACCAAGCTGTATCGTGTGCGACCGCATGTAGTGCCGTAGTTTCCCGACAACCCATACCAGAGCCGCGCAGTTTTCTCGAGGGCCGAGTAATTGAGTTCGCCGCCTTGAAACTTTCGACCGACGAAGTAGATGGCGTTCGACCCGTGACTCCTTCTTTTCTTGACAGAGCATGGCTCCAACCGCGTGCCTGGCCACAGCTAGGTATAGCAACAAAGGGCTTTTCCTCGTGGGAGGACAGAGAATCTGAGGACTCACAAGGTATGCTTTTATTTTTTCAAAGGCATCTTGGCATTCTCGAGTTCCATTCGATGTCGGCGTTCTTCTTCATCGCTTGAAGATTGGCTCGCACATAGAGGTCAATTGGTTGACGAAGCGGGCCGATATATTGCAGCGGCCCACGAAGCTTTTCACCTCTCGTCCGAGTTTGCGGTGGTCTCATTTCGATGATAGCTTGATCTGAGGATCCACCTCGATGCCTCTCTCGGTGACCATGTATCCCAAAACCTTGCTCTCGCTAACCCCAAATGTGCATTTGGCGTGGTTAAGCCTCATTGAGTGTTTTCTGAGGCGATCAAGAATTTTCTCAGTCCGTGAGGTGTTGTCCGTCCGATCCCTTTGAGCGAACGATCATGTCATCGACGTACACTTCGATCTCTTTGTGGATCATATCGTGGAAGAGGGCGGTTGCCGCCCGTCTGGTAGGTAGCCCCAGCCGTTCTTTAGTCCGAACGGCATTACGTGTAGCAAGAGGTTCCCTGTGGGTTGTGAAAGCCGTCTTTTCTTGGTCTTCTTCGGCCATCTTGATCTGATTGTAACCGGCAAAACCGTCCACGAAGGACTTGACTTCGAAATTGGTCAGAGTGTCTACCAACATGTCGATGTTGGGTAGTGGAAAATCGTCCTTGGGACTTGCTTTGTTGAGATCTCTAAGTCCACGCAACAGCCGTACTTTTCCATCGGCCTCGGTGACCGTGACGATATCGGAGAGCCATGTGGGGTACTCGATCACCCCGATGAAGCCGACGCGGAGCATTTTTTCGATCTCCTCTTTGACTTGTAAAGACCACTCGGCTTGATTCGGCGTAGCTTTTGCTTGACGGGCTTAGCCTCTGGATTCAAAGGGATCCTGCTCTACAATGTTAGGATCTAATCCGGCATGTCTCTAAGACCAAGCGAACACGTCCACGAACTCTTTGAGCAAAGGCAGCCAATGCGTCTTGCTCGTGCTTGAAGAAACTTCCGATTTGCGTCTCTTTTCGCTCTTCAGCCAGCTCCCAAATTCACTTTGGTTAAAACCTCCTGCACTGGGCCCGGTTTTTCTCTCGTTTGACAACATGCTTAAAGATGTGCTTAATGTATTGTTCGTTTAATGTGTCCGCTTCTTTATCAAGTGAATCGTTATTAACCGTTTGTGTGTTAGTTAATTTATCGCTTGTTAAAGATGCAATGAGAGGATACTCTAAAGATCGAAGCATTCATTAAGAGCATACGGAATACATTATTGGCAATGAGTTCGTAATCTTCGGCGCGAGGCCATCGATGACTCGAGAGACTCAAATTCAAAGCTAATGGACTCGTGGATGAGTTTTGACACTAGACTCTAGGACTCGAGGGGTCGACCAAGTTGTTCGATCATGTCCTTTTTGGCCGGGCAAGAGGTCCTGAGAAGGTGGCCCGCTTATTGAGCGGCAATGAGCTTGATAGGAGATGGGGCTTGAAAGGCTTTATGTCACCGTTCCCGATCATTGCTATCACAGAGTTATCGAAACAAAATCGATTAGATCCGGCATCTCGATTTCTTCTTGAAGAGCAGTGTAGCAGCTGGTTCGTCCCAAGCATCGTCTCGCGGAGTCTCTTGCTTTTGTCTTGGGCATTACTAGCTCGAATGTACTCGTCCCGCTTGTTGAAGGCAGGGGTGTTGACAGAGAGTTTTTCGAGTTCTTCTGCCAAAGAGGGGGTTTTCTTGAACCAAAATGCGCTGTGAATAGTGGTGGTTGTGGATCCCCGCAGGGGCGGTGTGTCGAGGAATGCTCTTCTGGACAGATTTGGCTTCGAGGCCTCGAATCTTGCCAGTTCTCGCTGGAGCTTGTCCATGGTTGTCGGCCGCCTTTGTTTGGCGCCGATTAACTCGTTCCCTTTTCCTCGGATCTTCTTCCAAGTTGCCGGCCTTCCTTGTGAAGTACTTGGTCATGTCGAAGCCGTAAGGACGAAGATCGGAGATTGCGTGCAAGCCTCTTTTGTTATCTCGTGGAGCGCTTTCGCGCAGCCTCGCTTGTCCTCCGCAATGTGTTCGGGAGTAGGAGAGTATCCTGTGCCGTGTGGTATTCTCGTTCTTTGATATTGATGATCCGTTGAGTGCCCCGACGGCGTTTTCCCAAACCGAGCCCCGGATGTAGTTCATGTGCTTCATCATTTTCATCGGGGAGGGATCTTGTCCCAAATCAAAGGCAGTCTATGTGGCACACTTGGGCCTGGGCTTTCGATGGTGAACCCCGTTAGCATCATGCCATCATCGTCGGGTTTGATTTCTAAGACCGGGACGCCGTTTGTTTCGGTCCTTTCAGCTGACTATGCTATCACCGTAGATGATGGTAAGATCCGCTCGGACGAACTTTACGCACCGATGAAGAGTGGATGCCACCCCATTGATCTCGATGTAGCCAAGGGCGTCCCAAAATGGCAGCCGAATGTGATCGGGATGTCGATGACTTGGAAATCTGTCAGACCATTTGCTTTTCCAAACCAAAGGTTCAAGGTGGCTATTCCCAAGACCGGGCGGGATGTCGAGTCGTATGCCTTGATTGCCCGAGTCGAGGGTTTTAGATCGCTTGCTTTGATCCCTAGCAAATCCATCATTTTGGCCGGAAGGACGTTCATGGATGATCCCCCATCTACCAACACCCGAGGGAGACGGCGCCGTCCGCTGAACTGCATGTAGAGAGGCTCGTTGTGGTCGCCCCAAATTTTGGAAGATCGAGCTCTGCAAGGTGATGATATTGCCGTAATTGACGTTGCCAATCATCTCGAACCGCTTCATCGTGTGTCACCGTGATGGGAACCATGGTCCGGGCCGTGCTTTCTTCCAACTTGAGCTTGTGCGGTAAGATGAAGCTGAGTAAGCGACCAGAGCGAGATGTTAGCCCGAGCGCGCTGAGCCGTGTCAAGACAGATCTTCAACCTTCGGGGTCCAAGGTTTCAGCTTTCTTTCGCGTAGGGCCCTTTTCACCCGTGGCCTGTGTATGGCCGGCCTTTTGTCCGTCCGTGGAGGATTCATCGGGATTTGACCGAACGTGTCGAACATTCACCTCTCGGGACTTATGGTTTTGCTTGTCTCTCCCGTTTCGGAGCGGGAGGAGCCTCGATTGGCGTAAGGCCGATCGCGCATTTCAATTCGTTCACCGTCATGGCTTTTACCGAAGCATCAATAGTGGCTTTGAGATCTTCCCAAGACAGGGTTGGATTATCTCGGACCTTCGGGCCTTCGGTGGCGGTGCGAAGCTCGTCCCAAACTCGATCATGGAGCAAACATTGCCGTGGCCCCGTGCGTAACTAGGCCGGGAGATTTGTCGGAGTAGATGACATAGTAGTCAAACTTTCCCGAGGGTTCTCCAAGGGTTCCGACTGTGGGATCACCAGATTCATACCTCTTTTTCGCTTTTTGTTGAGAAGATAGCTTCTTCTTTCGTCGAGGACGGCCCTCGCTCATCGCATCCCGGAATTCCATTTCCTGCACAAGCACCGCAATCGCACGTCCCACCCGATGTGTTCGTTGTTCGGCGGTGGTACCGGGACCTCAGGAGGCCGGATGGGCAAGCTTTCCTCTCGGAAGGTCTTGTGGCCTTACGTCATAACCGCATGGCTCGTACGAGGGTAACAGTTGACTTCGGGAGACAATGAGAGATGTTAGAGGCCGTAGGAGCGCCATGGCTTGGGAAGCCCTGTAGTTGGGTGGCTAAGGTTCCGAAGTGGTGCATGGCACCTTCGATCCAGGCTTGTTGCTCACCTTGACGTTTCTCAATAGCCATGAGGACCCGCCAAACTTCTTCCAACGTTGGGAAATTTCTTGGGGGTAAGGTCCCGTTCTCATCGTTGTTATCCACCGACTTGGCCATGGGGAATTGGACTGACCGTCCCGGTGACAGAGGCGGGAAGGAGGTAGGACCTTGCCGTTTTGACACCGGGAGACGGGTTCCTGGGTACTCTCGACCACTCTCTCGTTAGCCGGAGGGGGCGATGGGCAAGGTTTAGACACGGGAATGGCCTAACGGGATAAAAGGGGAAAGCTCACGTGGCATGCGGTTTCCGTTTCTTTTATTTTTGATTTTTTTTTTTGTTGTTTTAATTTACTTAAAACATGTTTTCTCGTAATCCTAGGTAGGTTGGAAAAGATTGCTCTTCTTTTTCGCAACTATGCTAGATCCCGGGTCACTGGAGACCATCTCGTGCGGCTATAAGCCCCTCGTTTTGCACCCGTATTTCGACATCCCAGTGGACAGCCCTGTGCGAGGGTCCTATAGTGCAAGCGGTTTCCACCGGCCTAAAAGAAAAATCGAACCTAAGGACCGAGCTCGTCATGTTCGTTTTGGATGCGTTAGCCATGTGAATAGTGAACCGAGCCGGCCACCGAGTCAAGATCGTGTCAAGAGTTCGGCATGACCTTCTCTTACTTGCTTGCGCAAGGGATCTCGTGACGTTAGGCGTTGGGCCGGGTCATATCGTCATGGCCGACGTATCAAAGGCGTGATGACATGGTGTCATGCGAGCATGGATGTATATCCGGACGGAACATCGTTCGGGTGTAGCTTCGAAATCAAGATCGTGTCAAGATTTTAGCATGACCTTTCATCGCTTTGCTTGCGCAAGGGATCTTGAGTTCCGAGCCTTGACTCGTAAAATGGCCGCATGGTATATGTATCCAGCCGTATGACACCTGACCGGGTAAAAACCAACCGAGTCCGGACAGAGTGTGACTCAAGACTCAAACGTGTGGTTGACGCTGGCTAGGATGGGATGTTTGGAATGATCCCGTGCGCGCCCAAGAGGCCTAGGAAGACCTAACGGATCGCAACCGAGACCACTCCGGCCGAGGGTTGTAGTGTGCAGTGTATCCGAGGCAAGAAGGCGTAGTGTGCGTGTAACCGAGGCAAGAACAGTAGAGTGCGGTGTAACCGAGGCAAAGAAGGCGCGTAGTGTGCGGTCTCTAAAATTCTTTTTCCGAGTAAAACAAGTTTTTTTTTTTGAAGAATTTTAAATGTATGCACAGTATGTATATTGATGCATTTTTTTTGTATTTTTATTTTTTTTGTAAAATAAAACGAAAGCACGTGCACACACACACAATGCTTAAAGGAAGGGGTAAAATGAAAGTTTGACCCTCATCATCGTTTTAAAAATCTTTTGTTTTGTTTAAAAGTTTTTAAAACAAAATTCCCTGCTGAGTCGCCAACCGAAATTACCCGGATCCGAGCAGGCCTCGCGGCCCCCGCATCCGGCATCTTTCGCGCTGGAGGTGTCTCGCCGTTTGTTTTCGCATTTGTAGAGTCGCCACGCCGTTTTTATTAAGCCCAAAACATTGAAAAGGGCATCGCTTAAAGATAATTTTAAACCGTTTTTGTGTGATGAGATTTTGAGTTCTGAGGTCGATGACTCCCTGAAGAGAATATTAGAATATTAGAGCTCACTCCGAGTAGCCTCGTAAAACGAGTCTTTCTGATACCCCTAATATCCTTTAAATGTCGTGTGTGTGTGTGTGTGTGCTTTTAAAAATGCATGTCAGATCGGATGTCTACATTGTATGCTATGTATGGAAATGTATTGAAATAGTATAGGAAGGAAGCCTTACCAATGTTGGTTCGTGTCCTGTCTTCCGCCGGGGAATGGTGTTTCGAGGTCGGAGTAGCTGTCCGCACGGATCGGGATTGCTTCGGGAGATGCCGGTTGTCCGCGACGCAGTTTCTGCGTGAGTCGAGGTTGCAGGGCTGCGTTCGCGCAGGTTCGGCGTGCGTGGGGATCGCCGGGATCACTCTGCGCAGGTTCGGCGTGCGTCAGGGTGGCAGGAGTCACTCGGGCAGAGTTTCTGGCGTGGTTTGGGATCGCCGGCTTGACTCGGAAAGAGCCGGACACCGTGGAAAGACTGTGCAAGGCCTCTGAGTACCACGAGGGGCCTCAGAGTACCTCGAGAGTGCCTCTGGCAGCGCGGGAGCCGTCTCGGAGCGCTGGGAGGCTTCTGAGCACCACAAGGGAGCTTCTAAGGCCTCTAAGGATCCGAAAGGGGCCTGGAGTGCCTCGAGAGGACTTAGAGGGGAGCCGAAGGCTAAGGGAGGAAGAGAGAAGAGGGAGGTGTGTGAAAATGAGGAGGGGAAGCCCTCTATTTATAGTAAAATTTTCGAGCAAAGAGGTCCGTACGGACCTTCTTGGTTATCCGTAATTTTGGATTTCCTCGATTTGAGGGAATCTCGCAATGATGGAGAATATTCTGAATGATGGTGTTCCTCGAGCAATAAGGTCCGTACGGACCATCTTGCATGCAAAGAGGTCCGTACGGACCAACTCGCAGGAAGTAATCATTTTCCCTGGATTTGAGGGAATATTGTGGACTTTAAGGGATTTAGTAATCATTGAAACAAAGAGGTCCGTACGGACCTTAACTGCTTTTCTGATTTCCTGAAAATTCCCAAAATGTCCTTTTGTCCCTTTTTATCCCAGAAAGGCTCCTCCCTTGGTTTGGTTGGGGTTTTGAGAGGGTTTTGAGAGGGTTTTGAGTGAGAGAGGTCTCGAGACTGCGTGGATGAGTCTCGCGGTGTTTCCCGTGTGTTTGAAAGGGGGTGATCCAGATTGGGGTACTCAATACCCGCCACTCGATAAAGCGCAGAAGAAAACTCTCCCCAACGGGAGGTTTACTACGCTCAAAGAAGCACCGGCTATTCTCATGGGAAGAAACGCATGCTAACTTCGACGCAGCTCCGCCGCAAGAAGGTTGATCTCGGGGCCTGTGAGTGGAGGAAAACTAGCCAACCACGAGTACGCTGCACCCAACTCCATCGCCCCGAGTATGCTCAAGAAGAAGGAAAGGAACGCGATATAGCGAAGAGATCAAGGAGACCGCTCGCTTGAGCCGAGAACTCTCCAACCTCCCCCGAGGGTCAAGAACGCACGCTCAGCCAGCAATCACCGTTGTGCACCGACATTCGAATTACGCCAAACCGTAGGCTACCTCCCGCAGAGGCACTCCAAGCGCATCCCGGGACGTAATCCGTCAAGCCGCCAAAGCTCCCGGAATTCATCCACAATCAATGAGTTGAGGGAAGACATATGGCCCTATGCTACGAGGAATCCTCCTCTAACTATGGCTCAACTCAGAGCAAACTATTCGTAAGGGACCAAACCCGATGTCGCCGTTCTAACCCGATCGGGTCAAATCCATGCATTACCACCTAAGGCCACCAAAAAGCCGACGGAGCTGCACTTGCAATCCGGCCACTCAAGACGCAAGTTCCTTGAAAGAGGACCCGATCATCACTACCAAGTAGCACTCAGCGAACATTTCCCTTTCGTCTCGCTCACCTCCTCTTATCCTCACAAGCTCAAGCTAGAGGAAAGCTCTCGGCCCGTACCATGGTCCCCGTGGACGCAACCCTGATGAAGTCATTCAAATGATCGGCAACATCCACTATGGCAACATTATCACCTTCACGCATTTGGACCTTCCAAAATTTGGGGCTGATCACAATGAGCCGCTCTACATCACACCCACTGGACGAGAGTCGCCTTCCCGCGTGTTGGTAGACGGAGGTTCCTAATGAATGTCTTGCCCGCCAAGATGATGGACCCGCTTGATATCAAGCCCACGCATCTTAAGCCTTCACCCACACCGTCAAGGCTCTATGACTCTACTTCCCGTACAGCCTTCTGGGGTTGCTACTCAACATCCGGTTCGGCAAGCGGGTGATCCCCACCGAATTCCAAGTGTTGACATTCCAATCACTTTCACAGCCCATCCTGGCGTCCCCGTCTGCATCAAATCAATGGCGTGGCATCCACCCTTCATCGTTGCCTCAAGTTCATGCAAGGCAACGAGCTAACTACGCCTACGGCGACGTTGTCACCACCGAGGGGACCAAAGACCAACGACATTCCAAAGGTTGGAAATCAAGCATAACGATGACATGCCATTAACTCGGATTCACTCGAGACCTCCAAGATCCAAATATGCAACGTGGACCTTCCACTGCCTCACGATCGTATTCCTCCCGCCACGAGGATGATGAAACTCATGAACTTCATCCCAGATCCGGGCTCGGCAAAAGGCCGCAAGGCCAACACCAAGTTATTGAAGTCAAGGACCACACCACGGTCCAGTGGGCTTGGCTACGTGCCAACACCGGCCGACATCAAGGAAGACAAAAGGCTCGCCCGCACCAAGGCAAGCCCGCAAAAGGGGAACCTCCGACGGCACACCCACCTCCGACCTTACAGTTTTGACCTCGCTCATTACTTCACCAAGGGAACCGACAGCAGTAACCGAGGGGACCAACAAGGGAACCGATAAATAGAACCGAGGGGACCGACAATGAACCGACAACAGAATCGAGGGGACCGACAATGAACCGACAGCCAGAATCGAGGGGACCGACAGCGGGACTGATGAAGACGACAAAGAAGCAGGAATAGTCAGCACCAAGACTACAGGAAGAATGGAACAAACTAGCACGGACCTCAAGCGTTTCTGCAGGACTCAAAGCTAATCCGATAAGGGGAGCGTTCTCGACATCACGCTCTCTACTCGACCAACCGCCACCACACCAAAGATGAGTACACATTCAAGGGAATCCTGCACTTGGAGGAGCAACTCAAGGTACTCTCCATGGGAAACAAGTTGTTCGGATCGCCGCACGAGGCCACATTCGAGACAAGAAGTCCAAAGCGTAAGGAACCGTAATTCATAGAAGACGCTCTCACTGGGACCAAATTTCTACAGTAGTCCTGCTTTGAAGAAGTCATGGAGTTGCCCAACTTGATCGACCGGGCTCCGACAACAAGCATGATCGCCATGATAGGGACAAGCAGGAGCCAAGCCTCTCGATCCCCGCACCCTCATCAAGCATCCAAAGAATGCCACCGAAGAATTGGGTAACTTTCACCGACCAAGGGCAAGCCAGTGTAATTGGAAGACAAGCCGGGCCCGCACCCACATCTCCCTAAACCCGGCCTCAAACCCTCTCGAGCCGGCCCTCCTGTCGTAGTCCAGCCCCTTCCGAGTCATCCAACGGCCTTACGCCTGAGGACTATAATGTTGTAGCTAATCATGTATTCCCGTTCTTGTTTAATGAAAAGTCTCGACCTTCTGAGTATCCTCTCATTGCCACTTTAACAACCGATAAGTTAACAAACAACTTAAAAGACGTTAATAATTCAATTGATAAAGAAGGTACACATTAAACGAACAATACATTAAGGAAGTTCTCGAGCGTGTAGTTGACCAAGAGGACAACCGGCCCAAGCCGCCGAAGAGGTTATGACCAAAGTGAACCCGGGGCCGCCGCAAGAGCCTAAAGAGACACAAGGGCGCTTCGCCGATGCGTAAAAGAAGCCCCGATAAGCCTCCTCCGGGAGTATGTTGACGTGTTCGCCCGGTCATATCAGACATGCCAGACTCGATCCCTCAATCGTGGAGCACGAATTCCCCGGATCCCGAATCCAAGCCTCAAAATGTAAGCCGCGCAAGATCAAGCCAGAATGGTCCTTGCAAGTTAAAGAAGAAATTGAGAAAATGCTCCGAGTTGGTTTCATCAGAGTGATTGAGTACCCGACTTGGCTCTCCAACATCGTGACGGTCACCAAGGCCAACGAAAAGGTCAGATGCTGCATAGATTTCCGGGATCTCAACAAGGCCAGCCCTAAAGATGATTTCCCACTGCCTA
Source organism: Adenophora triphylla var. japonica (assembly GCA_022495995.1). Taxonomy (NCBI): domain Eukaryota; kingdom Viridiplantae; phylum Streptophyta; class Magnoliopsida; order Asterales; family Campanulaceae; genus Adenophora; species Adenophora triphylla. Next base: position 243,835 of record JAFEMH010002270.1, on the reverse strand, counting down.
ACATCGACATGCTGGTCGATACCACGGCAAATTTCGAAGTAAAGTCCTTCGTGGACGGGTTCGCCGGATACAACCGCATCAAGATGTCCGAGGAGGATCGTGCCAAGATCGCCTTCACCACTCCATGGGGACATAATGTTACACCTGGCCATGCCGTTCGGTCTAAGAACGCCGGGTTATTTACTGGGCCGCAATGTACTCTCTTCCATGACATGATTCACAAAGAAATAGAAGTATATGTCGACGACATGATCATCCACTCCAAGGGATCGACATGCAAAGACATGACAGATCCGAGGAAGTTCTTCAACAGACTCGTAAAACACTCCATGAGGTTGAACTCCGCAAAGTGCACCTTCGGCGTCAAGCGCGGCAAGGTACTTGGGGTACATGGTTACAGTAAAGAGGTATCGAAGCCGATCCCGTGAAAATCAAGGCCATCATCGACATGAAGCCGCCTCAAACCCCGACGTAAGTAAAGAGCTTCATGGGAAGGCTTCAAGACATCGGCCCGCTTCATCAACCGCTTGACATCTTCTCTCGAGCCCATGCTTCAAACCGATGAAAAAGAATGCCGACATCAAATGGGACTCCGAGTGCCAAACAGCTTTCGAGAAGATCAAGACCTACTTGGTTAATCCCCCAATTCCGTGCCCGCCACACGAAGACAAGCCACTACTCGTATCTCGATGTAAAGAATGACACGTCAATCGGAGCAATGCCGGCACAAGAACAGAAAGATTCCAAGGTTGAGCATGCAATCTACTTCGTAAGCCGAAAGCTTCAAGGAAGTGAACTTAGCTACTCAAGATCGTAGAAAACTTGTACCGCCTTGGTATGGGTAGTAGGGAACCGAAACACTACATGCGGTCGCATTCGTACTCCCCGGTCTCCAAAGTGGACCCCGTCCGATATCTCTTTGACAAGCCATCCTTGTCAATGCGACTAGCCAAGTGGTCATTCTTCTGGCCGAGTTCGACATCAAGTACATAGTCGAAAATCAACAAAGGGCGAGTAATGGCGAGATCGCCTTGCCGACTTCCCGAGCAAAGTGAACCTAAGGGTCCCGATCCGCAATTTCCTGACGACGGAATCTTTTCACTTGACAGCCGCAAACCGCCGGCAACTCTTCTTCGATGGGGCAGCCAACAAGAAGGGGAATGGTATTGGAATGCTCCTTGTCGATCCCAAGGACGAGCATACTCCCATAGCCATCAAGTGAATTTCGAAGCAACCAACAATGCAGCGAGAATATGAAGCCTGTGCGGCAGGTTTGGAAGCCGCCTCGAGCGCAACATCTCGTAGAGGCTGGATGTATATGGAGACTCGCATTGATCATCAATCAAGTATCCAACAAATGGAAGACGGTAGATTCCGGCCTTCGAAGTACCACGCGTACATGGAGGAACTCATTGCTCGGTTCAAGGACATCTCTTTTCACTATTTGCCAAGAGACAGGGACCGCTTCGCAGACGCCCGGCAACCTCGCCTCTCTTGTCGAAATTCCCGAAGGGAAAGCAAAACCCCTCGTAATAGGCGGACGGGAAACACCCGCCTATTGTGAGATCGAAAAAGAAAAAGAAACGATCGACGAACCCTGGTACAATCAAATTTACCAGTACCTCCAAAGCGGAGAAGCTTCCTTCACAAGTGAAGATGGAAAATACAAAGAAGGGATCAAAGCCAAAAACATGATGGCATTAAAACGCCTGGCATCCCACTTCGTCATTCTGGGGGGTATGTTGTACAAGAAGCGCCACCAAGGGCCACTCCTTCGGTGTGTAAACAAAGAAAAAGCCAGCGAGCTAATGAACGAAGTTCACAACGAAACCTGCGGTCCGCACATGAACGCCCGAGCATTGACACAGATCATTCTCCGTATGGGATACTATTGGATATCAATGGAAACAGACTGCATCCAGTTCGTCCGAAGCTGCGATAAATGTCAACGGTTCTCCAACCTCAATCACATCCCTCCTCACGAACTCTATTGCATGACTACGCCATGGCCTTTCGCCACATGGGGAATCGACGTCATCGGCAAGATCACTCCTCCAGGGAGCAATGGTCACGAGTTCATTTTAGTCGCAGTTGACTACTTCACCAAATGGGTAGAAGCCAGATCGTACAAGGTACTGAATTCTAAGAAGGTGGCCGAGTTCATCCGAGAGAACATCATGTGCCGATACGGAGTGCCCAACTAGATCATCTCCGACAATGGGACTCACTTCGAAGGAGATTATGACCAACTACTGACCGAATTCAGAGTCACACGTCACAGGTCTTCTCCTTACAGACCACAAACCAATGGTGCAGTAGAGGCAGCCAACAAGACTCTCGCCATGATAATCGGAAAGATGACCACCGTAGGTCGGATCGGCCCGAAAAGCTACATCTAGCCCTGCGGGGATACCGAACATCAGTCAGAACCGCCACAGGGGAGACTCCGTTCTCACTTACCTACGGAATGGAAGCGATGTTACCCGTGGAATTGGAAATTCCATCCCTCCGAGTCCTCTTGGAAAACGGGTTCAATGAAGTCGAATGGCTACAGAGCCGTCATGACGAACTTGCTCTACTCGACGAGCGCAGATTGAAAGCCATGGACCACACTCGAGCCTACCAGAGCAGAATGGCACGAGCATTCGACAAGAAAGTCAAGATCCGAGACATCAGAGAAGGCGACTTGGTGCTAAAGGAAAAGCCTCCTACGCAGACCAATCCCCTCAGAAAGTGGGAGCCTACCTGGATAGGACCGTTCGTGGTACAAAGAATCTTCTCCGGAGGATCCATGAAGCTAGCAGATTTGGACGGAAACCCTTTCGTTAACCCCGTGAACGGAAGCAAGCTCCGCAGATACTTCGTTTGAGGAAGAGCACGAGTCAACTCTCCTTCCCCATACACCGTCCCCTCAGTAAATTAAAGTGCTAAAAGAGTAATACCCAACTGGATACATTCCCGCTAATGATCCGGGTAAAAAACAGGGTCGCACTTCTTTTGTCTTTGTTTTTCTCAAATTCACCTAAAAGTGTCGAACTACGGTGACCTGAGCCCCTTAGTCCAATTGTAAAAGGGGAACGTAGGCAGCCATCTTTGGTTCGATCTAAAAAACAAAAAAAATACAATAAGCATCAATTGCTTGTGTTTCGAAAAACTCTTTTCATTTAACCTACAAATTCATAACGGTTAAAACATTCTTTGATGAGTTCAAGCACGGTCAACTCTTGACTCGCTACACGCTAGCAAAACTACAATAAAACATTAATCAATTAATGTGTCTGCAATGACAGTGGGTGGATACTCGGGACAGCAAGGTCAACCTAGTTTCCCGTACTAGGTCCTTCATCCTTCTTCCCCTTCCCTTTTCCCCGGCGAGTGTTCTTCACCTTCGCAGGAAATATTCCGGTAGGCCTTCTACCCGGCTCGGGGACTCTTCCCGACGCCTCCGTCAAGCTTTGTGGTACATCAACGCGATCCTTTCTCTAGCTCTGTCTCGAGCCGCCTCACTTTGAGCCATCATCATAGTGCTTTGATTGGCCTCCCGATCGCACTTGCCACATAATCAGCCATGGCATCGCCGATACGATTCCCAGGGGTTAGCCCTTGCTTCTGTCCTCCTTAAGGTCGAAATGTCTGTGTGATCGGCACCCAACGGCTCACTCCGTCTCCACAAGATAGCCATCTCGTGTCTCCCCCATACACTCTTCGTACCGGTTCGGATCTTGCGTCGACAGAACAGTGCCCTCTCTCGGTGAAAGAGAACCCCGGCGGGAAAGAACGCGTATTGCCACCACGGGTGATCGGCAATAGCGTCGAAGGATCTTCCATCTGCAAAGATCCCACCTCAAAGGTAGCAACATAAATCGGATCGATCGGTGGCACTGCTCCGGTCCGTCTTGCCGCAAAACCAATGATGGAATATAGAAAGACGTCCGAGTCGGCCCGGCACTCGACAATCAACAGACCCTCGAGCGGTCCTACAAGTCTCGTAACTTCCAATGGGGAACCCACCATCGCAAGTGATGCGTGCAAAGTCCGGCCATCCGAGCTCCGGCTCGGCTGATTGCCTCCTATCACCAGAGGACGTCGCGAGAAAGACCAAGCGTCACAAGACATTGGCACCTCGTGCATCATCTGCAGCCTCTCCCTCAACCACATGGTCGCATAGCGGGACTCCCTCCCCACATGTATCGGCTACGGCCGCCATCCGGCCTATGCCCAGGAACGTCTCGCCCAAGACCAATGGCACGATGTCTCCCCACTCCGGCTGCCTCACCAGGTCCGGACTGTTGTGATGGCACACACCCAGAGACGTGAATGTGAACAAAGTAGCAATCGCGCACAGAGCAAACGCGTCCCACGAAAAGACGCTCCCTCGGCTCGGCAAATCTTTCGGGCGGTCCCGAAATGTCAACGTAATCGGTATCCTGTATCAGACAAGATCCGTATGCTTCTCAGTAGAGATACCCAACAAAGACACTAGCTTCTCAACGGTGGCCATGCCACCAAAGATACGGAAGAACTAGGCTGTTCCGTCTCAGGTCCTCCCGAGAATGGCCCGGAAATCTTCAAACGTAGGAGTGATTTCGTTGTACGAAAAGCTGTACACATTCCTCCGTACGTCCCGAGAACCGAGACGCGGCTCTCAAAAGATCCCAATCTGCATGAGCTCCTTCAAAGCCCAAACAGATTTAATCCCGTAACGACCTTCGAAAAACCTCTTGTTACGCCTCGTGTGGTTCCGTACCCACGGCGAAAGTTGTCCAAATATCGCTCTTGCATCCGAGACGATAACTTGGGAAAGGGAGCCATGTCGGAAGGTGAAGAAAACCTTAAGAAAGGGAAAAGAATTCAGCCGGATGAACAAAGCAATGCGCAGTTTTCTCACCAATTGCAAAGCCGAAACCGCAATTTAAAGAATCGGAAATTCGGTTCTAGTCCGAGGACTCCTCTGCAGTTGACTTGGTCAACTCTGCAGCCATTGCCCTTAAAATTGGAAACATTTCCAAACCATGCCTGTTCACTCCTATGAAATCTGCGTGCACGCCCTCGATTTCATTCAACCAATGTCAATATCCCTTCCGCCGGGCTCGTGCAACGGTGCAAATAATTAAAAATTAGTGCATACATGCTTAATTTTTGACCCGTTCAATTTTTAATGCATTTCTCTTTTTATTTATTTTTTGATTAACCTATTTGCTTATTTGCCGAAAATAACGAAGGTGATCATAGAATAAATATGCGAAATACAGTTCCGCCCCACGGGCGCCTTTTTGCAAATACGGTTCAAATCAAAATTTGTTCCCCGACAAATACATACATTTTGTCTAAATAAAGCAATAAAGAAAGAAAGCGGTAAAAGGGGACTACTCGAGTCTGCTCGTCATCCGTACACTCGACGTCTTGCTCCGCCGCCGCCTGGGATCCGTCGCAAACAGGAACTCGCCGAACTCCTCCGGGTAGGGAATAGGCAAAGGGCCTCCTCGGAGTACGCGAACTCGAGGACTCCCACTCTCGCGCCCGAGTGCGCGGAAGAAGGAGCTCCAAATCCAGCCGTTCCGCCCGCGAACCGGCCAAACCCCTGTGTAAAGTCCTCCCCACCTGGCTGTGGGAGCGGGCGAATCTCTCGGCCTAGATGGCCCCCGATCACGGACGTCCACGTTCCTCCGGAACCGCACCGCATGAACTCCACGAGCCTCCTAGCGTAGGCGGACCACCCGTCCACCGGCCTCATGGCTTCATTGTACGTACGGCCGGATACCTGCGAACCGGGAAAGTCATCGAAAGCCGAGCGAAAGTACGGATGCATCATGCGCGAGAATGCTACTATCAAATGCAGAAAATCAAAAAGGTGCTCTCCGAAGCATTGGGGTCCGCCCTATATCGTGGTCTCGGCTCGGCGGAAGCGGGATCACAAGTCGCCTACGCGAACCGTCCGGCCCTCGTACGCTAGCCTAGCTCGCGGGACGGGAAAATCTCGAGGACCTCCAGGGACCTCGCCTCTCTATCTGTACTGCGGGCTCCTCGGCCTCATCCTCAAGAAAACATCATAGGCGGCCCCGCTATGATGTACTCGGTGTAGTACACGCCCGCAGGTACCCCTCCGGCTCATCAATCGGCATCTCCCGGGGATGCATGTACAAAGGAGGATCCACCGGCACCAAGGGAAGAGACCCTCGCCTATGCCGACGAGTCACCCTCTCCCCAAATACATGGCGTCACGGTGAAGTCCCACCAGAGCTTCCGCCGTGTAGTCTCGCCGGCACCCGCACCGCGACATGATCGAACCTACTCCACTGTGTCATCTGGATCCTCTCGTAGAACTCTGTGTTCGGCGCAGAGATATCTCCTCGTATGACACTCGAGTGCCAACTCGAAGAGACCGCCCTCTTCGCCTTCTTCTCGCCAAACCAAAGATGGCAGTGGAACAGGGACCCGTACGGCTCCTTGATGTCCCAAGCTCGCGAACCGAACACCTCGTAGCACCGCACCCGCCAAGAGAATGGAAAGTTATGTCGCCTACAAAGCGTATACATACGAGTACGTAAAAGAGGCAAGGAAGAGAAAAAGCACGTAAACTTACATCCAAGACAGGCGTGAAGCGCCTAAATGAGTGCTCATCTCCCCGCGAGAACTGTCCGGGGAATGGTAGAGCTCGGCCACCCAGCCTCCCCCACGCGAACCCCTCACGGCATCCAAGTCTACCGGCGACCCGAGCAGAGGGAAGTGACAAGACATGTCGAGGTCGGGAACAAAGTCGCCGACAGCAAGAAACCAAAGGAACCCTCGAGCCAGACGCTCCGCGGTCATCCTCAAGGACCCGGCCAGATAATCGGCGATACCCGCCTCCGGATGCCTCTCCATCGGCCCGTACCGAATGCCTAAGCCCCCGGCATCGGTAATATCAAAACCTAGCAGCCTGCATAACCGCTCCGGGGTGTAACCATCAACCCACACCGGCGTGTTGCCATAAGTCGGCAACCCGGTGATAGCGGCAAAATCCGTGGGAGTCACCGTCGCCTCCCCATCCGAAATGGAAAGTGTGGGTCGTATCCCACCGCACTCGCTCGCCGCGACATACATGGACTGCCCTCGGCGTATCACTGTCGCAGCTACGACCGATAAACCCGGCCAACCCGAGTCAAGCACCAGCTGCCGCGGACTCCTCTCTCCCTCTCGATCCACGTCAGGGATAATGCCCCACAATGCTTGCACCGCCTCAAAGGCACCTCGACTCTTCTGGTTATGAGTACTAACCGTCCCTGTCCCCTGTAGACAAACAAGACAGAAGCAACGTCAACAGAAATGCACCAACGCATGTCAAAAGGATGCAATGCAGATACGGTTCTCATTCATTTCCTACGTATATTCAAATCATTTCGAAAACTCCGTCGAATCCGGAACTTTCAAAATCTTTCGAAAACTCCGTCGAATCCGGAACTTTCAAAATCTTTCGAAAACTCCGTCGAATCCGGAACTTTCAAAATCTTTCGAAAACTCCGTCGAATCCGGAACTTTCAAAACATTTCGAAAACTCCGTCGAATCCGGAACTTTCAAAATCTTTCGAAAACTCCGTCGAATCCGGAACTTTCAAAATCTTTCGAATTTTTCGAAAATTTCGCTCCGTCCCGAATTAAAGCTACTTTAATTTTGGAAAATACATCTAGACATGGAATTTTGCAACCAAAATTTTTATGTCATCTACCCATGATGTCAATTGAACTACATCCTAGTCAATTTCGACAACGATTCATAGCAAAGTCAAAAGCCCCAAATCGGGCACCAAAATCCCTAAGTTCATTCCTAACAAATTTCTAACATTTAAAGAATGCACATTCTTAAAATTAATGGAATTTGTAGGAAGCTTACTTGTCTTTCGATCCCTCCCTTGGAGTTGTGTCTATCCCTCGCCGGATAAAACTCCGCCGGATTCAATGGAAGAGTAGTGGTTCGAATGGTCCGAACCAATCGAGTTCTTTCGTCATCGGTCCTTCCGTGGCGAGCCATTGGTCCTCCTTCACCCTCCATAGCAAATTTCCCTCACAAATTCGAGCAAACCTTGCAATTTGGGTTGGATTTTTCTCTCCTTTCTCTCCTCTCTCGCCGGCAACAATGGAAGAAAATGGCCTCTTCCTTCCCCAGCCTCGGCATTAAAAAGGATTCTGGAAATTCAGTAAAAGTCCGACCGGACTCTTACTGCACCAGGAAAAATTTTGCCCCTTTTGCCCCTCAGCTTTATGCAATTCCAATTTTACCACTTTTGGCCTCCCAAAAGTGTAAAATTTCCCCCAGTTAGACATTTCTAACACCCTATCCCCCGAGGATAAATCAAAGTTAGTTCTCACTAACGCTCGTCTCCTGACGTTAAATTCAGTCCAGTTGACATTTGACATTCCAACGTTCAACCATGTCTCCGGACATTCCAAGTTACTATTCCGTCTCCTGACGTTAAAATTTAATAATGGTCTTCACCATTAAATCCTTAATCGCGACCTTTCACGGTCCGATTTCAATTCTCAATCGCGACCTTTCACGGTCCGATTTCAATTCTCAATCGCGACCTTTCACGGTCCGATCTCAAATCCTTAATCGCGACCTTTCACGGTCCGATTTCAAATCCTTAATCGCGACCTTCCACGGTCCGATTTCAAGTCTCAATCGCGACCTTTCACGGTCCGATTCCAATCCTTAATCGCGACCTTTCACGGTCCGATCTCAAATCCTTAATCGCGACCTTTCACGGTCCGATTCCAATCCTTAATCGCGACCTTTCACGGTCCGATTTCAATCCTTAATCGCGACCTTTCACGGTCCGATTTCAATCCTTAATCGCGACCTTTCACGGTCCGATTTCAATTCTTAATCGCGACCTTTCACGGTCCGATCTCAAATCCTTAATCGCGACCTTTCACGGTCCGATTTCAATCCTTAATCGCGACCTTTCACGGTCCGATTTCAATTCTCAATCGCGACCTTTCACGGTCCGATTTCAAGTCTTAATCGCGACCTTTCACGGTCCGATCTCAAATCCTTAATCGCGACCTTTCACGGTCCGATTTCAAGTCTCAATCGCGACCTTTCACGGTCCGATTCCAATCCTTAATCGCGACCTTTCACGGTCCGATTTCAATCCTTAATCGCGACCTTTCACGGTCCGATTTCAATCCTTAATCGCGACCTTTCACGGTCCGATCTCAAATCCTTAATCGCGACCTTTCACGGTCCGATTTCAAATCCTTAATCGCGACCTTCCACGGTCCGATTTCAAGTCTCAATCGCGACCTTTCACGGTCCGATTCCAATCCTTAATCGCGACCTTTCAAGGTCCGATCTCAAATCCTTAATCGCGACCTTTCACGGTCCGATTTCAATCCTTAATCGCGACCTTTCACGGTCCGATCTCAATCCTTAATCGCGACCTTTCACGGTCCGATTCCCAGTCAATCCCGACCTTCGCGGTCCGACCTCCACTCTCCTATCGAGACCTTCGCTGTTCACCTCGCCGACAACAGCAATAAGCCCGAACCCCAAGGCACGAACGCCTTGCAACAATCCCTCTTCGGCCATCCTCGTAAGCCCGAACACCTTTTCACTTCAGCAAGTGAACATTCATCTCCCCGGCCGCCAGTCGTAAGCCCGACCGTTCCACCTCAGCGGCCATCAAGGTAAGCCCGCACAACAATCCCTCTTCGGCCATCAAGGTAAGCCCGAATGCTCATCCCCAGCAGGATTCTAAAGAAGAAATGTCGATCCCGCCGTGTTGTTAATAGCGCCAGTTTAACACAACCGTTCCCCTCATTGCTACCTCATCCCCAGCAGGATAAACCTGGCAACAGCAATAAGCCCAGCACCCAAGGCACGAACGCCCCCGTCAGCATCGCAACTCCGGTTTGAGGCGCCACACGCCCTCGAAGGTTTCAGAAGTCCCAGGTTCAGACGCCTCCTAACAGTCTCCATTCAGGTACAGGTACCTCGCGAATGGTCTCATTCAGGTTCAGACGCCTCCTAACATGTCTCGCTCAGGTCAAGGTCCCCACGCGCGGCCCTTGCACCCTTTCGAACTACGATCGGCTTGATTCCCGCTCGGGATACGTAGGAATCCTTTTCGCTAAGGGTCCAGCCAGCTGACCGCCCAGGTCTCCTTCAAAGTAAGGCATCCCGATTTGGATCCTTATCTTTTTCAACGACCCCACCTCCTTCGGAGGAGACGTCGCTGAGGGGCTAACTGTAAGTACCCAAATCCGGATCGTCCAAATCCGTCAGAAAGTTAACCGAAATCCGTTAACTGGCCCGCTCCAGGTTAACCGAAACTCGTTAAACTCCCCGTTGCTGTGCCAACGAGACGTCCCGGATCGCCCGTGCATCCCGACGTCGAACCGTACTTAACACGTGTCATCACACGTAAAAGCACGGCTTTCCACGAAAACGCATTTTCCGGCACTTTTCGGGCGTTTCGGACATTTCCTGACCGTTATTTTAAAAAGGAACAAAACCGGGACCGGGAACAAATTCCCATAAAGCGGTGACTCGAGAGGGCACGTGGCAGCCATGCCACCTCCCTCTAGTCACCCTTCAATCAAATTCAAAGGGAAAAGACTAAAATGCCCCTGGTTTGCAAGCCAAGTCCGGCCGGACTCACTGTGCACATTTTCTGAAATTGCCAGCAAGTCCTTCAAATTCTCAAAATACCACAAAACCCCCTGGATTCAGGCCAAGTCCGTCCGGACTCCTACTGCAAATTTCACCTATAAATAGAAGTTGCTGTCAAAGGCAAAGGGACAAAAATTTTACCCCAAAAAAATCACCACCCCCCACGGCCTAAGCTGTTTTCACCCCTTTCGAGCTCCCGTTCTGTCTCGATTCGCGTGAAATCTTCGTATTTCGGTCAAATACGCCCCTTTCAACTTCGAAACAACCTTTCGAATCACTTTCCGTGTCCCGTACACACCTCCCGAGCCAAAGGAGTCGACCCTAGCCATAGGTATAACTCCCTCTCTCTAAATCTCCCGTTCCGTCTCGGTTTACGCGCCAGTCGCTATAACCGTTTCGAACGTCGTTATCAAAATGTAGACGCCTCCGTCTAACGGGGTCCGATACGTTTTAGCCCCTCGATCCTCTTCTCTTTCCGTAAGAGAAGTAATCACGGGTTAAAACGGCGTTCCGACCCCGTTCCGTTTACTTTTTATGTCATTTACCATTCCGGATCGATCGATCCGTTGATCGTCATTTACAATTCCGAGCCGTTTGGCCTCGTTGATCGTCATTTACAATTCCGAGCCGTTGGGCCTCGTCGATCGTCATTTACGAATCCGGATCGTTTGATTCCGTTGACACTGCTTTAAATACTGTCATTTACAAGTCCGATCCGTTTGGATCGTGATAGTATTTACTTTTCAAAGTCCGAGTCGCAACCCGATTCGTTGATCGCATGTCATTTAATACGCATTTTTTCCCGTAAAAATCGTTAACAATGTAATGCTGATGAGTGAGTTTTACACTCATCCATTGACTACTTTACGAACTTATTATTTTCTTAATCCTTGAGTTTTGTGTGTTTTAATAGTTTTTTTAGTGTTTTTCTGGTTCAGTGGTTCAAGTTAAGAATTTAGAAAATTGGAAGCATTTCGTGAATTAATCGAGAATCAAGAAGGCGATGTTGCAAATTTGGGACGGACTGAATTTGGATGGGTCATGTAAATGAAGTGAAGGGAAATCATCATTGGCAAAGGAATGCAGTTGGGCCAAAGGAGTTGGGCAAATTGTTGGAGCCCGGCTGAAGGAAAAGAGAAGAAAATAGCCACAACATTCTGGGCGTGTGGGCGGTCGCACAGGGATGTGTGGGCGACCGCTCAGGAAGCAATTGTTCTGAAGCCAAAACTTTCTGCCAGTGTGGGCGACCGCTGAGGGGGCTGTGGGCGACCGCCCACGAGGCATTTTGCAAATGGATTCCAGGCGGACTGGAGTGGATGTGGAGTAAATTGGGAATATTAATTGTGACTGTTCATGGGTTTTTAATGGGGTATTTAACAGCAGTTGGGAGTTTTTTTTTAGACACTCACTCTTTATTTTTAAGTATTATTGTTTAGAGAATTTTATGAATTATCTTTCCCTAGCTTCTTCTTCATCAACAATTTTTCTGAGTGTTCTTGATTCCATGGAAAGCTAAACATTTGATTCTTGGAATTGGAGGTAACATTTTATGTTTTAAGTTTTACTTTTCATTTTTATCTTTGTAGTACTTGGGATTATCAAGTTGTTTTCAATGGAATTTTAGAGCTCTTGTCTTGATCAAATAATTGTTCTTGAATTATTTAGACTTTCAATTGTGAACCGCCAAATTTACAATTGAAATTAGTCTTGGCTTGATTTTCACAATTTGTTGAATCCCCGCCAAAAGATTCATAAGAATTGTGGTTTATTTGGTGTTCTTAAGTTCTAAAAAGGGTTTCTAACTAATCTATGAACGGGCCAAGGGAATAGATTAGTTAGAAACACTTGATTGCAAATCACCCGCCGAAGTGTCCCAATCATACTTTTGTAAGAACAAAACCCCAAGTGCACTTTGATTGATGAATTGTGAAACTTGAGCATAATTTGTGAAACCAATTCCGGGAATTTTCTCCTTATTATTGAAATCTTTTATAATCACTTTTACTTAATTTTTGCAAACACATTAGTCTTAAACAAATCAACAAATCCTTCACTTTACAAATTTTTTGTTATAGCAGTAATTCCTTCACTTTAAATTTTGTGTCTCTGTGGTTCGACCCGACTTACCCTATTTACAAATCACTTGTAGATAGTTGAGTTGGAAATTTATTTTTGACGTTTCGACGTTCGTCAAAATTTGGCGCCGTTGCCGGGGACGTGAAATTTAAAGTTGTTTTAATTATTTGCTATTGTGAATAGTATTTTGTGTATATATTTTTGTTTTGTTTTAACTTGGTGTTGCAGATTTGAATGTTTGGTCGTAGGTCACTACAACCAGATTTGTTACCAATTGACCACAACATTCATCGCATCAACAAGAGAAAGCACCCGGAACCAAGTGATACAGAAAGTGATTCGGTTTACTCAACAAATCCGAGAACTCCGATTCTGAAGAAGAAGTTAAAATGGCGGAACCACAAATGATGGGTGATTTTGCACGTCCGGTAATTGAACCATCGCCATCATGCATTGTACTCCCACAAGCAGCAAGGAGTTATGAGTTGAAGAACCTCCATTTCAACATGCTCCCTTCATTTCATGGGATGGCATCGAAAGACCCAATTACCTTCATGAGAGAGTTCTATAGCACAGTGCAAGGTTTTCCATTGGGGCAACTAACCGAAGAGCAGTTGAGAATGAGGTGTTTTGCGTATACGTTGAAAGATGCTGCCAAGACATGGTTTATGGCACTTGCTCCGGCCTCTCTTAACACTTGGACGGAAGTTTACAACAAGTTCATGGCAAAGTTTTACTCTCATCAAAAGACATCCGACTTGAGGTCCAAGATAATGTCTTTCAATCAAGAGCCAGGTGAAGCTTTTCATGAAGCTTGGGATCGATTCAAGATGTTGCTAGTCCAATGTCCTCATCACGGGTTTCCTTTAGCCCTCTTAAATCAGGCCTTCTATGATGGGTTGACTCAACAAGGTCAAGCACAAGTGGATAATGCAGCTGGGGGTGCTATGGGTGAGAAAACGGCTGATGAAACAAGATCCTTATATGAGAGACTTGGCATGAATTCGCAACAGAAAAGTGTGAGAGGAGGAAGAAAAGGCGTTTATGAAGTTGAGTCTAATGATGTTCTAGCGCAACAAGTTTCGGCATTGACTACGCAAATGAAGAATTTCATGGGAATGATGACGGCTCAAAGCCAAGGTCAAAACCAAGGGCGAAATCAAGGAGAGGGAAGTTCGGGCACGAGTTGTGTAATTTGTAATGTGAATACCCATGATATTATGGGGTGCCCATTGAAAGATCAGTTCCCGGAATTTCTTGAGCAAGCAAATGCAATGAATGCTTTTCAACCAAGAGTGAGGAATGATCCGTTTTCCAACTCTTACAATCCGGGTTGGCGGAATCATCCCAATTTCTCTTGGGGAGGAAATCAAGGGCAGGGTCAATTTCAAAGCAACAATACCAACCACAAATGCAAGTCGCAAGAACAAGGGCTGCAAGGCCAAGTGTGGAGGAAACGTTGCGTAAGTTTATCCAGCCGCTCAACAGAATCAGTGATCATGGACCAACGAATGGGGAACCAAGAAGCTTCCTGAAAAAGCTCGAAAATCGATGGGTCAAATTGCCGAGGCACTCCAAAAGCACAATCCGGGTACACTACCGAGTCAACCGGAACAAGCAAAGGCCGTCACCCTGAGGAGTGGTAAGACTCTTCAGGAGGTACACTCTTCTCCTTCTCCTATAGATGATAACAATTTACATGAAAATGAAGTGGTGGTTGAGGAACGAGTTGAAGTGACTCCCGAGGAGAAACTTCCAACTCCACCTCTTAAGCCTTATGTGCCTCCTGTCCCTTTTCCCGGTAGATTGGTCAAGAATAAGGTCGAAACACAATTTAAAGAATTGTATGACATGCTTTCTAAGGTGAATGTAAATTTGCCTTTGCTCAATGTGATTAAAAATATTCCTTCATATGCTAAATTTTTCAAGGAATTGAGCACAAATAAAAGAAAGTATGCCCCGAACGAAAAAATTGTGGTTTCGGACCAAGTTAGTGCTGTTTTTGAAAAGAATTTGCCTCCTAAGCTTAAAGACCGGTAGTTTTAATGTGATGATTTCTTTGGGGGACTCTAAGAAAGTGAGGGCAATGTTAGATTTAGGAGCTAGCATTAACTTGTTGCCTTATTCTTTGTTTGTGGAGCTTGGGTTGGGTGAACTAAAACCTACTACTATGACCTTGCAACTTGCGGACCGTTCGGTCAAATACCCAAAGGGAATAGTAGAAGATGTTTTGGTTCAAGTTGATAAACCGATTATCCCCGTTGATTTTGTGGTTCTTGATATGGAGAGAGATGCTAAAGATGTGAATGATGTCCCTATTTTGTTGGGGAGACCTTTTATGGCTACCGCAGATGCGGTAATTAATGTGAAAGATGGAAGTTTGTCTTTAACTGTCATGGATGAAATTGTTAATTTCTCTATCTTTGATTCCATGAAAAAGCCATATGAGGTCAATGAGTGTTTATTTTGTGATGTTGCGAAAATTACGTGTTACTTGAGCCTGATGTTGAGGGCTCTCTTGTTTCTGAGTTTGTGGATGAGTTAGTTATGGAAGGTGTTTTTGATCAAAATGAGGCGAGGGCCATTCTTGCTGAGATGGATGTTATGGAGGAAATTACTGAAAAGGTTCCTTTGGAATCTTTAGGTAATTTTAATCCTAAGCATTTGCCATCTATTGTCTCTCCTCCCGAGTTAGATCTTAAACAACTTCCATCTAGCTTAAAGTATGCTTTTCTTGGTGCAAATAATTCTTTGCCTGTTATTATTGCTTCGGACTTAACAGAATTGCAGGAAAGAAGGTTGTTGGATGTGTTGAAGCGACATAAGTCCGCACTTGGTTGGAGCATTACTGACATAAAAGGAATTAGCCCAACCATGTGCATGCACAAAATCCATATGGAGGAGGATGCCAAGCCAGTTCGGCAGAATCAAAGAAGGATGAATCCTCACATGCTTGAAGCGGTAAGAAAAGAAGTCTTGAAACTGTTGGATGCAGGTATTATCTATCCTATTTCCGATAGTAAGTGGGTAAGTCCTGTTCATGTTGTTGCTAAAAAGTCCGGAATTACTGTTGTTAAGAATGAGGATAATGAGCTTTTGCCTACTAGAATGGTCACTGGTCAACGCATGGTTATCGATTACCGAAACTTAATGCGGCGACTAGAAAGGATCACTTTCCTTTGCCATTTATTGACCAAATTCTAGAGAGGCTGGCTGGTCAAGAATATTATTGTTTCTTAGATGGTTTTTCAGGATATAATCAGATTCCCATTGCTCCGGAAGATCAGGAAAAGACCACATTCACATGCCCTTTCGGAACATTTGCATATCGGAGGATGCCCTTCGGTTTATGCAATGCTCCTGCTACATTCCAAAGGTGCATGATGTCGATCTTTTCTGAGATGATTGGTAGGTTTGTTGAGGTATTTATGGACGATTTTTCGTTGTATGGTAATTCGTTTGATGCATGCTTAGATAATTTGACTTTGGTTCTTAAAAGATGTTGTGATACCAATTTAACTTTAAGTTGGGAAAAGAGTCATTTTATGGTTAAGCATGGAATTGTGTTGGGTCATTTGGTCTCAAGAAAAGGGATTGAAGTTGACAAGGCAAAAATTGAGATAATATCTAAATTGCCTCCGCCAACAAATGTTAAAGGAATTCGTAGCTTTCTTGGTCATGCGGGTTTTTATCGGCGTTTTATAAAAGATTTTTCTAAAATTTGTAAGCCGTTAACAAACTTGCTTGCTAAAGAGACGGAATTTGTGTTTGACCAAGAATGTCTCAATTCTTTTAATTTGTTGAAGGAAAAATTGACTTCAGCCCCTATTCTTGTGGGTCCGGATTGGACTCAACCGTTTGAGATAATGTGTGATGCATACGATTTTGCGGTGGGTGCAGTTTTGGGTCAGAAAATTGATAAAAAGTCACATGTGATCCAATATGCAAGTAGAATGTTAAATGATGCTCAATTGAATTATACTACAACCGAGAAGGAATTCTTGGCGGTGGTATTTGCTTTGGAAAAATTTCGTTCTTACTTGCTAGGATCTAAAGTGATTATTTATTCGGACCATGCTGCATTGCGTTATTTGCTTTCCAAACAAGATGCCAAACCCCGATTGTTAAGATGGATGTTGCTTTTACAAGAATTTGATATTTCCATCAAAGACAAAAAGGGTTGTGAAAATGTTGTGGCGGATCACTTGTCTAGACTTGAAAAGGGGTGTGTGAGTGAAATTCCCTTGAATGAAAATTTTCCTGATGAGCAGTTGTTTGTTGTGAAGGATTGTGAGCCTTGGTATGCCGACATTGTAAATTTTTTGGCTACAGGGGTTCTAAATCCAGATTTTTCAAGTCAAGAAAGGAAAAGATTTTTGTCAATGGTTAAGCAATATTATTGGGATGACCCATATTTGTTTAAACATGGTCCCGATATGGTTATTCGTAGATGAATTCATGAAAATGAGCAACAAAATGTTCTTTCTTTTTGTCATGAATTGCATTGTGGAGGTCATTTTAGTGGTAAGAAAACCGCTCAAAAAGTGTTACAATCGGGTTTCTTTTGGCCAAGTCTTTTTAAAGATGCATACATTTTTAGTAAAAGTTGTGACAGGTGCCAAAGAACCGGTAACATTGGTAAGCGGGATGAAATGCCTCTCACGAATAACTTGGTTGTGGATTTGTTTGACGTATGGGGCATAGATTTTATGGGTCCTTTTGTTGTTTCATGTGGTTTTGAATACATTTTAGTATCGGTGGATTATGTGTCAAAGTGGGTGGAAGCAATTTCTACCCGGACTAACGATGCTAATATTGTAGTCAAGTTTGTCAAGGATGTAATTTTTAGCAGGTTTGGCGTTCCAAGGGCGATAATAAGTGATGGTGGTTCTCACTTTTGCAACAAAATTTTTGGAGCACTCATGAAGAAGTATGGGGTGAATCACAAGGTTGCAACCGCGTATCATCCCCAAACTTCAGGTCAAGTGGAAGTGAGTAACAAGCAAATAAAGGCAATTCTTGAAAAGACGGTGAAGCCAAATAGGAAGGATTGGGCATTGAGGTTAAATGATGCATTGTGGGCGTACCGCACCGCTTACAAAACTCCGATTGGAATGAGTCCATACCGGCTAGTCTTTGGGAAAGTTTGTCATTTGCCGGTGGAGATAGAGCATAAAGCATTTTGGGCAATCAAGGAGTTGAATATGGATTTGCAACTAGCCGGTGAGCAAAGGTTACTTCATTTGAATGAGCTTGAGGAGCATCGGTTGGAGGCATATGAGAACTCCCGGTTGTACAAGGAGAGAACAAAAAGGTACCATGACAAAAGATTTTGCACAAGGAACTTATTCCGGGAAGCAAGGTGTTGTTGTTTAATTCAAGATTGAAGCTTTTCCCGGAAAGTTACGTTCGTTGGAGTGGTCCGTTTGAGGTGGTGGACGTGTATTCTCATGGAGCCGTGGAATTGGTGAATCCGGTTACTAACAATAGGTTCAAGGTCAATGGACAAAGAGTGAAGCCGTATTTGGATGGAGTTTCGGGATCAAAGGATGTTGAGTGGATCGAGTTGAAGGATCCATAAGCGTTGAGAAAGTCATTCCGTCGAGCTAACGACGTTAAACAAAAGCGCTGCTTGGGAGGCAACCCAAGGTAAGTAGTAAATTGTAGTACCCTTAAATTTAATTTATCCTTTGTTTTCATCACTTTGAGGACAAAGTAATCATTAAGTTTGGGGGTGTAGAGTTTTTATTTCATCTTCATTTCAGGGTTTGCTTTTGGTTGCTTTTCATATATATAAAAAAATAAAAATAAAAATAAAAAATTTTGTTTTCTTGCATTTCGGGAACGTGTCGAACTACGGTGACCTGAGCCTATTTTTGTTGGGTAGTCCGCCCGCATCAATGGGGACGTAGGCAGCGAAAGTGCGGTCAAAATATGAGTCGAATTTTAATGTATCAATAGATATTATGCTTGGTTTTTGTTTTAGTGGTGTTGTGCAGATTGAGAATCTAACAAAAAAATCCTCCTGCTGATCTGGGCGACCGCCCATGGTGTTGAGGGCGACCGCCCATGCTTGTTTTTGAAGAAGATTGGAGCTGCTGGACAACTGGGCGACCGCCCATGGTGCTGAGGGCGACCGCCCATGCTGGTTGAACAAAAAGAAAAAAAATTGCTGTTAAACTGGGCGACCGCCCAGGATTAGATAAGCGACCGCCCATGGGTGAATTGGCAAAGTTACAAAAACTTCTGGACATGTGGGCGACCGCCCAGGAGGGGGTGAGCGACCGCCCACCTTGAAATCAGGCGTTACAATTTACGCCCTAAAACAGAGCGCCGCCTCACTTTCTCTCTCTCATTTCAAATTTCAAATACTTTCTCTACTTCTCTCTAGAACACACCGGTCTTCTTTCTTCTTCTCTCTAAAAAACTTCTCCCCAAACACCCAAATCCTCCAATTTTCTTCCCTAATTTGCCTTCCCCCACCATACCCAACCTCCTAAGCCAAAGATTTCAACTCTTTCCACCATTGTTGGCCAAGAATTGTGAAGAGATTTGAAGAATATTGCAAGGGGTGAAAAGGGTTGCAAAAGGTTTGATTTTGGAGGCCAAAGCAAAGGGTTATTGTGAGAATCATTGTTCAAGGAAGGGGCCTTTCTTCTCAGTTCATCTTCATCAACTCCGGCGAGATTCCGATCAATTCCGGCGAACTCCGGTAACTTTTCCGGCGAAGTAAGCTTTTCAATTCAATATTCTTTAGAACCTTCTCTGCGGAAATTTGTGAGCATATTGATTCAAAAATGTCTAGACAAAGAAATGCTCCCGTCCCGGAACCTGTTGTTGAATATGATGATACAAAGTTTGTGGGGGGTAAAGCGAAGTTGTTTTTTGATAAATATGCAAACAAAGGTTTCACAATTGAAAATGAGTTTAAACCGGATGAACTTGGGTTGGATGATATCTTTGCAAGGTATGGTTGGGGTAATTTAGCAAGCCGTCCAACTAATAGAGGTTCGAAAGTGTTGGTTCGGGAATTCTATGCAAATGCATTTGAGGCAGGGCAAAGTAGGAAGTGTGCGTGGGTGAGAGGAAAGAATGTGTATTATAATGGTGAGGATATCAATAGCTACTATGGGATGGAATCGCCTGGTTTGAAAACAAGGTGCGTGTGATTATTACAATAATGCAAAGATCATGGAGCCGAATGTGGCGGGAACCTTGACAGGTTGGCTCCGTATTTCGTAGATATTGATGTGACACTATTGAGAAACGGTAATGTGAAGAAGGCTAGGGATATGGATTTGAGGATGCGTGCGTTGCATCGATTCATTTTTGAGCGTATTATGCCTACGTCACATTACAACGATGTGCATTGGAGGAGAGCACTGTTGATGACCGTGGTGTTGTCCGGTCAAAGGTTCAATACTTGGATTGACGATATCCAAGGAGATTGTGAACACCATTAAAACTATTGGGCGATGCAACTTTAGTTTCCCGTTATTGATATCTGGTTTGATTGAGAATAAAGGAGTGAATTTTACTCGGTTGCGGATTGCTAGGGATATTGTGTCAACTGGGACGGCGGTTAGTAAGAGGTCCCTTACTATAAAGGGGCATGCCCAGTTGCAGCCTGGAGAAGGTTCATCGAGAGGAGTGAGAGGGAGTGAGGAGGATGAGGATATGGAGGAACAGCAGTTCACTCCGACGGAGGCGGCCTATTATGTGGGAGGCCATGTGGATGCGTTATCTGAGGAGATTAGGCAGCTCCGGGACAAGACGAGGTGATGGATCGGCGATTGTTGGGCATGGAGGAGAGTCGAGACAGGCAGCAGCCTATGGCTACCGAGGAGTATTACGCCGCTAGTATGTGGAGGCGTATGGAGGATGCACGTGAGATGTATCAGAGATGAGGGACAGGCTTCCTCCTCCTCCACCGCCTCAGCATATTCCATACCAGCCGCCGCAATATCGTACTCCGGAGCAGTTGAGAGGATGGGATTCTTGGGATGCGCAGCAGCAGCAAGAGCAACAACAACAACAGCAGCAGCACCATAGCACGGGTTCGAGCGGAAGTGGCTCGGTTGGTCCGTGGGACCAATTTTGGAGGTAATTTGTTGGTTGAAGGTACCCCTATCCTTTACTTTATTTTGTTGCATTAGGGACAATGCATGATTTAAGTTTGGGGGTGTGGGGTACTTGATTGTTTTTGTATGCTTAATTCATCATGGTAGTTAGGATTTGCTGCTTTTGTAGGTAAGGAAAAAAAAAAGAATAATTAGCTATGTCCTTTCTTGTATATAGTCATTAACATTCTTGGTGTTCCCCATATTTGCATGTGATTTGATTTTGACCGCTAATGAGGATAATTGGTTGTGATAATGTGTAGATGCAAGTTGGTATATTTTTGGTTAATTGTGGTATGTTGCTTAAGAGTTATAATTGTGTCCTGAATCTCTTAGTTGCGATTTTCGTGTACTCTTGGAAATTTGCTCTTTGTTGATAATTTTGATCCATTTTTATAAAGTTTAGAGTACACCATCATCTTTTAAGTTAATGAATTTGTTTATCAAGGTAGCAACACTAGGCAAGTCTTGTGATGAGTATTCCTTTGATGTGAATGGAATTTGACCCCCCCTTGTGATCTTGAAAAAAAAAGAGAAAGAAAGAAAAAAAAAAGAAGTAAAAAAAAAGAGGGAAATGAGAGCAATAGCAATGCAATGTATACTCGGTGAAACCTCCAGACGCGTAGATTAATTGGTTAGGGATTATTCTAGCATAACCAGATTTCTGGGTATGCAGTAGTGTTATGGAGGAAGAGCTTTACCGCCGTGATGGTCCGTATCAAGCTCGATACTGAAGTGGCTAACTCTCAAAGCCTTTAAATAAATCTCTACTTAGTATTAGGGGCATGGAGTTCGGCGCTACGTTGTTCCCTACTTGAACGGTAGTAGATTTTAAAATGTGCTTCAATGATCAAGTTTGGGGGGGTTGTAAGTGGTTCATGGGAGTATTCATTCTTTGTGTTTTAAATGTGTTGTTGTTTGATAAATAAAGTCAATAAAATAAAAGATGGTTGGTGTACTTAGCTTTGTGAAAATGGATCTTGGTTGTGAGTAAAGGGAGAGGTTATCGTGCATAAAGAGATTTATGGTGTAATTATAATGGTTAAGTAATATTTTACAATTAATGGGAAATATATTGATACTTGCATTTTGGAAAGTCTTATCCTGCGGTTGAGTGTAATGTGATTTATGCAATTGTGGAACATGCAAGAATGGAAGGACATAGTTGATTATTTGGTAGAGTAGCTGAGTTTTAGTTTTGTGTCTATTTAGTTTTATAATGTTTATAGTTTGTTTTAGTGTTTGCTCGAGGACTAGCAAATGTCTAAGTTTGGGGGTA
The DNA here is from genome assembly GCA_022495995.1 of Adenophora triphylla var. japonica. NCBI lineage: Eukaryota > Viridiplantae > Streptophyta > Magnoliopsida > Asterales > Campanulaceae > Adenophora > Adenophora triphylla. The sequence continues at coordinate 221,709 of JAFEMH010002270.1, read as the reverse complement.
TTTGATGAGTGAGTTTTACACTCATCCATTGACTACTTTACGAACTTATTATTTGCTTAATCCTTGAGTTTTGTGTGTTTTAATAGTTGTTTTAGTGTTTTTCTGGTTCAGTGGTTCAAGTTAAGAATTTAGAAAATTGGAAGCATTTCGTGAATTAATCGAGAATCAAGAAGGCGATGTTGCAAATTTGGGACGGACTGAATTTGGATGGGTCATGTAAATGGAGTGAAGGGAAATCATCATTGGCAAAGGAATGCAGTTGGGCCAAAGGAGTTGGGCAAATTGTTGGAGCCCGGCTGAAGGAAAAGAGAAGAAAATAGCCACAACATTCTGGGCGTGTGGGCGGTCGCACAGGGATGTGTGGGCGACCGCTCAGGAAGCAATTGTTCTGAAGCCAAAACTTTCTGCCAGTGTGGGCGACCGCTGAGGGGGCTGTGGGCGACCGCCCACGAGGCGTTTTGCAAATGGATTCCAGGCGGACTGGAGTGGATGTGGAGTAAATTGGGAATATTAATTGTGACTGTTCATGGGTTTTTAATGGGGTATTTAACAGCAGTTGGGAGTTTTTTTTAGACACTCACTCTTTATTTTTAAGTATTATTGTTTAGAGAATTTTATGAATTATCTTTCCCTAGCTTCTTCTTCATCAACAATTTTTCTGAGTGTTCTTGATTCCATGGAAAGCTAAACATTTGATTCTTGGAATTGGAGGTAACATTTTATGTTTTAAGTTTTACTTTTCATTTTTATCTTTGTAGTACTTGGGATTATCAAGTTGTTTTCAATGGAATTTTAGAGCTCTTGTCTTGATCAAATAATTGTTCTTGAATTATTTAGACTTTCAATTGTGAACCGCCAAATTTACAATTGAAATTAGTCTTGGCTTGATTTTCACAATTTGTTGAATCCCCGCCAAAAGATTCATAAGAATTGTGGTTTATTTGTTGTTCTTAAGTTCTAAAAAGGGTTTCTAACTAATCTATGAACGGGCCAAGGGAATAGATTAGTTAGAAACACTTGATTGCAAATCACCCGCCGAAGTGTCCCAATCATACTTTTGTAAGAACAAAACCCCAAGTGCACTTTGATTGATGAATTGTGAAACTTGAGCATAATTTGTGAAACCAATTCCGGGAATTTTCTCCTTATTATTGAAATCTTTTATAATCACTTTTACTTAATTTTTGCAAACACGTTAGTCTTAAACAAATCAACAAATCCTTCACTTTACAAATTTTTTGTTATAGCAGTAATTCCTTCACTTTAAATTTTGTGTCTCTGTGGTTCGACCCGACTTACCCTATTTACAAATCACTTGTAGATAGTTGAGTTGGAAATTTATTTTTGACGTTTCGACGTTCGTCAAATGCCCGGTTCAAAACCGGAGTTCGTCCGTCGAACTCTCTTTCAAAACGCGCGAAATGACGTTCGGCCTCCGAACGCTCATCTTCAAACTCAAAGCCGCCATTTGACACTTAAAATCATTTAATACGCATTTTTCCCGTAAAAATCGTTAACAAATGACTCGCAAGGCTCAAAATCGACGTTTGCCACGCAAACGCTCATTTCAAACTCAAAATCGACGTTTGCCACGCAAACGCTCATTTCAAACTCAAAATCGACGTTTGCCACGCAAATGCTCTTTTCAACTCAAACCGACGTTTGTCATTCAAACGCTCGTCTTTTCAAAAGTCACCTAATCAACGTTTGTCATTCAAACCAAGATTAAGCTTGTCATTCAAGCCCCCATTTCAAAAGACACACACACACACACACGATTTCGAGAAAGGTAGAAAGACTCGTCATGCGAGGCATTTCGGGCGATCTCGTAATACTCTACCCGAAACGTAACTTGACCTCCGAACCTAACAATCTCTGGTACAAAAAAGATTTTTACTCGTTTTTGCTGCCAATAAAAATGATCCCCGTTTTCAAAGCCTTTTCCTAAGTTTTTGCTACCAATAAAAACGACACCTTTTCACAATAGCCGTTTCTCAACGTTTGGGCTCAAAATACAAAAATCGCGTGGCGACTCCTCATTTTGTTCCTTCCCATGAAGCGAGGTCTCAGACACCAACCCCTCCGCGAAAGACAACCGCCTTTTCCGCGCCCCCCGCCCGCGCGCGAAAAAGATCGGGTAATTTCAACCATGCACTTGTCCGTGACACACTTTGTCCGAGACCCGATTGGTTTTTAGTCTGGTATGTGTCATGCCCTGTCTGTGTATAGACCTTTCCTTTCAAGCCTTAGTCGGCATACCAAGTCAATATCTTTCGGGACCCTAATCAGTCGAAGTCCTGCCGGTTTTCCGTCACGGGCTTTGACCAGATATTGACTGGCGCCTTGACTTTGACTCTGACTGGCACAAATTATACATCGACTCCCAAAGATGACACTGAGTCATCAAGGATTAACGACTATTCCATGCCTAATTACAGCCTAATTGACGACAAGTCAAGATCAATTGTGGACATTTATCAGTCTGAATCATGCCGACATTTTGCCGAGCCCTCGGACATGATCTTGACTTTAACGTCAGCTTTGTCCGTAATTTATATCGAATGCTCGTTAAGACTCGATTACCCGCCAGACTTTTAGGATCGTTTTTCTTTCGGTCGGTGGGACCCGCTTGCCCTATAGGACCCTCGCCCGGGGCTGTCCGCCCTGGGAAGTCGAAATACAGGTGGAATACGAGGGGCTTATAGACGTAGTGATGGGGCCCACCGATCCAGATCCAGTAGTTTGCGAAAAAGAAGAGCAATCTTTTTCAACCGATTAGGTTAATAAAACATGTTTTAAGTAAACAAGAACAAATAACTGCATGTTGCATGAGCCCAAAAGCCCAAACACCTACCCTCCTTCAATTCCCAAACATCTGAACCCTCGTGTCTTTCCACCCGCAGCTCCGCACAAAGCTTGGTTTCGGGCACCGGGTCACCGTTTGATCAGTTGGGAAGAGTCAAGCGCATCGTCAGCTTCACCGTTTGCTTCGACTCCGGGTTTCAGAATGTCTGCATCAGCCGGTAACGATGGGGACAACATCACTCCGCCTCCTGGGACTCCCCAGACAGAACAGCAGTGGAATTAGTTAGCCAAACAGATGAGACTGCGACAAGAAGCACAGCTGAATAGCCTTATGGAGGCTATTAAGAGCCATGGTTTGGCCGCCAGCCTCAATCCCGATGGTACCTTCACCGTGGAAGAAGAGGAAGACCCCAATCCCAATCTTGGTCGCCCCGATTACTCCAGGATGCCACCGCCAACCTCCTACGGTACTACCACCAGAACCCATGCTTCTCGGTCTGCCGGGTCGCCCGGCCTCCCAACCACGTACCACTGGATCCATGCAGCCTGACGGGACGAGCTAGTTCGCAGTTCCTCAGTGGGGACAAGGCCAAGATTTTAATATCTTCTCATGGTTGGGGATACCTCGGAATGCCACAAAGAAATTGGGATCCCGCCGCCTTGGAACCGATCGATCCCGGACCTTCACAAAGACAGCTTTGGAATGCCGCCACAGTCTGGTTCGGGGCCACAATCAGGAGCCCCTCCTCAGAATGATGCTAGCTCAGTTGCTCCTCACACAGCTTTCACAAATCCATTTCTCACTCAGGGTTCGATGGGTTACCAAACCTCCATCCCGGTCTCATCAGAATCCCCCAGAATCCGGTGATGCCAACTATGTCAACGAACTCAAGCGGGCAGACCCTGAAGCAGTTCGATTCATCAAATTTAATTGCCATTTCCAACATTTGGAGGCAGAATGGAAAGAAACACTGAATACCGCCATGATACGAGCACACAAACCTCCAGTCTCCAATCAGAGATTTGTCAGCATTCTTCAAACCCATTCTCTGGCCTTGCCAAGCGAAGAGATCTTCATGATAAAAGTCGACAAGCACCGGCAGACTCAACTCGAATGTATGAACATCGTATGGGACGTCCTCCTCGAAGAACTACCCGCTAAGCCTTTCCGCTCGAGCATGGGGCATGAGATTTTTCCAGCAGCACACCAAGACGCAATACGTCCTTACATCTGGATTGAGCGGTCAGACTGTGACGAGTTAGAATTCTCCAGAATTGAGGATGCGGCAGATCCGCAAGAAGATCCCTACATTCATATGCTCAGTTTTCAGGTGCCGGACCCGATTGATTCTGGTTCAGACAAAGAGATGATAGCAATGATTGAGGAAGGAGAACAGAAACAAGATAATCCCCGAGTCATGAGGCCACTGACAGCGATGCCATTAAGGAATTGGGAAACTCTCTCAGGCCCGTCCGCGACCAAAGAAGAAATGATCACCAAGCTTGGATTGGTCCCCCGTCCCTTTGTGTCAACATATGTAAAGTCCTCCGAGTATCTCATTGTTGAGTTCGAGTCTCTCGAGTCGTCCGATGGCCTTACGCCTGAAGACTACGAAATTGTAGCCAATGCTGTATTTCCCTTCGTTCTTAATGAAATGATGGACCTTTCTGAGTATCCCTTGATTGCCACTTTAACTAATGATAAATTAACTAATAACTTAAAAATAGTTAATAATGATTCACTAGATAAAGAAGCAGACACATTAAACGAACAATATATCAAAGAAATCTTTAAGCAGGTTGTTCGGAAAGAGGAAAATCGAGCCCAAGCTGTCGAAGAGATTTTGACAAGTGTGAATCACAGGAGCTGCGGAAGAGCCTAAAGAGACGCAGATTGGTAGTTTCTTCGAAGGGACTGAAAGGGACGCTCTGATTGAACTTCTAAGAGAATTCGTGGATGTGTTCGCATGGTCCTATAAAGATATGCCAGGTCTCGATCCTTCCATAGTTGAACACCGAATACCGCTCGACCCAGAAGTCAAACCAGTGAAGCAGAAACTAAGAAGAATTAAGCCCGAATGGTCCCTACAAGTGAAGGAAGAGATAGAAAAGATGCTCAGAGCAGGGTTCATCAGGGTCATTGAATATCCTACATGGCTTTCCAACATAGTAACGGTAACCAAGGCCAACGGAAAGATCCGATGCTGCGTAGGTTTCAGAGACTTGAACAAAGCTAGTCCAAAAGATGATTTCCCCCTGCCAAACATCGACATTCTGGTAGATTCCACGGCCAACCATGAAGTTAAATCCTTCGTCGACGGCTTTGCCGGTTACAACCAAATCAAAATGGCAGAAGAAGATCAAGCCAAGACAGCCTTCACAACCCATTGGGGTACGTACTGCTACACGGTCATGCCGTTCGGATTAAAGAATGCTGGGGCTACGTACCAGAGGGCAGCTACAGCTTTGTTCCATGACATGATCCACAAAGAAATTGAGGTCTATGTGGACGACATGATAATACACTCCAAAGGGTCGGATGGCCAGCACTTTATTGATCTGAGAAAATTCTTCGGCCGCCTTCGAGACCACAGCATGAGACTGAATCCAGCCAAATGCACCTTCGGTGTAAGACGAGGCAAGGTGCTAGGATATATGGTGACAGAACGGGGAATTGAAGTAGACCCCGTAAAATCAAGGCCATAGTTGAAATGAAGCCACCGGACAACGTAAGTAAAATCCTTCATGGGAAGACTGCAATACATAATCCGCTTTATAAATCAGCTGACCTCGATCTGCGATCCGATCTTCAAATTGATGAAGAAAAATGCCTACACAAAATGGACTCCAGAATGCCAGCTCGCCTTTGAACAGATCAAGGCGTACCTTGTGAATCCCCTGATTCTTTGCCCACCACATCAGCAAAAGCCACTATTGCTATACCTAACTGTCACGGACACAAAGAATTGGGGCTATGTTAGCTCAAGAAAAGAAAAATTCCAAGGTCGAAAACGCCATCTATTTCGTGAGCAGAAAGCTTCAAGGGAGCGAACTAAATTACTCTGCTTGTGAAAAGACTTGCGCAGGCCTAGTCTGGGTAGTGGGAAAGCTGAAACACTACATGCAGTCTCACCCGATGCATCTCGTCTCAAAGATAGACCCCATCAAATATCTGTTCGACAAGCCTTCCATCTCCATGAGGTTGGCAAAATGGTCATTCTTTTTGGCTGAATACGACATCACTTATGTTTCAAGGAAATCCGTAAAAGGGCGTCTAATGGCAGAACATTTGGCCGATTTCCCAAGTGATGAGTCCCGAGGACCTAAACCTCAATTTCCTGATGATGGAATCTTTGCTCTAGAAGGAGAAAATCGCTGGCAACTCTTCTTCGACGGGGCGTCAAACAAAAGGGGGAATGGAATAGGAATGCTTCTGGTCGATCCTACTGACGAGCACACCCCCATAGCAGTAAGATTGAACTTCGAGGTCACCAACAATGCTGCTGAATACGAGGCTTGCATAGCCGGGTTGGAAGCCGCCCTTGAAAGAAATATCAAAGAATTGGAGGTGTATGGTGACTCTGCCCTCATCATCAATCAGGTCTCTAACAAATGGAAGACCGTGGACCCGGGTCTGCAGAAATATCACACTTACATGGAAGAGCTAGTAACTCAATTCAAGGAAATCAGCTTCCATTACTTGCCCAGAGATCGCAACAGATTCGCAGATGCTCTGGCAACACTAGCCTCCCTCGTTGAAATACCCGAAGGAAAGTCTGTCAAACCATTCAGAGTCGGAAAAAGAGAAAACCCCGCTTATTGCTTTGAAATTGAAGCGGAGGCCGAACCGGCCAGTTATCCCTGGTACACTCAGATTTATCAGTACTTAAAGAACGGCGAAGCCTCTTTCAAAAATGAAGATGGGGAATATAAAGAAGGAATCAAAGCGAAAAGCCTCTCGGCCACAGGCGACTCGCCTCCCATTGTGTTCTTTTGGGAAACATGTTGTACAAGAAGCGTTATCAAGGCCCCCTCCTGCGATGTATCGGCAAACAAGAGGCTACCGGACTCATGAAAGAAGTACATGGTGGTACCTGCGGCCCCCATATGAATGCTCGGGCTCTAATGCAAATCATACTAAGAATGGGATACTTTTGGATCTCCATGGAAACCGACTGCATCCAGTTCGTCAAAAGCTGCGACAAATGCCAGCGGTACTCAAATCTCAATCATTTGCCTCCTATACTGCATGACAACCCCTTGGCCTTTCGTCACTTAGGGAATTGATGTCATAGGCAAAATCACACCACCAGGTAGCAACGGCCACGAATTCGTCCTGGTAGCGGTGGATTATTTCACAAAATGGGTCGAAGCCAAATCCTACAAGGTCCTCAACTCAAGGAAAGTAGCCCTCTTCATCAAAGAAAACATCATATGCAGATACGGGTTGCCGGCCGAAATCATCTCAGATAATGGATCCCACTTCGAAGGGGAATGCGACAGGCTGCTAGCAGAGTTCAGAATAACCCGTCACAAGTCATCTCCCTACAGGCCCCAAACTAACGGAGCCGTTGAGGCAGCAAACAAGACTTTGGAAAACATCATTCGGAAAATGGCTGTCCGAGGTCGAGATTGGCCCGAGAAGCTACACCTGGCACTCTGGGGCTACAGAACATCTGTCAGAACAGCAACATGGGAAATACCGTTTGCTCTCACCTACGGAATGGAAGCCGTACTCCCAATCGAACTAGAAATCCCCTCACTCCGTGTGCTGCTGGAAAGCCAGATCAACGAGGTCGAATGGCTTCAGAGTCGCCATGATGAATTGGCCCTGCTAGATGAACGCCGATTGAAGGCCATGGAACATATCCGAGCCTACCAAGGGAGAATGGCCAGAGCCTTCGACAAGAAAGTAAAGCATCGGGAGATCAGGGAAGGTGATCTCGTTTTGAAAGAGAAGCCCCCAGTCCGTATCAACCCGCTTGGCAAATGGGAGCACATGCAGGTCGGGTCATATGTCGTCCGGAAGATCTTCTCGGAGGGGCCATGCAACTTGCGGACCTCGACGGAAATCCCTTCGTACACCCGGTGAATGGTGACAAGGCTGCGAAGATACTACGCATAAAACACTAAGTCAAACAACAAAAAAAAAACAAAAAAAAGAGTGCTAAAAGAGTAATACCCAACTAGGTTGAAAACCCGGAAAGGGCGGCCTAGGTAAAAGACGGGTTGCACAAAAAAAAAAAAAAAAAAAAAACAAAAAAAGAGTGCTAAAAGAGTAATACCCAACTAGGTTGAAAACCCGGAAAGGGCGGCCTAGGTAAAGGACAGGGTTGCACCGAAAAAAAAACAACAAAAAAATACAAAAAAAGGCAAGGGTCGAACTACGAAGACTGAGCCCTTTAGTCCGAAGGAACGTAGGCGGCGGAAACGGTTCGGTCTAAAACACAAATAAAAGTCATACTTTGACATCAATACACTGATCAGACCATGAAAGTGTCTCGAAAAACTCTAAAGCAATTCACATATTCATTACAGTTAAAAACTTTTTGATGAGTCTAAGCTCGGTTCATTCCTACAACTGACAACCTGCTAAAAGAAACTAAGATACATAATCAAACTAATGTGTCTGCTACAACAAGAAAGGGATACTCGAAAACCTCGAGGTCACTCTAAGCCACTCGTACTGGCTTCTCCCCTCTTCTTCCCCCTTCGGGTCTTCTTCCTCTGAACAGGAAAAATGTCGGTCTTCCTCCTACCAAGCTCTGGTGTAGGAACAGGATCTATCAAACTAGCCTCTGTCAATGCCTTAGTAGCCCTAGCGTCATCTCTCATCTCTTGTAGCCGATCTGGTAATATAGGAGTCCTCCTCTCCTGTCTCTTGACATAAGCTTCATAGTCGGTCACAACATCTCCGCTCCTGTCATGAGGGTTGGCCCTCGCCTCGGCCCTCCTCCTTTCCGAAACTGTCAGGTCTTCCGCACCCACAATGGCCTCACGCCGTCTCAAAATAGCCATCTGAGTCTCTCCCAAATTCCTCTCGTACCAATCCAGGTACCAAGTGGTCAGAAACACAGGTCTCGGACGCCTGAGGATAACCCGAGGAGGAAAGACGTCATACCTCCATACTCGGGAAAGAAATGGGAACACCGAAGGATCATCCATAGAAGCAAGAGCCACCACCCTAGTGGCTATATCATCGAAGTCCTCCAAAGGAGCCTGCTCCAAGCCAAACTGCCTTAGAACCAGAGCCGGAATGTAAAAGCTGGACTGAGAGAGCCCCGGAAGCATAACCACGGGAGATCCATCCTGAAGTACTCTCCGAGTCTCCACCCGCCAATGAGGCACCAACCATCTGATATCTTCAGTCTGGCGACCAGCCATCCAACGCTCCCACGAGCCCTGATCATCAAAATCCACAGTAACCCCTCTCCTGGTAAATGTCCAAGGCTTAATCATATCCGAAGTCTCGCGAAGAACCCCCAGGCGCTCCATCAACCATAGAGTCAAGAAAAACGGGCTGCCCCCGTGCATATACCGCCTCCCGGTAGCTAACCTGTCAAGAGCATGAAAGGTCTCCCCCAGGATCAAAGGTGCAACATCTCTGCCCAAGCGACAGTGAACAACTACATCCAGCAGAGCCCGATGACAGATTTCAAAGGAATAAACTATGAACAAGGTACCAAACATGCAAAGTGCAAAAGCATCCCAATAGGCATCATCAGCCAAGCCTAAGCCCCTAAATCTATCAGGAAGACCAGAAATGTCAAAATGATCAGGACCGCGGATCATACCTTGTGCTTCCTCCTGGGAAAGATGGAGAAGGTTGCACAACCTATCAACAAAAGAGGCTCCTCCGGGCAAAGGAATCGCAATCTCCTCCACCTCGGGACCACCAAGCAAAGCCCGAAATTCTTCAATAATCGGGACCATTTCATTGTAAGAGAAGCAAAAAACATGCCTTCTAGTGTCCCAAAATGAGGAAGAAGCTCTCAAAAGATCATAATCCGGAATCAATTCCTTAAGAGACCACAAGCATCATATCTTGTACCTTTCTTCAAAGAATGACCTCCTCTCATGCATAATCTCCCGGCACCACTCCTTAAACTTGGTGAAGAATGACATTTGAGAATCTTGGGATAATTTGGATGGATTTTGCATGCTCACAATTCTCTCCATGGATTTTCTCTCCTTCTCCCCGAAAATGGCTGTTTGAACTGGTGGTTGAAGAAGGTGTTTGAATTTGAAATAAGGGAAAACCAGATCTGAAGCAAAATTAAAGGACAGTGTCAGAAGACTGTCTCATCCGCGCGGACATAAGTGTCACAACCAGAAAAAAATCTGCAGCAGTTCAAACTGCTGCACCACGGAGGAATATTTCATCCCGGCCGCTCGAAACCTGTGCAAAGCCTGCCCAAACAGTTCACATACCATACATTCGCACCCTTGCCAAAAAAAAAAACAGGGCTCATGCAACATTGCATTCATAATAAATTCTAGATCATAACATTCCGAAAAAAAAAGGAAAACAAATAAAGTGTGCATGAAAAATAAAAGTGTATCTGTCTAAATAGGTACAATCTCAGAAATCAATAAAAGATAGTCAATCAGAATCCTCGGTAGCCGGTGCTTTCCCCCAATCCCTCTTGCGGCTCGGGCCCGCCTCCTCAGTAGCCATGAATGTCTCGGGCCCGGAATCATCGTCCTCATCTCCAGAGAGAGGCTCGCTTGGATCAACCGGAACGCCGCGATAAGGCAAGCCGAGGTCCGCAAAGAAGTCGTATCCGAACGTAAACGCATCGGATCCCTGGACATGCGAAGAGGACCCACCGTGGTGCCAGACGTGCCCCTGCCCGTGAAAATCCCCGAGGATGACGTGATCCGGAGGAAGCTCCATACCGGGATCTAGGAGAGGAGAAAGAGGAGTCTCGGTAGAATGCTCCGAAGGAATAGGGGAAGTCTCCCGCTCTACAGGCGCCGGCTGTGCACGTCTCGCTCTGCCCTGAGTAGCCCCACAAGCAACCATCCTCCTCAGGAACCTCTTGGCTCCGATCACCTGCTTTGTCAGCTTCTCCACCACCGCAGCCGGGAACTGCACGAAAATAAAAGTGTCAGAAATAATGGATGCGAAAAAAAAAATGATGATGAAGCGAAAAAAAAAAGAGAAGAGACAGTCAATGGCCATACCTTCATATCCGGGCGAGGACGAAAAGCTCGTGGGACTCGCTCAGGGACAGGAATCTGTACCCTCAATCTGACCCCATCCTGGACATATGAAAAGTCCGATCGAGGGTACCGCACAATCCCTAACCCCTCTCTCTCAAGAACTTGGGGCATCCTCAGCCTCCTCAAGATAAATCGCGAATACTCCTCAATCGCCACAAACATCGAGAAGTGCTGGCCCCCTCGATAGTCGCCCCAGGTCTCCGACCTCTCACTCGGATGCATCATGTCGGCAGGAGGCTCTACCGGTGCCATCAGAGGCGCACCCTCGCCATGCTGGCGCGTCACTCTCTCCCCCAGATAATACACATCGCAGGTCAGACCCTTCAGCTGCTCCACGTCGAAGCGGCCCCAGGGGTAGAACACCATCCTCTCCTCTGTCTCAGCCCTCGTCAAAGGCAGGCACTGCCTGTACTTAAGGGTCGTGCGCCCCTTAGAACCTATCTTCTCCCGAGCATGCTTGCTCCAGGAGAGCATGGCAGGATATGCCCCGATGTGCTCCGCCGGCTGTCGCCACATCGTGACGTGAAAGAACTCCAGAGCCCATACCTGCAAAAGGGAAGGATCCCATCAATCAAGTACGGAAATAAATGCGTGCTTAAGGAAAAGAAAGAAAAAAAGAAAAGCAGAAGCTTATACCTCCAGAGGGAACTCGAAGCACGTCAGAGAGCTGACAGCCTTCCGGCTATATCGATCCAGAGCAAAATATAGCTCTGCCAGCCCTGCCTCTCCCCAAGACACCTCCCCAACCATCTCCACATCCTCCAACGTCCTCAGCAAAGCGAACACCGCCGTCCCCTCGGCATGTCCAAAAAGTGTGCTGGAAAAAGCAAACCACAAGAAAGCCCTAGCAATCTGCACCGCAACCACCCTCTCATCCCCAGCCTCGTAACTCTCAATGCTCTCCACGATCTTCCCGTGGACCACACCGTACTCCATACCCATCCCCTTTTTGGGAATGGGGGTAAAGCCCAGAAGATCCTGCAGCTCCCGATCGCTGTAGCCGTCCCTCCACTCAATGCTCCGTCCTTTAAAGGACAGGCCCGTGATCGCGGCATAATCGGAGGGTGTGACTGTGGCCTCGCCCCAGAAGAAATGGAAGGTATGGGTCGCGTCCCACCAGTGCTGTGCCACAGCAAAAATCAGGCCCTTGCTCTTGGAGAACTTAACCAATCCCCTCAGGCACTCGATAAACTCGTACAATCCAGTCCCAATGACGATCTGTCTCTGACTCATCAAAGCTCCTCGGCCCAAGACTGGAAGCCGGTCCCACAGGCTGACCACAGACTCCACTGATCCTCGAGTCTTCAGCTTATTCAGCTGCTCCGTCACAAAACGATCTCCACCCTGCAATTAAAAAAAAAATGTCAAAAAAAAATTTGCATTTGCATTTAAAAAAATGTGTCAAAAAAAATTGCATAAGCATACACATGCATCATAGACATAAAATTTAAAAAAAAAAAAAATCGATCAGCATAACGGCATACAACGCACCTAGCCCCATTTTTCTCGCACAAAAGAAAAGATTTTCAACAATCACCACTCATCATTTATTCAGGCATAAAGAAACATGTCAACGACATTGAGTTAACGGAAGAAAAATTCCGTCCCATTTTTCATGAAATAGCATACATAAACAGTTTTCCACCATTCATACATTCAATCAACGGAAGAAAAATTCCGTCCCATTTTTTTTTCCATTCATGCATTCAATCAACGGAGGCGAAAATCCGTCCCACTTTTCACAGAAAATCACATTTTCACAAAAAAATACATTCATATCATTCACATCAACATTGCAAGAATTCCACATGCAACAAAAAGTCCGTCCCGAATTCGGGAAAATCTTCATCATCTCATATGGCAAAATGCCCATTCTTTTTTTTTTTTAACAAAATGCATATTTGAGTTACCCATAAACTCATTACAACATGCAAAGTCCAATTTCAATGTCCAAGAACAAAGTTTTCGAATTTTCATCACCATTTTCGAATTTAAAAAAAAAAAAAAAGGGGGGGGGGGCAAAATGCCCATTCTTTCCAAACAAATTGCACATTTGGGTTATCCACATACTCATTACAACATGCAAATCATCAAAATCGAATTTCAAGCCCAAGAACATTGACTTTCGAAATTTTCAAAAAAAAAAAAAAATCACAAAAATCAATCAACAAAGAAAATGGAGGGATTCGAAGTATACCGTACGGAGACTCGGATCAGAGGCCCAATGTTGCCATGCATCGGGGTATGGCTCCTCCGCAATCGATTGCGAAAGAGAATAATGCCTCCTCATTCGAACGAGCTCTAATCGCCTCTCCGCAACCGGGCCGCGTCCTTGGCCTTGAATGGCAACTCCCACGTGTTCCATTGCTTAAAAATCGAAGAAAATCGGAAGGATTTTGAGGTTTTTTGGCCAACAATGGCGGTTTTGCCTTTCTCTCTCGACTCTCTCTCGAAAACTGTAAAAAACAATGAGGAAGAAGAGAAAAAGGCCTTGGCCTTTTAAAATCTGTCCAGGTCACGTTCTGATCCGCGCGGACCAAATTGAAGTGGCAAAATGACTGTTTTGCCCTTTAAAATTCCAGGACTCTGCAGTTTAGTCCTCAACTTAACGGAGTTAACCAAAGTTAACCAGAGTTAACCAGAGTTAACCCCCTTTCAAAAGAACTCAACGGCAGTCAAACGTAAGTCCGATTTCTCCGAGAAAGATAACGGAATCCCGTCTCTTTCATCAAAATCATCAACGGCAGTCAAACGTAAGTCCGATTTCTCCGAGAAAGATAACGGAATCCCGTTTCTTTCATCAAAATCATCAACGGCAGTCAAACGTAAGTCCGATTTCTCCGAGAAAGATAACGTAATCCCGTTTCTTTCATCAAAATCATCAACGGCAGTCAAACGTAAGTCCGATTTCTCCGAGAAAGATAACGGAATCCCATTTCTTTCATCAAAATCATCAACGGCAGTAAAACGTAAGTCCGATTTCTCCGAGAAAGATAACGGAATCCCGTTTCTTTCATCAAAATCATCAACGGCAGTAAAACGTAAGTCCGTTTCCTCCGAGAAAGATAACGGAATCCCGTCTCTTTCATCAATTTCATCAACGGCAGTAAAACGTAAGTCCGATTTCTCCGAGAAAGATAACGGAATCCCGTTTCTTTCATCAAAATCATCAACGGCAGTCAAACGTAAGTACGATTTCTCCGAGAAAGATAACGGAATCCCGTCTCTTTCATCAAAATCATCAACGGCAGTCAAACGTAAGTCCGATTTCTCCGAGAAAGATAACGGAATCCCGTTTCTTTCATCAAAATCATCAACGGCAGTCAAACGTAAGTCCGATTTCTCCGAGAAAGATAACGGAATCCCGTCTCTTTCATCAAAATCATCAACGGCAGTCAAATGTAAGTCCGATTTCTCCGATAAAGATAACGGAATCCCATCTCTTTCATCAAAATCATCAACGATAGTCAAACGTAAGTCCGATTTCTCCGAGAAAGATAACGGAATCCCGTTTCTTTCATTAAAATCATCAACGGCAGCCAAACGTAAGTCCGATTTCTCCGAGAAAGATAACAGAATCCCGTTTCTTTCATCAAAATCATCAACGGCAGTAAAACGTAAGTCCGATTCCTCCGAGAAAGATAACGGAATCCCGTTTCTTCCATCAATATCATCAATGGCATTAAAACGTAAGTCCAATTTCCCCAGCAAAAGCTAACAAAATCCCAGCAAAGTCAACGGAATCCCGTTTCTTTCCTCATTATCATCAACGGCCGTAAAACGTAAGCCCGATTTTTCTCCAACAAAGGCCGGCGAAATCCCGAGCAGCTTCCGAACTACGTAAGGGCTTGATTCCCCAATCGGGATACGTAGGTAGCCTACCATAGGTCCAGCCACTCGACCAGCACGGTCACCCTCTCCTTCGGCAGCAGACGAAGTCCACCGAAGGACCATCCATCCCAAACCATTAAGGGAAAACATTTCAAATCAAGGTCCGAGGCACCTAAAAAGCCATCATCATTAAGGTTCGAGGCACCTAAAAGGCCATCATCAAGGTCCGAGGCACCTAAAAAGTCATCATCATCAAGGTCCGAGGAACCTAAAAAGCCATCATCATCAAGGTCCGAGGCACCTAAAACGCCATCTTTAAGGTTCGAGGCACCTAAAACGCCATCATCATCAAGGTTCGAGGCACCTAAAACGCCATTATCTCCAAGGTCTGAGGCACCTAAAACGCCATCATCTCCGAGGTTCGAGGCACCCAAAATGCCATCACTACCAGGTTGACGCCTCAAAATAGTCACTCTAGGGTCAACATCCAAAGACCCAAACTACGACTGGCTTGATTCCTCTTAAGGATACGTAGGTAGCCTATCATTAGGTTCAACCATCAGACCGAAACGGTCATTCCTATCCCCAGCAGAGCGGATATACAACTTTAGCCATCAGACCAAAATGGTCATCTCTTATCCCCAGCAGAGTTTCTTTCAGCAACCGACTGCAGAACTCGCTCACCAGGTTGACATCCTAAAATAGTCACTCCAGGGTCAAAGACCCGAACTACGGCCGGCTTGATTCCCATTCGGGATACGTAGGTAGCCTATCGCTAGGTTCAGCCACTCGATCACTTGATCATCCTGTCAAATATGGAGCCTTACTCTTATCGACGACCCCGCTTTCTTCGAAAGCGCCGTCGCCGAGGGACTACTGTAAGTGCTCCAATTTGAGTCGTTAGTATTTTCGTTAGAAAATTAACGAAAGCCCTAACATTTCTAACAATTTCTAACCTTTCTAACAAAGTAAAGGTAGATTAGGGATTGCCATTTAAGGTTAAACCAAGAAAAGAATCTTAAAAAAGAAAAGAAATTGAAAAAACCCGAATTGGCAAGCTGAAAAATAGCAACCAGTTTGAATATTTTGAAAATATTCCTTGTGTCCAAAGCCTGCAGCTGCAATTAATGAACAGTGCACGCTGCCACAATGATCCGCGCGGATGAAAAGGGAATTTTCAGAGGCCTATAAATTAAGCCCTTCAGTCTCAGAAAATAAAGGAACAAGAACTCACAGCCAGCACCTTGGCGAAAATCTTGTAGAAAACAGTGGGAATTCCCTTGAATTGCCACCTTTTTCTCAATCATTTTCCCAAATCTCACTCACTAAATCACTCTCAAAACTCAAAGCTTCAAACACAAAACACAAAAGAAGATAGGTATAACCTCCTGAAATTACCCGAGATTTCGCGCGGGCGGCGCGAAACGCGGTTGTCTTTCTTGGAGGGTTGGTGTCTGAGACCTCGCTTCATGGGAAGGAAAAAATGAGGGTCGCCACGCGGTTTTTGTATTTTGAGCCCAAACGTTGAGAAACGGCTTTTGTGAAAATGGTGTCATTTTTATTGGTAGCAAAAACTTAGGAAAAGGCTTTGAAAACGGGGGTCATTTTTATTGGTAGCAAAAACGAGTAAAAAGCTTTTTAGTACCAGAGATTGTTAGGTTCGGAGGTCACGTTACGTTTCGGGAAGAGTATATTGAGATCACCCGAAACGCCTCGTATGACGAGTCTTTCTACCTTTCTCGAAATCGTGTGTGTGTGTGTGTGTTTTTGAAAAGGGGGCTTGAATGACAAGCTTAATCTTGGTTTGAATGTCAAACGTTGATTAGGTGAATTTTTGAAAAGGCGATCGTTTGAATGACAAACGTCGGTTTTGAGACGGAAATGAGCGTTTGCGTGGCAAACGTCGATTTGAGTTTGAAATGAGCGTTTGCGTGGCAAACGTCGATTTGAGTTTGAAATGAGCGTTTGCGTGGCAAACGTCGATTTTGAGCTTTTTGAAAAGGAGTTCGAATGACGAACTCCGGTTTTGAACCGGGCGATTCATTGTTAACAATTTTTACGGGAAAAATACGTATTAAATGATTTTGAATGTCAAATAGCGGCTTTTAGTTTGAAAGATGAGCGTTCGGAGGCCAAACGTCATTTCACGCGTTTTGAAAGAGAGTTCGAAGGACGAACTCTAGTTTTGAACCGGGCATTACATTGTTAACGATTTTTATGGGAAAAATACGTATTAAATGACATGCAATCAACGAATCGGGTTGCGACTCGGACTTTGAAAAGTAAATACTATCACGATCCAAACGGGTCGGACTTTGTAAATGACAGTATTTAAAGCAGTATCAACGAAATCAAACGATCCGGAATCGTAAATGACGATCGACGAGCCAAACGGCTCGGAGTTGTAAATGACGATCAACGAGCTAAAAAGGCTCGAAATTGTAAATGACAGAAAGTAAATGACGATCAACGGATCGATCGATCCGGAATGGTAAATGACAGAAAAAGTAAACGGAATGGGGTCGGAACCCCGTTTTAACCCGTGATTACTTCTCTTACGGAAAGAGAAGAGGATCGAGGGGCTAAAACGTATCGGACCCCGTTAGACGGAGGCGTCTACATTTCAGTAACGGTGTTCGAAATGGTTATAGCGACTGGCGCGCAAACCGAGACGAGACGAGAGATTAGAGAGAGGGAGTTATACCTATGGCTAAGGTCGACTCCTTTGGCTCGGAAGGTGTGTACGGGACACGGAAAGAGGTTTGAAATGGTGTTTCGTAGTGGTGAGGGACGTATTTGATCGAAATACGGAGGTTTCACGTGAATCGAGGTAAAACGGGAGCTCGGGAGGGGTGAAACTGGTTTATGCCGTGAGGTAGAGTGATTTTGGGGTAATTTTTGTTGTTATGAAATGGCTTTGACAACCCTCCTATTTATAGGTGAAAAATGCAGTAAGAATCCGGCCGGACTTAGACTGTTTTCCAGGGGTTTTTTGGTATTTTGGAATTTTGAGGGGTTTGCTGGCAATTTCAGAAAATGTGCACAGGGAGTCCGGCCGGACTTTGACTGTATACCAGGGGTATTTTAGTCTTTTCTCTTTGATTTCTGATTGAAAGGTGATGTGTGGGCTGTGGCATGGCTGCCACGTGTCCCATGACTCACCAAATGCGTGGGAGTTCGTTCCCCGGTCCCGGTTTTGTCCGTTTTTTAAAATAACAGTCCGGAAAATGTCCGAAACGCCCCCGGAAAGTGCCGGAAAGTGCGTTTTTCAGGGAAAGCCATACTTTTACGTGAGATGACACGTGTTAAGTACGCTTCGACGTCGGGATGCACGGGGCAGTCCCGGGACGTCTCGTTGGCATGGCAACGGGGAGTTCAACGAGTTCCGGTTAACCTGGAGCGGGCTAGTTAACGGATTTCGGTTAACTTTCTGACGGATTTTGACGATCCGGATTTGGGTACTTACAGTTAGCCCCTCAGCGACGTCTCTTCCGAAGGAAGTGGGGTCGTTGAAAAAGATAAGGATCCAAATCGGGATGCCTTACTTTGGAAGACCTGGGCGGTCAGCTGGCTGGACCCTTAGTGAAAGGATTCCTACGTATCCCGAGCGGGAATCAAGCCGATCGTAGTTCGTAGGTGCAAGGGCCGCACGTGGGGACCCTGACCTGAGCGAGACTGTTTGGAGGCGTCTGAACCTGAATGGAGACTATTGTGAGGCATCTGAACCTGGGACTTCTGTAACCTTCGAGGGCATGTGGCACCTCAAACCGGAGTTGATGATGCTGACGAGGGCGTGTGGCGCCTCAAACCGGAGTTGTTGGAGCTTACGAGGGCGTGTGGCGCCTCAAACCTGAGTTGTTGGAGCTTACGAGGGCGTGTGGTGCCTCAAACCGGAGTTGTGAGGATACGTTTATCCTGATATGAAGGCGTTTGTGCCTTGGGTACTGGGCTTATTGCTGCTGCCAGTTTTATCCTGCTGGGGATACGGCGGTACTGATGAGAACGGTTGTATTAAACTGGCGTTATTAACAACTCGGAAGGATCGACGTTTCTTCTTTAGAATCCTGCTGGGGATGAGCATTCGGGCTTACCTTGATGGCCGAAGAGGGATTGTTGTGCGGGCTTATTGCAGCTGCCGCTGAAGTGGGACGGTCGAGCTTATGACTGGCGGCCGGGGAGATGAATGTTCACTTGCTGAAGTGAAAAAGATATTCGGGCTTACGAGGATGGCCGAAGAGGGATTTTTGCAAGGCGTTCGTGCCTTGGGGTTCGGGCTTATTGTAGCTGCCGGTGAAGTGGGACGGTCGGGCTTACGACTGGCGGCCGGGGAGATGAATGTTCACTTGCTGAAGTGAAAAAGATATTCGGGCTTACGAGGATGGCCGAAGAGGGATTGTTGCAAGGCGTTCGTGCCTTGGGGTTCGGGCTTATTGCAGCTGCCGGGGGATATATGATGATGAAAACCATTAGAAAATTTAACGTCGGGAGACGGAATCATAACTGGAATGTCCGGAGACATGATTGAGCGTTTGAACGTCAAACGTCAACTGAGAATCGAATTTTAACGTCTGGAGACGGGATTGTAACTGGAATGTCCGGAGACATGATTGAGCGTTTAAACGTCAAACGTCAACTGGGAATCGAATTTAACGTCTGGAGACGGGCGTTAGTGAAAACTAACTGGGAATTTAACGTCTGGAGACGGGATTGTAACTGGAATGTCCGGAGACATGATTGAGCGTTTGAACGTCAAACGTCAACTGGGAATCGAATTTAACGTTTGGAGACGGGCGTTAGTGAAAACTAACTGGGAATTTAACGTCTGGAGACGGGATTGTAACTGGAATGTCCGGAGACATGATTGAGCGTTTGAACGTCAAACGTCAACTGGGAATTTAACGTCTGGAGACGGGCGTTAGTGAAAACTAACTGGAATTTAACGTCTGGAGACGGGCGTTAGTGAAAACTAACTGAGATTTTAACGTCTGGTGACGGGCGTTAGTGAAAACTAACTGGGAATTTAACGTCTGGAGACGAGCGTTAGTGAAAACTAACTGAGATTTTAACGTCTGGAGACGAGCGTTAGTGAAAACTAACTGAGAATTTAATGTCTGGAGACGGGCATTGCAGATTACCTGGATGGGTCTTTAAGGATGACCGCGGAGCGCCTGGCTCGAGGGTTCATTTGGTTTGCGCTTTCAGCGACTTTGTTCCCGACTTCCGACACGTCCTATCACTTCCCTTTGCTTGGTCGCTGACAGATTTGGATGCCGTGAGGGGGTTCGCATGGGGGGAGGCTGGACTGGCCGAGCTCTATCATTCCCTGGACAGGTTCTCACGGGGAGAGGAGAGTTCCTTGAGCTGCTTCACACCTGTCTTGGATGTAAGTTCATGTCTTTTTCTCTTCCTTGCCTCTTTGATGTACTCGTATGTATCTGCTTTGTAGCTGACATAACTTTCCATTTGCTTGGCAGGTCTGGTGCTACGAGGTGTTCAGTCCGCAGGAGTGGGACATTAAGGATGCATATCGACCCCTGTTCCCTGCCATGCTGGTTTGGCAGAAGAAGGCGAAGAGGCCGATCTCGTCGAGAGTGGGTACGCGAGTGTCGTACGATGAGGTGTCCCAGGCCCTGAGCCGAGAGTTCTCCGAGAGGATCCAGTTGACCTGGTGGGGTAGGTTCGATGCTGTCGCCGTTCAGATTGCTAGCGAGACTACACAGCGGCGGAAGCTCCTGGTGGGACTTCACAGCGACGCGATGTATCTGGGGGAGAGGGTGACTCGTCAGCATAGACCGGGGTCCCTTCCTTTGGTGCCGGTGGATCCTCCTGTGCACATGCAGCATCCTCGGGAGATGCCGATGGAGGAGTTAGGGAGGTATAGACAGGGCGTGTTCTATATCGAGTACATCATAGCGGGGGCCGCCTATGATACTTTCTTGAGGATGAGGCTGAGGAGCCCGCAGGTGCAGCATAGGGAGGGCGAGGTCCCTGGAGGTCCTCGAGATCTTCCGATCCCACGCGCGAGGCTGGCGTACGAGGGACTGGATGGCTCACGCAGACGACTGGTGATCCCACTCCCGGATGAGCTGAGACCACGATACAGGGCTGACCCCAATGCTTCGGTGAGCACTCTTTGATTTTCTGCTTTTGATAGTAGTATTCTGCAAATGTTGCATCTGTACTTTCTGTTCGTCTTCTGATGACCTTCCTGGTTCGCAGGTGTCTGGCCGTACGTATAATGAGGCTATGAGGCTGGTGGACGGGTGGGCCGCCTACGCTAGGAGACTCGTGGAGTTCATGCGGTGCAGTTCCCGGAGGAGCGTGGATGTCCGTGAGCCGAGGCCGTCCAGGCCGAGAGGTTCGCCTGCTCCCACAAACGCGGTGGGGAGGACTTTGCAGACAGGATTTGGCCGGTTCGCGAGCGGAACGGCTGGGTTTGGAGCTCCTTCTTCTTCGCACTCGGGGCACGAGAGGGGAGAGTCCTCGAGTTCGCATACGCCGAGGAGGCCTTTTGCATATTCCTACCTGGAGGAATTTGGCGACTTCTTGTTTGCGACGGATCCGGCAGCGGCGGAGCAGTACGTCGAGTGCTCGGATGACGAGCAGGACTCGGAGTAGTCCTCCCTTCTTTTTTTTTTTACTGCTTTGTTTAGACAAAAATGCATGTATTGTCAGGAACAATTTGATTTGAACTGTATTCGAAAAGGCGCCCGTGGGGCGGAACCTGTACTTCGCACATTTATTCTGTGATTACCTTCCTTTATTTTCGACAAATAAGCAAGTAGGTTGATCAAAAATAAATAACATGAAACATGCATTAAAAATTGAACGGGTCAAAATTTAAGCCTATATGCACTAATATTTAATTAACTGCACTGTTACACAAGCCCGGGGCGGAAGGGATATTGATATTGATTGAATGAAATCAGGGGCAGCACGTTGGTTTCATAAAGGTGTGAATAGGGGATTGTTTGGAATTGCTTCCAATTTGGGAGGGGTATGAGTTGACCGGGTCAAGCTGCAAGGAGAGTCCGTAGGACTAGGATTGAATTTCCAGATTCCTTTAAATTGCAGTTTCAGCTTTGCAATTTGTAAAGACTACGCCTTTGTTTCGATCATTTGGCTGAATTCCTTTCCAATTCTTAAGGCTTTTCTTCACTTTCTGTCATGGCTCCCTTTCCTAAGTTGTCGTCTCGGATGCAAGAGCGATACTTGGAAAACTTTCAGTCGTGGGTACGGAACCACACGAGGCAGAACAAGGGGTTTTTTGAAGGTTGTTACGGGATGAGATCTGTTTGGGCTTTGAAGGAGCTCATGCCAGATTGGGATCTTTTGAGAGCAGCGTCTCGATTCTGGGACGTACGGAGGAACGTGTACAGCTTTTCGTACAACGAAATCACTCCTACATTCGAAGATTTCCGGGCCATTCTGGGAGGACCTGAGACGGAACAGCTAGTTCTTCCGTATGCTGGTGGCATGGCCCTTTGTTGAGAAGCTAGTGTCTTTGCTTGGTATCTCGGCCCCGGAGAGGCATACGGGATGCCGATATCGAATACCAATTATGTTGACATTTCGGGACTGCCCGAAAGATTTGCCGGAGCCGAGGAGCGTCTTTGCGTGGGACGCATTTGCTGTGCGCGATTGCTACTCTGTTCACATTCACGTCTCTGGGTGTGTGCCATCACGGTGTCTTGGACTGGTGAGGCGGTGTCGGAGCGGGGAGACAACGTGCCATTGGTCTTGGGCGAGACGTTCTGGGCATAGGTCGGATGGTGGCCGTGGCCGATACATGTGGGGAAGGGAGTCCCGCTATGCTTACCATGTGGTTAAGGGAGAGACTGCAGATGATGCCCGAGGTGCCAATGTCTGTGACGCTTGGTCTTTCTCTCGACGTCCTCTGGTGATAGGGGCGATCATGCGAGCCGGAAGTCTGGATGGCCAGACTCCGCACGCATCACTTGCGATGGTGGGTTCCCCATTGGAAGTTACAGACTTGTTGGACCGCTCAGGAGGGTCCATTGGTTGTCGAGTGCCGGGTGTCTTAGTCTCGAGACGTCTTTCTACATTCCATCGTTGGTTCTGCGACGATGCAGTGGAGCAGGTGCCACTGACGGATTTGAGTTATGCTGCTACCTTTGAGGTGGGATCTTTGCTGATGGAAGATCCTTCGACGCTATTGCTGCTCACGTGGTGGTGGCAATACACGTCCTTTCCTGCCAGGGTTCTCTTTCACCGAAGAGAGGGCACTGTTCTGTCAACGCAGTATCTGAACTGGTACGAAGAGTGTATAGGGGAGACACAGATGGCTATCTTGTGGAGACGGAGTGAGCTGTTGGGTGCTGATCACCTGGACAGCTCGACCTTGAGGAGGACCGAAGCAAGGGCTAACCCTAGGAATCGTACTGGCGATGCCATGGCTGATTATGAGACTAATGCTGATCGGGAGGTGATGGACAAAAATCCACTATGTAATAAATTACCGAGCAAGTGTACTCACTACCGGTGTAGCAATATGCATGAGCAGGGGTCGAACCACAGAGACTCGTTGATTTTAACAAGTAGATTTAATTAATTCTAAAAGTAACAAAGAGGGGGGGTTTTGATTTTTAATTGATTTAATTTATACCTAATGACGAAAAGCAATTAAACACGTAAAGAAGCAATTAAACAAAGCATGGAAGCAAAAATCGAAGGAATTTACCAGATTAAAAAGGATTCACGGATTGGGATTTCACAGTGTCGCAGTAATATGCTATTCATAAAATAGTATTTAATCAATTTCAAGGGTTCATTCACTAATGCAAGAGTTGGGACGGTTTGGTGTGCGATTTGCAACTCTTCTAATCTCAATTACTAGGGTTTCAATTACGTCACCCAATAATTCAAGATTGCATTAAAAATCCAAGGAATACATGAACCTAAACCTTCTCGATACAATTACGTAACCGATTGGATTTAATCCACAAAGTTTAATCCGGTAATTATTGCTCACGTTAATGATCCAATAAAAACCCTAAATAAGATGAAGAACAACTTTGTGGAACAAGAAATTAATTAAAATTGAAATTAAATATTTAGCATAAAACTTTGACACCGTTTATACCCAATCCATGAAATAGAAAATTAGCTACTCATGTTCCAACTAAAGATTACACAAATTGAAAGAAAAAGCATAAACCTGGACCAATGATTGAAGCACAAACAATCCTTCAATCCTCTAGCCTCAACTTACAATGGACAATAAAGCATAAAAACTAATGTCTGCCCCTAGTCTCTATTTAATCTGGGGAAGAAAGGGGGCCACTTTTGGAAAGGAGCATGAAATCCTCCATAAAATAGGAAACTGAATTTCTGAAACGGGTGCATGGGCGGTCGCCCACCTTGCCCTGGGCGGTCGCCCATGTGTACAGTGGTTTTGTCTTCAGTCTTCCTTCAACCTGGGCGGTCGCCCACCTGGTCCTTGGGCGGTCGCCCATGTGCACAGAGCCTTCAACGCTTGGGAATTCTTCAGCTTGGGTGGTCGCCGACCTTAACAGACCTTTCAATGCATTGGGGCTTCAACCTGGGCGGTCGCCCATATAAACCTGGGCGGTCGCCCATCACAACAGAGGTTCCTCCAGCATTCTGACTTTCTCCAAAATTACTCCAAAGTCCTTGCGAGTCAAAATTTCGCCATAATTTGTTTGTATTTCACACTTTCCCGCATTTAGCCCTGTTCTTAATAAAACTCCAAAATATTGATTAAAACACAACAAAACCCGGGAAATCAAACTCCAAGTAAGTGAGAAAGTATATGAAATGGGTGTGTAAAAACACATCCATCAAATACCCCCAAACTAACCTTTTGCTCGTCCCCGAGTAAAAACCAAATATGAAACTAAACTAAACAACAAAAATTAACTAAACAACTAGACAACTAAAAATATTTTTGGGATGTTCCATTCACCATGGGAGTTTTGTTGGCCAAACAAGTCTCAGATCCTTACACCAAACAATCACAAATGTGCTATCATGGACATTGAATTAAAGTTACATTAAAGCAAAAACCCACAATTTTCCACCGCGGCCTGAATGATGAAGTGATGTATGGTAGCTCATTGTCACACTCTAGGATTGTTTATGGATTCACTAAATGATGCTCTAATGTAACATGTATCAAAAATGATCAAAAAGGGACACTCATATGCATGTTTACACGATTGTCAACCCGGCTAATTGATAATGAATAAAAAAAAATATGGCTTTAAGTGTTATTTGTGCGAAAGATCGCATGGCTAGGTTCACGGTTACAAACGAAGGTAAGGACATACGAAATAGGAAAGTGAAACTAAGAAGCCTTCTTTTTACATGTACGACCTCACTACCATGATTCACTCTGCTCACCCTTTACTTCCCATTGTGCCAACCCCCAAACTAAAACTTTTCATACATGAATAAACATGGGGTTGAGCACAATTCCTTGCTTTCTGTGGCCTTGTCTAATTTTCAACTTTTGACACAATGGAGGGGCAAATATAAACATTTTTATTTCATTTGTTTTTTTTTTTTACTGCCCCTCTTCATTGCGTTTCACACCCCTTTATATTTTCGCACTTTGACCACAATTTGTACATTCCATTCCAATCTCCAAAGTTCAACCCATAATCCCAATCATTCCTTAGTTCACTTTCCAATAAAGGTACGGCATCAACTGAAGGCGAATGACGGTCTCGTGTTTCATTCTTATTAACAACTCAAAAGGGGTTCTAGTGGTAAATTTTATTTACTGAGTTCGAAAGTCCAAGGCACACAAAAGGGTAGAAAGAAATGAGCCATATATATCAAAATAGCCTATTGACGTGTTATTGACAATCATGCAAACAATGTTCTAGGGACCCTGAGAATGCACAAGTGATCCCATAAAGGGCACCTAGAGTGACAACAATGACCAATGATAAATGGAAGTGAGAGGTGGTGCAATCATAGTTTATTGTTTCAATGTAACCCTAATCCCCACATCCAAGACAGCACCGGTGATTAACAAACAACACTCAATCATCACGGACTTTGGCCAACTCATCCCAAAATAAAGAGAACAATTTTTTTTATTATTTTTTTTTTAACAAAAACTATGAATAAAAACTGAAAACCTAATACTAGCATAGCACAAACAATGATACCCCACCCCCAAACTAAAAACTTTCATTGTCCCTAATGAAAGGAACAAAAAGTACAAAAGCACAAAGGGTTAGGGGTACCTCCAACCACAACTCAGCGATAGAAATGGTCCCAAGGACCAAACGAGCTACTCCCGCTCGTGTCAGGGTTCTGCTGCTGCTGCTGCTCATCCCAAGATGACCACCCCCTCATCTGCTTGTGGGTCCCGTCGCGGGGGTGGTATGGAATGTGCTGTGGTGACGGAGGTGGTGGAAGTCTGTCCCGAATATCATGAAAGATGGCCATCTGCTCATCCTCCATGCGCTGCCTCCACATACTAGAGGCATAAAGGTCCTCCGTAATCTGCGACTGAATCTGCCTCTGACTCTCCTCCATGCTAGTCAGTCTCTGACCAAAACCATCAAACTGGCCTCGCAGCTCCCTAATGTCTCCAGCCAAAGCATCCATGTGGCCCGCCATGTAATATGCGGCCTCTGTGGGGGTGAACTCCTGCTCCTCCATCTCCTCATCAACAATTCTCTCTCTACTCCCTCTAGAAGACCCTTCACCTGGCTGTAAAGTGTGTCCTTTGTTTGTGAGAGTCTTGTTGCTCACAGCAGTCCCAGATGAAGTAAGGTCCCTCACAATTCGAAGAAGGGAAAAATTGACCCCCGCTCGCTCAATTAGTCCAGAAATCAACAATGGAAAATTAAAATTACACCTCCCCATACTCTTGTAAGTGTTTACTATCTCCAGAGACATTGTCAATCCGGTGTTAAAATTCTGCCCGGATAACACAATATTCATCAACAGGGCTCTTCTCCAATGTACATCCCCATAATGAGATGTGGGCATAATGCGCTCACAGATGAACCGATGCAAAGCCCGCATCCTAAAATCCAAATTCCGTGCCTTCATCACATTACAATTCCTCAACAAGGTCAAATCAATGTCTACAAAAAATGGGGCTAACCTATCAAGATTACCTACCACGTTTCCTTCCATAATCTTAGCACTAGAATAGTAGGCACAAGCGCTATTCTCACGTCCGGGAGACACCATTCCATAATATCTGTTAATATCATCACCGGAATACCACACATTGTTGCCTCTCACAATTGCACTCTTCCTCACACTCCCTGCTTCAAATGCATTTGCATAAAACTCCCTCACCAATAATGCCGACCCTTTATTTTCTGGTCGCTTTGCCAAATTTCCCCACCCATACCGTTGAAAAATGTCATCCAGCTCAAGCTCCTCATATTTAAACTCATTCTCAATAGCAAAAGCCTTATTCTCATGTTTATCAAAAAACGCTTGTGCCTTGCTACCCACAAATCTAGTTGTATCAAAGGCAACTTCTGGGACGGGGGGATTTCTTTGCCTTGGCATTTTGTTTCAAAATCCACAAAAACTCGCACAAAGAAGGCACTAAAGGAGGAGGATGAATTCTTACTTGCCGGAATAGTCGCCGGAGATGGTCACCGGAGATGGCCGGAATTCCGCCGGAATCGTAGAAGATAACCGGAAAAAGAAACCACACACCTTGAATCACTGATCTACACACCGATTCCTCAACTTTGAGCTTCAAAATCCACCCTTGCAACCTTGCCAATTTCTCAAGCTTCTTGCTTCAACAATGGTGATGTGAGTTTAAATTTTTGGGTGTAGGGGATTGATTATGGTGAGGGAAAGGTGATTTAGTAGGCAAATAGGGGTTTTGGGTAGTGGGTTTGGGTGTTTGAAGGAGTAATTTTTAGAGAGAGTGAGTGAAGGGGGCGGATCTTTGAAGAGAGAGAGAGAGAATGGTCTTTTGAAATTAGAGAGAGAAAGGAGAGAGGCGGCCTAGGGTTAAATTGCACGCCTGAAATTTGACATGGGCGGTCGCCCACATGCCCCCTGGGCGGTCGCCCATATGTCCAGAAACATTTGCTCGCTATTAACTCAAGACATGGGCGGTCGCCCACATACCTCTGAGCCATCGCCCAACTAAACATCAGCTTCACTTTAATTTCAAAACAACTTGGGCGGTCCCCCAACACCTCCTGGGCGGTCGCCCATCAATACAACAGGTTGCCCCCTCTTTTCAAATGACCATGGGCGGTCGCCCACATATCCATGGGCGGTTGCCCAGCTCAACAGTGGGGATTTTATCGGCGCCTTACCTGCACACCACCACAAAACAACACCCCAAGCATAAAATCTGTTGATAAACTAAAAATTGACTCATATTTTGACCGCACTTTCGTTGCC
This sequence comes from Adenophora triphylla var. japonica, assembly GCA_022495995.1. Classification (NCBI taxonomy): domain Eukaryota; kingdom Viridiplantae; phylum Streptophyta; class Magnoliopsida; order Asterales; family Campanulaceae; genus Adenophora; species Adenophora triphylla. The sequence continues at coordinate 193,458 of JAFEMH010002270.1, read as the reverse complement.
TACATCCCCATTAATGTGGGCGGACTACCCACAAAAATAGGCTCAGGTCACCGTAGTTCGACACGTTCACAAAGTAAAAGATAAAAACACCCAAAAGTAATGATTTTTTTTTTTTTATATATATACCTCCACCCCCACACTTTAAACAATGCTATGTCCTCATGGCATGAACCACTAAACACACAACACATTCAAAATGCAAAGATGAAAAATGACCGAAACAAAAATACCGAAAGCAATACATGTTACCTACATTGGGTTGCCTCCCAATCAGCGCTTTTTTTATGTCGGTAAGCTCGACGTCATGCCTTGGAGAGATTAGTCAATGATATCCGGCTCCCCCAACTCAATCACATCTATGTTATCCACCATAGACATACCTTCATCGTAAGGCTTCACACGATGCCCATTCACTTTAAATGTAGTGCCATTGTGTAAATCTTTGTGCTCCACCGCCCCATGTGGGAATATCTTCACTAATTCAAACGGTCCCGACCATTTGGAGCGTAACTTACCCGGAAATAACTTCAATCGAGAGTTGAACAAGAGAACCTTAATTCCCGGCCTCTGATTTTTAGGCCGTAAGTTCTTGTCATGATACCGTTTGGTTCTCTCCTTGTAAAGCTTGGCATTCTCATGCGACTCTTGTCTCAACTCCTCAAGCTCATCAAGGGCCAATAGCCTTTTCTCACCCGCTAAGCCCATGTCCATGTTCAACTCTTTCACCGCCCAAAATGCCTTGTGTTGTAATTCCACCAGAAGATGACAATCCTTACCATACACAATCCGGTAAGGGCTCATACCAATAGGGGTTTTGTATGCCGTTCTATACGCCCACAATGCATCATCCAACTTCAATGCCCAATCCTTTCTATTGGGGCGCACTGTTTTCTCAAGAACCCCTTTGATTTGCCTATTACTCACCTCCACCTGGCCCGAGGTTTGGGGGTGATAAGCTGTAGCTAATTTATGCATAACCCCATACCTTTTCAAAACCGCATTGAATATTCTGTTGGTGAAGTGTGTCCCTTGATCGGTGATTATGGCCCTTGGTACTCCATACCTGCTAAAAATATTCTCAACAACAAACTTGGAAACCACATTAGCCTCATTAGTACGGGTGGCAATAGCCTCCACCCACTTGGACACATAATCAACAGCCACCAAAATGTAAAGAAAACCATGGGACGGGGGAAAAGGGCCCATAAAATCAATGCCCCATACATCAAATATATCAACTATCAAATTATTTTGCAAGGGCATCTCATCTCGCTTTCCTATGCCACCAGTTCTTTGGCACCTATCGCACTTTTTACAAAACGCATGAGCATCTTTGAATATGGTGGGCCAATAGAAACCAGCTTGAAAAATCTTTCTAGCAGTCTTTTGACCACTAAAATGCCCACCACATTGTAATTCGTGACAAAACCTTAACACACTCTCTTGCTCATGTTCCGGCACACATCGCCTCAACAAACCATCCGGACACCTTTTCCACAAATAAGGATCATCCCAAACATAGTGGTTCACATCAGATTTAAACTTACGTTTTTGCTCGGATGTGAAATCTGGCGGAAACATACTAGACACCAAATAATTGACAAAATCGGCATACCAAGGCTCTTGGACGTGTAAAGCAAGAAGTTGTTCATCCGGAAAATTTTCATTAACCGGAATCACACTCTCTTCACCATTAAGGTACGAGTAGTCCTCAAGCCTCGATAAATGATCCGCCACCACATTTTCAGTCCCCTTTTTATCCCGGATCTCCACATCAAACTCTTGTAACAGTAACATCCACCTCAACAACCGAGGCTTAGCATCCTTCTTATTCATCAAATGTCTCACAGCAGCATGATCAGAATAGATAATTACCTTCGACCCAAGCAAGTAAGAACGAAATTTTTCCAAAGCAAACACAACAGCCAAAAATTCTTTTTCAGTAGTGGTGTAATTCAGTTGTGCATCATTAAGTGTTCTACTTGCATAATGGATAACGGAAGGCAATTTATCAATTCTTTGTCCCAAAACAGCCCCAATAGCAAAGTCCGAGGCATCACACATGATCTCAAAAGGGTGAGACCAATTGGGACTGGAGAGAATGGGAGCACAAGTCAACTTTTCTTTAAGCAAATTGAAAGCATTAACACACTCTTGATCAAAAATGAACTCCGTATCCTTGGCAAGCAGATTACATAAAGGCTTACAAATTTTTGAAAAATCTTTTATAAAACGCCTATAGAAACCCGCGTGCCCAAGGAAACTTCGCACACCCTTGACCGAATTCGGGGGAGGTAATTTAGCAATCACATCAATTTTTGCTCGATCAACCTCGATCCCCTTACTTGACACAATGTGCCCCAACACAATAGCATGTTTTACAAGAAAATGACACTTTTCCCAACTCAAAGTCAAGTTGGTTTCACAACACCTTTTCAAAACAGATGCCAAATTCTTCAAACAGCCCTCAAAACTATCCCCCACAACAGAAAAATCATCCATGAAAACCTCAACACACCTTTCAATCATATCCGAAAAAATGGAAGTCATACACCTTTGAAAAGTCGCAGGTGCATTGCAAAGCCCAAAAGGCATCCTCCTAAATGCATATGTGCCAAAAGGACATGTGAAGGTGGTTTTGGACTGATCTTCAGGGGCTATGGCAATCTGATTATACCCCGAAAAACCATCCAGAAAACAATAGTAGGAATGACCGGCCAACCTCTCTAACATCTGATCAATAAAAGGCAAGGGAAAGTGATCTTTCTTAGTTGCAGCATTTAATTTTCTCAAGTCAATACACATCCTAAGACCAGTCACTTCCCTTATTGGTACATCCTCACCTTTTTCATTTTGAACAACAGTAATGCCCGATCTTTTTGGTACAACTTGTACCGGGCTTACCCACTCACTCTCAGCCACTGGGTAAATAATACCCGCATCTAGCAATTTAAGGACCTCTTTTCTCACGACTTCCTCCATGTGAGGATTCAGCCTCCTTTGTCTCTCCCTAGACGGTTTAGCACCATCCAAGAGATGAATTCTGTGCATGCACATCGAGGGACTAATTCCCTTAATGTCCTTTAATATCCACCCAATGGCCTCTTTATACTCACACAAAACAGCAATCAATTGGGCCTCTTGTTCCGTGGACAAATCAGATGCAATTATGACAGGTAAAGTCTCTCCCTCTCCTAAAAATGCATATTTTAAATTTGAAGGGAGAGTTTTCAACTCAAGGACCGGGGGAATCACAATAGAGGGCGCCAACTTCTCATTGAAGTGGCCTAGGGGGTGAAACGGGCCATCACTAGGATGGTGCTAGTCGGCCTTATCCACAGCCATCAGTTGAGCATCCGCATTATCCCTATGTTTCTCACCGCCCATTGAAACCAATGACTCTAACTCCTCACAATCTCTCTCATGCCATGAAATCTCACGCACACAATCATCCACATCATCCAACTCATCCACAAACATGCACGACTCATCATGACCCACCGCATTTTTCATTACATCAAAAACATTTATTTCAATCTTTTCATTTGCGACAGTCATGGAGAGAGTGCCATTACCAACATTGATCACGGTGTTGGTCGTTGCCATGAATGGTCTCCCAAGCAATATGGGTGAATCACGGCGACTACCCTCACCGCGAGGCATCTCTAGAACCACAAAATCTACTGGAATGATCAATGACCCAACCTGAACTAAAACGTCCTCTACGATGCCCAATGGTCTTTTAATGGACCGGTCAGCAAGTTGTAGGGCCATCATAGTGGGTTTTAGCTCAGGTAAACCCAACTCAAGGTACATGTAATATGGTAACAAATTAATGCTCGCCCCAAGATCAAGCATAGCTTTCACCGTGTGTGAATCCCCCAAAGTAATGGAAATTAGAAAACTCCCGGGGTCTTTCATTTTCGGTGGAAGACTATGTTTAACCACAGCGCTTGCATTCTCACCCAAAAGCAACTTTTCATCTTTCCCGTACTGAATTTTCTTGGAATTAATTTCTTTAAAGAATTTTGCATAAGCAGGAACATTCTTGATCACATTTAAAAGAGGCAAATTAATATTAACTTTCGAAAACATGGCAATCAGCTCTTTCATTTGATGATCAAGTTTGTTCCTCAAAAATCTTCCAGGAAAAGGTACAGGAGGTACATATGGCTTGGGGATGGGTTTCTCAACAGTCGCCTCTTTCCCCAATCCATTTATACCTTCATCCTCATACACAACATCCTCAACAATCACATTATCCACATTGGGGGGTTCCACAACAGGGGAATCGACAACAGGGGGTGTAGGAAGAGAAGAAGGAGAAGCTACCTGATTGTCTACCTGTTTGCCACCACGTAAGGTGATGATGGCCTTAGCTTGCTCCCCTTGGCTCGGAAATATGCCCGGCTGTCGTCCCTGTAACGCCTCCGCCAATTGACCCATTTGGGTGTCCAACTTTTTCATTGCAGCAGCTTGATTGTTGTATGCTTGCTGTTGCTCTGCTCTTGCCTGGTGTTGCTCAGCTCTCATTTGATCCATGGCCTCTTCCCAAGGCTCTTTCTTCCTCTCATAAGGCCCCTGAGGTGGTTGGGGATGGAGAGTCTTATTCTGTTGATTTCCACCCCATGACAGATTGGGATGTCTCAGCCCTGCTTGCCATCCTTGATTGTAAGTGTTCCCAAACTGATTGTTGTTTGGTGGGAACCGTTGACCAAATCCTTGCATCGCCTGTACCTGCTCAGTTTCATAGCTAAAGGGACTAGTAGAGGGACATGAGTTATAGTCATGAGATTTAGAGTCGTATGTAACACAACTATCATACACAAGATGAGCAGTAGAAGGCATAGAAGAAGAAGAAGAAGCATTATGCAAAGCTAATTTGTCAAATCTTTGGTTTAGCAATGCAAACTGCTTAGCAATCTCATTAGTCAATCCTACCTCATTTACCCCCCTTGTTGCCCCCTAGAACCCTTTTGTTGAGAATTAGCACTCAACATCTCAAACAGTTCCTGGCACTGTTGTACAGTCTTGGTACCCAAACTACCTCCAGCTGCATTATCAACCATGGATTGGTATTCAGGGGATAAAGCCCCATAAAATGTTTGGTGCAGCATAGAAGCAGGAAAATTATGGTGTGGGCATTGAATTTGTAGCATCCTAAATCTATCCCATGCCTCGTGGAAGGCTTCACCCGGTTCCTGTGCAAATCCCATAATTTTCACCCTAAAACTTGTCAATGCATCATAAGGGTAAAACTTAGTAAGAAAAGCATCATGTAAAGCATCCCACGTAGTGATACTACGGGGAGGAAGTAACAATAGCCAAGTTTTGGCTTTGTCTTTCAATGCATAAGGGAAGCACTTCAGTCTCAAGTGCTCCGACGTAACACCCTCCCTTATGGGGAATCCACTCACCGTAGACATGAATTCTCTAAAAAATGTCAATGCATCCTCACCCGCTAAGCCATGAAAGTTTGGGAGCATGTTAAAATATTGGCCTTTTATTTCATGAGCTAGTGCTGCATCGGGCAACACTATGCACGACACCGATGTGTCGACTCTTGGCCTAGCAAACGCATTCATGGTTTGGTCTGCCATCACACAATTAAAATCTTCTTCTCCCTCGGTGGAAGAAGTTTCTAGGTCACGTTCAAGGGGATTGCCCTCTGTTAAGTATAAGTCTCTTAAATACTGGCCCAACCTATTAATGTCGTCGTTCAATGGTTCCAGGTTAGGATTCAAAGAACGCCGACCAAGCATGCACCGATTAAATAAACTTGTTAAAAATCACAACAAGTCCCCGGCAACGGCGCCAAAAACTTGATGGACAAAAATCCACTATGTAATAAATTACCGAGCAAGTGTACTCACTACCGGTGTAGCAATATGCACGAGCAGGGGTCGAACCACAGAGACTCGTTGATTTTAACAAGTAGATTTAATTAATGCTAAAAGTAACAAAGAGGGGGGGTTTTGATTTTTAATTGATTTAATTTATACCTAACGACGAAAAGCAATTAAACACGTAAAGAAGCAATTAAACAAAGCACGGAAGCAAAAATCGAAGGAATTTACCAGATTAAAAAGGATTCACGGATTGGGATTTCACAGTGTCGCAGTAATATGTTATTCATAAAATAGTATTTAATCAATTTCAAGGGTTCATTCACTAATGCAAGAGTTGGGACGGTTTGGTGTGCGATTTGCAACTCTTCTAATCTCAATTACTAGGGTTTCAATTACGTCACCCAATAATTCAAGATTGCATTAAAAATCCAAGGAATACATGAACCTAAACCTTCTCGATACAATTACGTAACCGATTGGATTTAATCCACAAAGTTTAATCCGGTAATTATTGCTCACGTTAATGATCCAATAAAAACCCTAAATAAGATGAAGAACAACTTTGTGGAACAAGAAATTAATTAAAATTGAAATTAAATATTTAGCATAAAACTTTGACACCGTTTATACCCAATCCATGAAATAGAAAATTAGCTACTCATGTTCCAACTAAAGATTACACAAATTGAAAGAAAAAGCATAAACCTGGACCAATGATTGAAGCACAAACAATCCTTCAATCCTCTAGCCTCAACTTACAATGGACAATAAAGAATAAAAACTAATGTCTGCCCCTAGTCTCTATTTAATCTGGGGAAGAAAGGGGGCCACTTTTGGAAAGGAGCATGAAATCCTCCATAAAATAGGAAACTGAATTTCTGAAACGGGTGCATGGGCGGTCGCCCACCTTGCCCTGGGCGGTCACCCATGTGTACAGTGGTTTTGTCTTCAGTCTTCCTTCAACCTGGGCGGTCGCCCACCTGGTCCTTGGGCGGTCGCCCATGTGCACAGAGCCTTCAACGCTTGGGAATTCTTCAGCTTGGGCGGTCGCCCACCTATTCCTGGGCGGTCGCCCACCTTAATAGACCTTTCAATGCATTGGGGCTTCAACCTGGGCGGTCGCCCATATAAACCTGGGCAGTCGCCCATCACAACAGAGGTTCCTCCAGCATTCTGACTTTCTCCAAAATTACTCCAAAGTCCTTGCGAGTCAAAATTTCGCCATAATTTGTTTGTATTTCACACTTTCCCGCATTTAGCCCTGTTCTTAACAAAACTCCAAAATATTGATTAAAACACAACAAAACCCGGGAAATCAAACTCCAAGTAAGTGAGAAAGTATATGAAATAGGTGTGTAAAAACACATCCATCAGGAGGCCAATCAAAGCACTGTTATGATGGCTCGAAGCGAGGCAGCTCGAGACAGAGCTAGAGAAGGGGCTGCGTTGACAGCCACAGGGTTGACGGAGGCGTCGGGAAGAGTCCCTGAGCCAGGTAGAAGGCCTACCGGAATATTTCCTGTGAAGGTGAAGAACACTCGCCGCGGGAAAGGGAAGGGGAAGAAGGATGAAGGACCTAGTACGGGAAACTAGGTTGACCTTGCTGTCCAGAGTATCCACCCATTGTCATTGCAGACACATTAATTGATTAATGTTTTATTGTAGTTTTGCTAGCGTGTAGCGAGTCAAGAGTTGACCGTGCTTGAACTCATCAAAGAATGTTTTAACCGTAATGAATTTGTAGGTTAAATGAAAAGAGTTTTTCGAAACACAAGCGATTGATGCTTATTTTTTTTTGTTTTTTAGACCGAACCAATGATGGCTGCCTACGTTCCCCTTTTACAATTGGACTAAGGGGCTCAGGTCACCGTAGTTCGACACTTTAGGTGAATTTTGAGAAAAGCAAAAACAAAAGAAGTGCGACCCTGTTTTTTACCTGGATCATTAGCGGGAATGTATCCAGTTGGGTATTACTCTTTTAGCACTTTTAATTTTACCGAGTGGATGGTGTATGGGGAAGGTGAGTTGACTCGTGCTCTTCCTCAAACGAAGTATTCATGGAGCTTGCTTCCGTTCACGGGGTTAACGAAAGGGTTTCCGTCTAAATCTGCTAGCTTCATGGCTCCTCCGGAGAAGATTCTTTGTACCACGAACAGTCCTATCCAGGTAGGCTCCCACTTTCCGAGGGGATTGGTCTGCGTAGGAGGCTTTTCCTTTAGCACCAAGTCGCCTTCTCTGATGTCTCGGATCTTGACTTTCCTGTCGAATGCTCGGTCCATTCTGCTCTGGTAGGCTCGAGTGTGCTCCATGGCTTTCAACATGCGCTCGTCGAGTAGAGCAAGTTCGTCGTGACGGCTCTATAGCCATTCGACTTCATTGATCCCGTTTTCCAAGAGGACTCGGAGGGATGGAATTTCCAATTCCACGGGTAACATTGCTTCCATTCCGTAGGTAAGTGCGAACGAAGTCTCCCTGTGGCGGTTCTGACCGATGTTACGTATCCCCAGAGGGCTAAATGTAGCTTTTCGGGCCAGTCCCGACCTCTGGTTGTCATCTTTCTGATTATCATGGCGAGAGTCTTGTTGGCTGCCTCTACTGTACCATTGGTTTGTGGTCTGTAAGGAGAAGACTTGTGACGTGTGACTCTGAATTCAGTCAGAAGTTGGTCACAATCTCCTTCGAAGTGAGTCCCATTGTCGGAGATGATCTCATTGGGTACTCCGTATCGGCACATGATGTTCTCTCGGATGAACTCGGCCACCTTCTTAGAATTCAGTACCTTGTACGATCTGGCTTCTACCCATTTGGTGAAGTAGTCGACTGCGACTAGAATGAACTCGTGACCATTGCTCCCTGGTGGAGTGATCTTTCCGATGACGTCGATTCCCCATGTAGCGAAGGGCCATGGTGTAGTCATGCAATAGAGTTCATGAGGAGGGATGTGATTGAGGTTGGAGAACCGTTGACATTTGTCGCAGCTTCGGACGAACTGGATGCAGTCTGTTTCCATTGATATCCAGTAGTATCCCATACGGAGAATAATCTGTGTCAATGCTCGGGCGTTCATGTGCGGACCGCAGGTTCCGTTGTGAACTTCGTTCATTAGCTCGCTGGCTTTTTCTTTGTTTACACACCGAAGGAGTGGCCCTTGGTGGCGCTTCTTGTACAACATACCCCCCAGAATGACGAAATGGGATGCCAGGCATTTTAATGCCATCATGTTTTTGGCTTTGATCCCTTCTTTGTATTTTCCATCTTCATTTGTGAAGGAAGCTTCTCCGCTTTGGAGGTACTGGTAAATTTGATTGTACCAGGGTTCGTCGATCGTTTCCTTTTTTATTTCGATCTCACAGCAATAGGCGGGTGTTTCCCGTCTGCCTATTCTGAGGGGTTTTACTGCTTTCCCATCGGGAATTTCGATAAGAGAGGCGAGGGTTGCCAGGGCGTCTGCGAAGCGGTTCCTGTCTCTTGGCAAATAGTGAAAAGAGATGTCCTTGAACTGAGCAATGAGCTCCTCCATGTACGCGTGTGTAAGTGCTCCAATTTGAGCTTGTTAGCATTTTCGTTAGAAAATTAACGAAAGTTATAACATTTCTAACATTTCTAACTATTCCTAACATTTCTAACAAAGTGAGGGTAGATTAGGAATTGCCATTTAAAGATAAACAAGGAAAAGAATCTCAAAAAGCAAAAGAAATTGGAAAAATCCGAATTGGGCAAGTTGAAAAACATAAACTGCTGGAATTTTGAATTTTATTCCGCCTGTCCAAAGCCTGCAGCCTCGAGATGAACAGTGCACGCCTACGGGAACCCTCCGCGCGGACATATATGACATTTCCAGTGTCCTATAAATTGAACCCTCCTCTCTCAGTTTAAGGGAGGAATTTGATCACAGCAACGAAGTTCTGGCGAAATATAGAGAGAAAACAGTGGGAATCCCTTGATTGCCACCTTTTTCTCTTGAATCTTTCCCAATCAAATACCAAACACACCAAACCTTGATACTCCTCAAGCCAAACACCAAATCTTGATATTCCTCAAGTCAAATTCCAAGCCTAGGAAGATAGGGTGTCACCATTGGTAAAGCCCTCCTTCTCAAAACCCTAAAATCCTCTTTTAACTTCTTGTTCATCTTGTTCTTCTCACTTGGATCTACTTGATGTCTTGTTTAACTTAAGTTTTGACCTAAGATGGTCATCTTGAAGTTCTTCTTCATGAATGACCATCTCAAATGGTCCACATTTTAGATCTCTAGTTAATTCTTTCTCTTTGGTTTCATCTTTACAAAACCCCCTTTCCCTTTGCAAAGGACATGTTTAAACCCCATAAATTCCCCAAGGATGACTTGAATATGATAACCACTTAACAAAAAGTAGTGGTATCAAGTCTAGGGATGAAAATGGGGTGAACATAGATGCAAACCCCCCAAAAATCACATTTCTCCTCAAGAACATCTTGCTGTCCAGTAGCATTGTTCTGAGAACTCAGTCCATTTTCCTATTTTTTGGACCCAGTAAAACTTGGAATTGGGTGTTGATTACAAAATACTTTTTGTAGCCAACATCCAGAGCTTTCCAGAAATATTTTTAATTTATTTTTTTCGTGAGTAAAACTCCTCTTTTCAATTTTTCTTTTAGAGGCCAGTTCATCAGCTTCTGGAAATCCAGATTTCAGATCTGAGATTTCCAGAAGGTTTTGACCCCTCAAATCATCTCCAAAATGAAAAGTTCTTTTACAGAAACCTTTTTTAAGGTGTTTTAAACATTTTTCATTCCCGGACTTTTCCCAGATTCTGGATTTTTCAAGCCCTAAAGTCCATTTCAAAGTCAAGGGTCAACTGCCTTTTTCATTCTGGCAGAAATGGTTTTCAACTTCCAAAAATCTTTTGAGTGCCAAATCTCAACCCAAAAATCACCCAAAAAATCATGGGATCAGTTTAAAGCCTTAAAAAGAGCTCCCAATTTTTACTTACCTCAGTTTCAACTTATTTTGGCCAAAACACATACACACACACACACAACAAAGGATTTTGAATGTTTGGAAGACTCGTTTTTACGAGGCGTTCCGGGTGCACACTAACGTCCTTCCCGGCACGTAACGTGACCTCCGAACCTAAACTTCTGATCTCGGGCATTTTTCAAAGTTTTGGCCCTTAAAACAAAAATGGCGTGGCGACTCCGTTTTGATTTTCAAAAAAAAAATCGGGTACATCACAGTGGCGACTCTGCTGGGGATGATTAAGCTTTTTCTAAAAAAAAAATGATATTTGGTATATTGGTGGAAACCATTAAACTTCCCGTTATCGCCTCCTAACACGAGTCGAGGATAAATTGTGGTCTAACAATCCCACGTACCGGTATCATTATTTTCAAAAAAAAAAAAAAGGAAAAGCTTTTGAGGGTCAAGCTTCCGTCTCAACATTTGAAAATCCTTTGCTTTGTGTGTGTTGATTTTTGCACAGTTTTCGTGTTTGTTTTTGGCCGCCTCGGAAAAGTCAAAATTTTGACTGTCGGAATAATGTCCCTAACTGTCGGAATTTTTGTGCTTATGTGCTTATGTGTTCATAAAATTTTCAAAAAAAAAATTTTCAAAAAATTCAAAAAAATCATGCATCATGCCTTTTAAGACACATAAAAATTTCTATTTTTCTCGTAAAAGAAGATAGATCGCTTGCACACTACGCGCACGTGACCTTACACCGCACACTACGTCCCTAACCCGGAAAAATCCTTGTCGCGGTCCGTTTGGTCTTATTACGCCTCTCGGACGAGCATAGGACTACCCAAACATCCCATGGAGCCTCGAGTCGACCATGCACTTGTCCGTGACACCCTTTGTCCGAGACCCGCTTGGTTTTTAGTCCGGTCCGTGTCATGCCCCGTACGTGTATAGACCTTTCCTTTCAAGCCTTTGTCGGCATACCGACTCAATATCTTTCGGGTCCCTAATCGCCGAAGTCATGCCGCTTTCCGCCGCAGACTTTGACCAAGATATTGACCGGCGCCTTGACTTCGGCTCGATCGCACAAATTATACACCGACTCCCAAAGATTGACACCGAGTCATCAAGGATTAATGAATATTCCATGCCTAATTACGGCTTAAATGACGACAAGTCAAGATCAATTGTGGACGCTTATCACCCAAATCATGCCGACTTTTCGTCGAGCCCTGACATGATCTTGACTTTTGACGTCGCCTTTGTCCGTAATTTACATCGAATGCTCGTTAAGACTCGATTACCCGCCGACTTTTAGGATCGTTTTTCTTTCGGTCGGTGGGACCCGCTTGCCCTATAGGACCCTCGCCTCTGGGTGTCCACCCCGGGAGGTCGAAATACTGTGGAATACGAGGGGCTTATAGACGTAGTGACGGGGCCCACCGATCCAGAATCGAGTAGTTTGCAAAAAAAAAGAGCAATCTTTTCCAACCGATTAGGTTAATAAAACGTGTTTTAAGTAAACATGAACAAATAATTGCATGTTGCACGAGCCCCGAGCCCAAACACCTACCCACCTTCAATTCCCGCCATCCGAACCCTCGTGTCTTTCCCCCGCAGCCTCCGCACAAAGCTTGGTTTCGGGCACCGGTCACCGTTTGATCGGTTGGGAAGAGTCAAGCGTATCGTCGCCTTCGTCGTTTGTTTCAACTCCGGGTTTCGGGATCGTTTCAACTCGGGGGCAAGTCAGGGAGCCCTCTTCGTAATGATGCTAGCTCGCTTGCTCCTCATACAGCCTTCCGCAAACCCATTTCTCACTCAGGGTTCAACGGGTTACCAAGCCCCCATCCCCGTTTCATCGAATCACCAGGACCACAGTATCCTCTCTGCTATGCATCCTTGCCACAACCACCATGCAATTCAACAACCAGGGACAAAGACCCGCACTTAAGCCTACTTATGGGCCTCACTCCGAAAATCCAAGCCATCCGGCTACCTCAGATCCGCCTCCATCTTCTCTACCGATTGGAAGCCAACAAAGCAAGTCGCCGGGTTCTATCCCTTTGCCCAAGCTCCTACCTACACTCCCCGGGGTAATTTGGGCCAAGGACAGTTTTCACCTATGCCCCGGAGTATGGTATTCCTTCCACCAATGCACCACCAACAGCCTAGTCCTCTTCCTGGCTCAAATATCGGCTCAGAATTCGGCTCCACCTTTGGATCCCCAATTGGGCTTGGTTTATGGAGCAACACAAGGAAATGAAAGCACAGATTGCTGAATTGACCGCCAAAAAGAACACCGCTCTTCGGCCTACGTATCCCGACTCGATTGTCCCCCCGCCTCACAAGTTTGTGATGCCCACTGGAATTGTTTGACGGGAGTGCATGCCCTAAAACTCACTTGGACACCTATACTTTGGCAATGAAGGCTAAGGATGCACAAACCAGCTAGCCGTCGATTACTTTAGTCTCTCTTTGAAGTCGTGGGCTTTGAAATGGTTTTTCCGATTGTGCAGCTGAAGCTAGGGCTACTTGGGAACAGTTACGCATTTCACGTATAAGTACAAAGCCAACTTGGAGTGGGAGACAAACAGAGTTGACTCCGCAAACAACGATGCAGCGCCCTAATGAGAATATTGGGGATTTCTATAAGAGATGGAACTTAAAGCTCAAATGAAATGGCCATTCCTCCCCTCTCTCGACGAGGAGCAAGCTTAGACATCTTTCGCCATGCTTGAAGCCGCATTTGAGAGCTTCCCTCAGCCACTTCCCCTACGCCGACTTGCGTGCAATGGTTAATTCCGGCTAAGTTTGAAAAGGCTTACAATCGCCAGCCGACCGATAGCACTCCGCCACGGATATCGGGCTCCTCCCTCCAAAACTACTCTCACTTTCGCTAAAGGCAAAGAGGCGATCGGCTACGCGGGACAGATCGTAATAATGCCACTTCCTTTGTTCCCAAGAAGCCCGATGCATCCGGATCCCGCTCCAAGACTTGAGAAACTTTGGTATGCCTTTGAGTGATATCTTCAGAGGTTTGGTGAGAGAAGGTTTGCTCCGGCCTTTGGAAAATTATCGCCTAGAAACCCCAATGCCCCTTTGGATACCTCCAAGCATTGTGCCTTTCATCGACTCACGGGCACCGACGGATGATTGCGTCCCCGAAAAAGGCCATCCAAGCGTTGATTGAGCAAGGGAGGTTAGAGATGCCTGAAGGACCCAATACTATCAATAACCCGCTCCCTAACAACATGAGTGTCAACATGATCGAGTTTGGTGGTTCAAGCCTTGTGGGCACAATGGAGTTTGACTCGTCCCTTTGCAAGGTCAATGAACCAGTCATCGCAGGCAAATGAAGATGGTTGGATTGAGCAAAAAGTTGCCAAGGAAATCCCGATGGAAAGGTTCGCAATAGCTCCGTCTCCAAATGGCGTCGAAGAATAGATGCATGGTTCAACAAAGCAAAGAGCGGCTAGACTGGGGCTACCTATCTTTAAAATAGTCTTTTGAGTCAACCTTCGTAGGTTCTAGTACTTTTCTTTCACCTAAGTCCTTCCCCGGACATTTGTCGTTGTAGTCCATTTTGGACATAGTGGTTAAGTGTCTAATTTTTAATATAAGTCTTTTTTCTTTTCTTGCTAGACTCGAGACATCATTTGCGCACCCACGTTACACTTAATTGAAATGGTTTTATCCAAAATGATCACTTGTGCTGCTCAACCACTAATTCTTCGAAAATGATTAATATTTAAACTAATCGGAGTGAGAAAATCAATTGATATCCTTCCCAAATTGGGGCTTACCAACTCCCCATCTTGCATCTCATATGCTCACATCCCTTTCATCATCATCATCTCGTTGCTCGATGAATTTGCATGGATCTTTTCTCATATAAAGCTTAAGCAAGCAATGAAGACTTAATCTCGTAGGGATTGCGGTTGAAACCTTTCACCCATAGGAAAGCCATTACCTCACCCTTACTAAACACTACCCTCTCATTTCAAGATCGGCGTGTTTTGAAACCCGGTTTAGCCATCATTTTTGCTCCATACCGAGAGAAAGTCCAAGCGAGCCCGAGAAGTTAGCTTCGAGAATCTGCGATGCGCAAATTATCTCAAGCCATGAAGGAAGGACAAAGATAATCCTCAACTCCTGCAGAAGCTTTCCAAGTCAAAAAAAAAAAAAAAAAAACAAAAAAAAAACAAAAAAAACAAAAAAAAAACAAAAAAACAAAAAAAAGAAACAAAAAAAAAAAAAAAAAAGAAGGATTTTAAAATCCTCACAATCTCGGATATAATTCCAAGCTCCTTAGGAAGCCTTCCAAAAAAAAAAAAAGAAGAAGAACTCAAAAGTCCCTGACATCTCAAGAAGCTCTCCAATGATTAAAAAGGAGCCCGAATTCTCGCAAGATCGCAAAAAGTTGTCACGCTCTGGACTTCCTCTTATCATTACCTTAAACCAATCCCAAGCCATCCTCTCAATTTTAGAGGATACTCCCATCACCATTACCCTTGCCCTTGGCCAAGTCAAAATCTCGACCTCTCATTCTTGGAGGCAATCAATCTTCCTCGCCATAGATTTCCCAAACACATCCCCGCGAGCCAACCTCTCATCTTTAGAGGTTCAATGTAAAGGCCTAGCCGACCTCTCATCTCAAGAGGTCATAATCTCCCAAATCACCCGATAGCCGATCGAAGCCCTGGAAACCCAACTACAGCCCCTACCTGGATAGCAGCTTTCATTCTAATATCCTCGATGTCGGGATCAAATTAATGCTTCATTGCTTGCTTAAATTGGAATCTAATCCATTTTGGTTCAAAATTACCAATCAAAGATTGTGCAAATTCAACCCTTCCCTTCATGTGAGCATATTTCATTTCTCCTCACAAACACTTGCCGTGGATGTCCCATCAAGCTTCGCATCCGTGTCTTTTATGGACACTCTAAGTGGGATATGTTATTCAATCCTCCAAATCCTCAAAATCCCCAAAGGTCCTCGGACCCTCGAATTTCAACATTCATTCTCTTTTCATTCGGGATAGGCCCGAACTACGGCGACCGAGCTCTTCATAATGGAGGGAACGTAGGCAACCGTAAATGGTCCTGGTCGAAATCACAAACAAATCTCAAAAAAGAAAAAAATCGGTCTCATCGTGGATCGTCCCTATACACTTTCCGAGCTTGATCCTCGATATCGCTGGTTTTCTCCTTGTGATTAATCAAAATATTTGTTCATATCAGATTTAGGAGTTGAATAACCCGAACATTAACAAAGGGTTTTAAGCAAATTTTTGTGATCATCATGAATAAGACAATTTTTCAAGTGTCTCGACAAGTCTTCTCTCTCTACATCATGGGAAAATAGAGCCAAACACTGTCTTTCTGTCAGCAGGGGCTTCCATACACTTTTCCACACCTTGTAACACTTATACTCTCTCAAAAGAGTCAAACCTAAAGCGAGTGTGTATACACAAAATCGGGATTCATTCCCACTTTTCGAAAAGATGTGCCCCCGCACGTAAACATTCCCGAGTCTTGTCCATCGACCGGTTGACTAAGATCCGAAAAGATGGGTGCCTCCTCGGTCACATGATGACTCGTCTTCAATAGGACCGCTACGTGTTTCTTCACGCCGGGGCTTCGCTAAGCGGTCCTCCTGTGTTCTCCTGTACGCCTCTTTAAGATGGGACTTCTATAGTCATCCTTGGGTCCACATTGCGTTCTTCACTACGAGATAGACTCGCCAAGTCGCTTCTTCAAAATCCGGACTTCGCCTACTCAGGATCCGGGGGCTTTGTCAAGATGGTCTTTCGGACCCGAATTTTATCAAGAAAGAATTTCTACTTCGTAACTTGGTACACGGCAGCCTCCCGTAGCATCGGAATTCAAGATCGTGGTTTCTCCCGCATTAGCAATTCCATCAAATCATTCTCCGGACAAGGTTTCGGCCAAGGTCACAGCTCATCCAAATGAAAGAAGCTTCACTCGTATCAACGTTGGCCCTAAAGTCTGTCCAAGACGCCTTCAAATGACCAAGAATGAGAGGGAAAGTTTCAATCAAGACCCGGGATCCGAATCCAATCTCATCAAGATTGAGGTCCATGTGATATTGCTGACAAAACCTCACCAACAACCGCCGTTTAAATCGCGATCAAGGGTTCTCATCCCCCACTTGATCAAAATCTGTTCCAAGCAGTCTCCATACCCATGCATCCCCACTAAAAATCTCCCAAGGGCTCATGTAGCATGCACAAAACTTGAGTCAATAGGAATAATCCTAAATCATCGAAGATCATAAATCATAATTTTCCTGCCAGAAGCTTAGGCTAAGTGCATCTTCAAAAGCAAGTAAATGCATCATCCCATAATCATTTTTGGTTCCATGCATGCATCTGTCATCATGAATGCCATATATGCATCTTCCTCTTCACTAACGAATGCAGGAATTCAAACGTGAAATCAAATCCCCCTTTTTTCGGCAAGGATAATCTTCTACCAAAGACGACCTCCAATGAATGAAGACGCCTCCAGCATCTACAGCTTGGCAAAGACAAGCTCCGGCGTCTGCAACTTGCTAAAGACGACCTCCAATGTCCACAAATGGATGAAAACAGCCCCCAATGAAGACCACCTCCAGTGTCTACAATTCGGTCAGAGACGCCAAGTTCTCGAATACAAGTCGGTCAGGGACGCCAAGTTCTCAAAATGCATATTGGCCGTGGACGCCAAGTTCTCAAATGCAAATCAAATGCCGCCGGTCGTAGACGCCAAGTTCTCACATACAAATCGGTCAGAGACGCCAAGTTCTCCAATACAAATCGGTCAGGGACGCCAAGTTCTCAAATACAAATCGGTCAGAGACGCCAAGTTCTCCAAGGCAAGAAGGTCAGAGACGCCAAGCTCTCCAATACAATGCGGTCAGAGACACCAAGTTCTCAAAAGCAAGAAGTCCCAATGTGAATACAAGCTCAACCACCTCTACAAGGTTGACGATCACCAGCAAGATGCAGACTCAACCAAACTCCTCCTTCAGGTCAAAATGCTTCCAAAGTCAGCAAATCGTCAGCAGAAACCGTCCCACGAACAAAGAACTTAACAACTCTTCATCAACATCAGCCGTAGCCTCAGTCCTTCCGGCAACTACAGGTAAGCACAGCACAGGTATGAAAGCATATCTTAGTCAACTACTTTTCTAAAAGAACATTATAGGGCGACTTCCCCAAAACAGTCAAACCATAGGGCGACTTCCCAAAAATAGTCAAACCACAGGGCGACTTCCCAAAAATAGTCAGATTACAGGGTGACTTCCCCAAAACAGTCAGACCATAGGGTGACTTCCCAAAAATAGTCAAACCACAGGGCGACTTCCCAAAAATAGTCAGATCATAGGGCGACTTCCCAAAAATAGTCAGATCATAGGGTGACTTCCCCAAAACAGTCAAATCATAGGGCGACTTCCCTAAAATAGTCAAACCATAGGGTGACTTCCCAAAAATAGTCAAACCATAGGGTGACTTCCCAAAAATAGTCAGATCTTAGGGTGACTTCCCAAAATAGTCGATCTAGGGCGACTTCCCAAAATAGTCAAAACCTTAGGGTGACTTCCCAAAATATAGTCGAGATTACGTGGCGACTTCCCAAAAATAGTCAAACCATAGTGGCGACATCCCCAAAATAGTCAAACCATGTGGTGACTTCCCAAAACAATCAGACATGTGGCGACTTCCCAAAAATAGTCAAACCATAGGGTGACTTCCCAAAATAGTCGATTACAGGCGACTTCCCAAAATAGTCAAACCATAGGGCGACTTCCCCAAAATAGTCAAACCATAGGGTGACTTCCCAAAAACAAATGGGACAGGGCGACTTCCCAAAAATAGTCAAACCATAGGCGACATCCCCAAAATAGTCAAACCATAGGGTGACTTCCCAAAAATAGTCAGATTACATAGGCGACTTCCCAAAAATAGTCAAACCATAGGGTGACTTCCCAAAATAGTCGGATCTTAGGGTGACTTCCCAAAAATAGTCGAATCTTAGGCGACTTCCCAAAATAGTCGATCTTAGGGCGACTTCCCAAAATAGTCAAACCTTAGGTGACTTCCCAAAAATAGTCAAACCATAGGGCGATTTCCCAAAAATAGTCAAACCATGTGGCGATTTCCCAAAAATAATGATTACGTGGTGACTTCCCAAAACAATCGACCATAGGGTGACTTCCCAAAAATAGTCAAATCTTAGGGCGACCTTCCTAAAGCAGTAGGGTCGACGACTAAAGATAGTCGAAAGACCCGAACTACGACTGGCTTGATTCCTCTTAAGGATACGTAGGTAGCCTATTAAATAGGTTCAGCCACTCGATCACTTGATCATCCTGCCAAATATGGAGCCTTACTCTTATCGACGACCCCGCTTCCTTCGAAAGCGCCGTCGCCGAGGGGCTACTGTAAGTGCTCCAATTTGAGCTTGTTAGCATTTTCGTTAGAAAATTAACGAAAGTTATAACATTTCTAACATTTCTAACTATTCCTAACATTTCTAACAAAGTGAGGGTAGATTAGGAATTGCCATTTAAAGATAAACAAGGAAAAGAATCTCAAAAAGCAAAAGAAATTGGAAAAATCCGAATTGGGCAAGTTGAAAAACATAAGCCTTTGGAATTTTGAATTTTATTCCTCCCGTCCAAAGCCTGCAGCCTCGAGATGAACAAAGGCACGCCTACGGGAACCCTCCGCGCGGACATATATGACATTTCCAGTGTACTATAAATTGAACCCTCCTCTCGCTTTAAGGGAGGAATTTGATCACAGAACGAAGTTCCTCAAGGAAATATAGAGAGAAAACAGTGGGAATCCCTTGATTGCCACCTTTTTCTCTTGAATCTTTCCCAATCAAATACCAAACACACCAAACCTTGATACTCCTCAAGCCAAACACCAAATCTTGATATTCCTCAAGTCAAATTCCAAGCCTAGGAAGATAGGGTGTCACCATTGGTAAAGCCCTCCTTCTCAAAACCCTAAAATCCTCTTTTAACTTCTTGTTCATCTTGTTCTTCTCACTTGGATCTACTTGATGTCTTGTTTAACTTAAGTTTTGACCTAATATGGTCATCTTGAAGTTCTTCTTCATGAATGACCATCTCAAATGGTCCACATTTTAGATCTCTAGTTAATTCTTTCTCTTTGGTTTCATCTTTACAAAACCCCCTTTCCCTTTGCAAATGACATGTTTAAACCCCATAAATTCCCCAAGGATGACTTGAATATGATAACCACTTAACAAAAAGTAGTGGTATCAAGTCTAGGGATGAAAATGGGGTGAACATAGATGCAAACCCCCCAAAAATCACATTTCTCCTCAAGAACATCTTGCTGTCCAGTAGCATTGTTCTGAGAACTCAGTCCATTTTCCTATTTTTTGGACCCAGTAAAACTTGGAATTGGGTGTTTACTACAAAATACTTTTTGTAGCCAACATCCAGAGCTTTCCAGAAATATTTTTAATTTATTTTTTTCGTGAGTAAAACTCCTCTTTTCAATTTTTCTTTTAGAGGCCAGTTCATCAGCTTCTGGTAATCCAGATTTCAGATCTGAGATTTCCAGAAGGTTTTGACCCCTCAAATAATCTCCAAAATGAAAAGTTATTTTACAGAAACCTTTTTTAAGGTGTTTTGAACATTTTTCATTCCCGTACTTTTCCCAGATTCTGGATTTTTCAAGCCCTAAAGTCCATTTCAAAGTCAAGGGTCAACTGCCTTTTTCATTCTGGCAGAAATGGTTTTCAACTTCCAAAAATCTTTTGAGTGCCAAATCTCAACCCAAAAATCACCCAAAAAATCATGGGATCAGTTTAAAGCCTTAAAAAGAGCTCCCAATTTTTACTTACCTCAGTTTCAACTTATTTTGGCCAAAACACACACACACACACACACACAACAAAGGATTTTGAATGTTTGAAAGACTCGTTTTTACGAGGCGTTCCGGGTGCACACTAACGTCCTTCCCGGCACGTAACGTGACCTCCGAACCTAAACTTCTGATCTCGGGCATTTTTCAAAGTTTTGGCCCTTAAAACAAAAATGGCGTGGCGACTCCGTTTTGATTTTCAAAAAAAAAATCGGGTACATCACAGCGCGTGGTACTTCTGAAGGACAGAATCTACCGTCTTCCATTTGTTGGACACTTGATTGATGATCAATGCTGAGTCTCCATACACATCCAGTTCTGAGATGTTGCGCTCGAGGGCGGCTTCCAGACCGGCTGCACAGGCTTCGTATTCTGCTGCATTGTTGGTCGTTTCAAAATTCAGCTTGATGGCTATGGGAGTGTGCTCGTCCTTGGGATCGACAAGGAGCATTCCAATACCATTCCCTTTCTTGTTGGCTGCCCCATCGAAGAAGAGTTGCCAGTGGTTTGCTTATTTGTCGAGTGAAAAGATTCCGTCGTCCGGAAATTGTGGATCGTGACCCTTAGGTTCACCGCTTGGGAAGTCGGCCACTGATGCGCCATTACTCGCCCTTTGTTGATTTTCTAACCATGTACTTGATGTCGAACTCGGCCAGGAAGAATGACCACTGGCTAGTCGCATTGACAGGATGGCTTGTCAAAGAGATATCGGACGGGGTCCATTTTGGAGACCAGAGCACCGAATGTGACCGCATGTAGTGTTTCAGTTTCCCGACTACCCATACCAAGGCGGTACAAGTTTTCTCTAATGCTGAGTAGCTGAGTTCACTTCCTTGAAGCTTCCGGCTTACGAAGTAGATTGCATGCTCAACCTTGGAATCTTTCTGTTCTTGTGCCAGCATTGCTCCGATTGACGTGTCTATTACTGTCAGATACAGGAGTAGTGGCTTGTCTTCATGTGGCGGGCATAGAATTGGGGGATTCACCAAGTAGGTCTTGATCTTCTCAAAAGATGTTTGGCACTCGGAGTCCCATTTGATGTCGGCATTCTTTTTCATCAGTTTGAACATGGGCTCGTAGAGAGATGTCAACTGGTTGATGAAGCGACTGATGTATTGAAGTCTTCCCATGAAGCTTTTCACTTCTGTTAAAGTCTGAGGCGGCTTCATGTCGATGATGGCCTTGATTTTCTTGGGATCGGCTTCGATACCTCTTTCTGTAACCATGTACCCTAGTACCTTGCCGCGCTTGACGCCGAAGGTGCACTTCGCAGGGTTCAATCTCATGGAGTGCTTTCTGAGTCTGTTGAAGAACTTTCTCAGATCTGTCAAATGCTGCATGTCTGATCCTCTAGAGTGGATGATCATGTCATCGACATATACTTCAATTTCTTTGTGAATCATGTCATGGAAGAGAGATGTTTCAGCCCGTTGGTAAGTAGCCCCAGCGTTCTTCAGACCGAACAGCATGACCGTGTAACAGTATGTCCCCCACGGAGTGGTGAAGGAAGTCTTGGCTTGATCCTCCTCGGACATCTTGATCTGGTTGTATCCAGCGAACCCGTCCACGAAGGACTTTACTTCGAAATTTGCCATGGTGTCGACCAGCATGTCGATGTTAGGGAGTGGGAAATCATCTTTAGGGCTGGCCTTGTTGAGATCCGAAATCCACACAAAGATCCGACCTGTCCATTGGCCTTGGTGACCGTCACGATGTTGGAGAGCCAAGTCGGGTACTCAATCACTCTGATGAAACCAACTCGGAGCATCTTCTCAAGTGCTTCTTTAACTTGCAAGGACCACTCTGGCTTGATCTTGCGCGGCCTTCTGTTTGATAGGCTTGGATTCGGGATCCAGGGGAATTCTGTTCTCTACGATCGAGGGATCGAGTCCTGGCATGTCCTGGTATGACCAGGCGAACACGTCAACATACTCCCGAAGGAGGCTTATTAGGGCTTCTTTTTCTGCATCGGCAAAGAAACTGCCCACTTGTGTCTCTTTAGGCTCTTGCACAGACCCCAGGTTCACTTTGGTCATAACCTCTTAGGCAGCTTGGGCCCGGTTGTCTTCTTGGTCAACTACACGCTCGAGAACTTCCCTAATGTATTGTTCATTTAATGTGTCTCGCTTCTTTATCAATTGAATTATTAACGTCTTTTAAGTTGTTTGTTAACTTATCGCTTGTTAAAGTGGCAATGAGAGGATACTCCGAAAGGTCAGACTTTTCATTAAGCAAGAACGGAAATACATGGATGGCTACATTATCATGGTCCTCGGCGTAAGGCCATTGGATGACTCAGAGGACCGGACTTTTACAAGGACCGACTCGAGGGTTTGAGACCGGGTTTAGGGAGATGTGGGTGCAGGCCCGGCTTGTCTTCCGGTTCGCCCGGCTTGCCCTTGGTCCGGTGAAAGTTACCCAGTTCTTCAGTGGCATTGCTGGATGCTTGATGAGGGTGCGGGGATCGAGAGGCTTGGCTTCTGCTGTCCCAACCATGGCAATCATGCTGTTCTCGGAGCCCAGGTCAATCAGGTTTGGCACCTCCGTGACCTCTTCAAAGAGACTCTGTAGAGCTGGCCCACTGAGAGAGTTTTCTATGAATTCCGGTTCCTTCTGCTTTGGAGTTACTGTCTCTAATGTGGCCTCGGTGGCTGATCCGAACAATCTGTTTCCCATGGAGAGTACCTTGAGTTGCTCCTCCAAGTCTGGGATTCCCTTGAATGTGTATTCGTGCTGGACTGTGGTGGCAGTTGGTCCAGGTAGAGCAGTGATGTCGAGGAACGCTCCCCTAATCGGATTAGCCTTGAGTCCTCTGAAACACTTGAGGTCCCGTGCTAGCTATTCCATTCATTTTGTAGTCTCGGTGCTGACTATCCCTGCTTCTTTCTCATCTTCATCAGCTTTGTCGGTCCCCCGCCGATTCTGGCTGTCGGTTGCGTCGGTCCCCTCGCTTCGCTGCCGGTTCCCTTGTCGGTCCCCTCGCTTCTGCTGTCGGTTCCCTTGGTGAAGTAATGAGCGAGGTCAAAGCTGTAAGGCCGGAGGTTGGGTGTGCCGTCGGAGGTTCCCCTTTTGTGGGCCTTGCCGCCTTGGTGCGGGCGAGCCTTTTGTCTTCCTTGATGTCGCCCGGTGTTGGCACGTAGCCAAGCCCCTGGACCGTGGTGTGGTCCTTGACTTCAATAACTTGGTGTTGGCCTTGTAGCCTTTTGCCGAGCCCCAGTCCTGGGATGAAGTTCATGAGTTTCATCATCTTCATGGCAGGAGGAATCTGGTCGTGAGATAGTGGAAGGTCCACGTTGCATATTTGGATCTTGGAGGTCTCCAGAGTGAATCCAGTTAATGCCATGTTGTCATTATGCTTGATTTCTAACATCGGAATGTCGTTGGTGCTGGTCCCCTCGGTGGTGACACTGTCGCCGTAGATTGTGGTTAGCTCGTTTCCTTGCATGAACTTGAGGCACTGATGAAGGGTGGATGCCATGCCATTGATTTGATGCAGCCAGGGATGCCCCAGGATGGCTGTGAAAGTGATTGGAATGTCCAATACTTGGAATTTGGTGGGGATCATCCGCTTGCCGAACCAAATGTTAAGAGTAGCAACTCCGAGAACTGTACGGGAAGTAGAGTCATAGGCCTTGACAGTGTGGACTGAAGGCTTCAGATCTGTGGGCTTGATGTCAAGCAGGTCCATCATCTTGGCGGGCAAGACATTCATTCCGGAACCTCCGTCTACCAACACGCGAGGAAGGCGACGCTCGTCGAGCTGAACCGTGATGTAGAGCGGCTCATTGTGATCAGCCCCAAATTTTGGAAGGTCCAAATCTGTGAAGGTGATAATGTTGCCATAGTGGATGTTGCCGATCATCTGAATGACTTCGTCTGGGGTTGCGTCCACGGGGACCATGGTACGGGCCAGGCTTTCCTCTAGCTTAAGCTTGTGAGGATAAAAGGAGGTGAGCAGAGACCAAAGGGAAATGTTCGCCTGAGTCCTGCTGAAATGAGTGAGGATCGGGTCCTCTTTCACGGAACTTGTGTCTTCGGGCACCGGGTTGCAGCCTCGGCTCCGCAGATTTTTAGTGGCCTTGGATGGTAATGCATGGATTTGACCCGATCGGGTTAGAACGCCGACATCAGGTTTGGTTCCTTCGAACAGCCGCTCTAAAGTTGAGCCATAGTTAGAGGAGGATTCCTCGTAGCATAGGGCCATATGTTTTCCTCAACTCATTGATCGTGGATGTATTCCCCGAAGCTTCGGCAGCCTTGACGGATTCTCGTCCCGCATACCGGCTTAGGTGCCTCTGCGGGGAGGTAGCCTACGCTTGACGCACTGCTTCGAATGTCGCGCACCACAAAGGTGGTCGTCTCTGAGCCGAACCGTGCATCGCCGACCCTCCGAGGAGGTTGGAGAGTTCTAGGTTCAGGCGAATAGTCTCCTTGATCTCTTCACGGTATACCGCGCTCCTTTCCTTCTTGTTGAGCATACTCAAGGCATTCTGGAGTTGGGTCTGGCGATACTCATGGTTTGCTAAGCTTCCTCCACTTTTGGCCCAGATTAACTTTCTTGCAGCAGAGCCTGCGTCGAGAGTTAATGACTGCGTTTCTTCCCATGTGAGAATAGCCAGGGCTTCTTTGAACTGCGTGTGGCAGTCTAGATAAACTTCCACCGGGGAGAGCTTTCTTTTTTGCTTTATCTGAGTAGCGGGTACGTCGGAAGGTGAGTACACGGCTTCCCGAACATCTGCCCATGTAACTGGTGGCCGACCCGCCGATCGTCTCTGTAAACGAATGTCGTAGACTGCGGAATCTCCCTGAGTAGTTGCTCGAGACGAATTTCCATCCTCCTCTTATTTTTAAATAGACCTTCCTCCCTGAGTTGGCCTTTCAATTTGAGTGTGGAAATGATCCGTTTCCATCCTTCCAGGACCCTTGGGAGTTCGGTTTTGTTGACTTCATGCCCGGCTTGGAAAAGAATAGTTTCATCGCCTTCGTCGTCGTCTTCACAGAGAACTTGCTTTCCTCGGGGAGGCAAGCGCTGGGATTCGTTCTGCTGTGTCGTTCCATCTCCTAGGTCATCGGGACCGTTGACCACCCTCGTGTGGCAGAGGGGGTTGGATGAGAACAGACGGTAGTCGAGGAAGTTGCCGTGAGCAAAACCCCTGAGGTCGAACTGGTCTAGAGTGGCCTCTAGCTTTTGTCTAAAGCTGCCTGTGACACTTTAAGGGCTTGGTCCCTGTAGGTCTTTCGAGCTTGGTCTTCGTCCCAAAGACGGCTTTCTTGAGCGGCTAGTTCCAAGAGGGCTTTCCTTGCGAGAGCTAAACAGTCTCCATAGGTGCACGCCGTCTGGCTAGTGTCCAGAACTGTGATCACATCCAAATCGCCGAATGGCGGGAACACTTGGATTACGTTAACGAAGGAAGTCAGACTGGGACATTCCATGCGGCCTTCCTTGATCTCGATTACCAAGAAGTTTGCCCAATTTCGCTTGATTGAACCCACGGGGGTGTTGAACTCTGCGATGTTGACAGTCTCGTGATCTCGCTCGATCGCTGTGTCTATCGAGCTAGCAGCCCATCGGGCAGGATGTCCGACTCGGGCCGTGATGACCGGGAGTAGAATCGAACCGGAGCATGTTGATGCCGAGGTGGTCATTTCCAATGTCGGAAGCCGACTGTCTTGCGGGGAAGACCTTCACGATGTTTTCGGAGTAGGCCGCCAAGCGTTCCCGAGGTTGATCTCGATTCATGATAGGGTGAGGAGCTTGGTCTCCTTCGCTGATGCCCTTGGCCTTGGCGGCATTTGAGGGTATAAGCTTGACTGACGGCACGGGCCGGTTGCCACCGGGCCGGTACTCGGAAGCACCGATGAGCTCGAGCTCGCTGGGGAAGCGGCCTCGTTTACCATGAGCAGCATCGTCGAGGGTGACTTTGGCATTGCAGAATATGACGTTGCGGACCGAATCCTTGGTATCATCGGGATATCTGGAATAGATGATGTTGACGAAGTCGTCGTCAGTCACTTGATCAGAGGGATTCTTCGTTATGTCAACCAGTAACTTCCAATTGTCGGATAGCTGCCTGTACTGGACGTTGAGCTTAACAATTTCCATGGTATTGGAGCCTTGGTCGTAGGTGACCTGATCGGAAGGAGTGTCGTCCTCAAAACTGAGCATGTGAATGCAAAGGTCTGCCCGCGGGTTTGCTGCATCTTCGACTCAGGAGAGTCCTGACTCGTCGTCATCTGATGGCTCAATCCAAACGTAGGGACGTATTGCGTCCGGGTGAGTTGCTGGAGCTGCTAGGAAAACATCATGCCCTTCATTGGAGAAGAGGGGTGCAACGGGTAGTTCCTCGTGGAGGACATCCCATACGACTTCCATGCATTCATCACGAGTGTGACGGTGCTTGTTGACCTTTATCACGAAGATCTCTTCGCCTGGCGGGGCCAGAGAGTTGGTTTGAAGAATGCTGACGAATCTCCGATTGGAGACTGGGGGTTTATGTGCCCGCATCATGGCGATGTTTAGCGTTTCTTTCCAATCTTCCTCCAAATGTTGGAAACGACAGTTGAACTTGATGTATCGGATCGCTCTGTGGTCCGCCCGCTCGAGTACGTTTACATAGTTAGCATCTCCGGACTCTGAGGGATTCTGATGAGATTTGCCCCGATAGTCCCTTGGTTAATTTGAAGGAGGTAACCCCGGTGCCTGACTGCGGGCACGCTTGGCTATTGTCTCGGCTTCGTTTCCTATGAGGAAACTGTCCCCTCGGATGACTTCAAGATCTCCCTGCCGGTTAATGAACTTAAGACGCTGATGGAGAGTGGAGGCTATGGCTTTCATGTGATGTAGCCAAGGGCGTCCCAAGAGGGTTGTGAACTCGGATGGAATATCCATCACATGGAATTTTGCTGGCACCATTTAGGTCTCGAACCAGAGTTCCAGAGTCACCGTCCCCAGGATGGGATGAGACGTGCTGTCATAGGCCCTGATAGTCCGGGTTGACGGAATCAAATGGCTTTCTTTGATGCGGAGGGTTCGCATCATGCTGAGAGGGAGAACGTTAACGGCTGACCCGTTATCTACCAATACTCCGGGGAGTGATATGGTGTTGAGCTTGAGAGTGATGTACAGAGCTTCATTGTGCCCCGAGGCATCTCTCGGTAGATCTTCGTCACAGAACGTGATCATACTGCCATACAGTCGGGAATCGTAGATCTCATCTCTATCCGTAGAAGGAGAGTCATCCAGCCACCCGTTTCCTGTCTTTCTTTTGCGAGGTAAAGCCTTTGCAGGAACCTCGGGATTGCGTTGAGGCTGCTTGTGGCGGTTGCCGCCCTTGGTTAGCACGTTGATCGAGTGCGAGTACCAAGCTGACTTTGATCTTCCTTTGCTGGCCCGAGCTCGGAAGCTGGACAAATTGACTCTTAGCTGATCCCGCGGGGTTTTGCCTCTCGACCGGCGCAAGGTTACCAAGGTCTCGAGGTATTCCGGAGCCCCGGGGACCGAACTCGGTTTCAGCTGGGACTTTTCGGCTTTTCCACCCTTGTCTCGCTCTAAAGCCGCATGGCCCGGAGGAAGGGAGGACTGGCTAGAGTAGAGTACGTAGTAGTCGAACCTCACGGATGGCTCTTCGAGTGTACCCACACCGGTGTCTCCGGCCGTATCTTTCTCTCAAAGATCCGCCGAGAGGACTTCTTCTTCGTTTTCTGAGGATTGCTCCTGACCATCTCGGGGACTCGTACTCTGTAGGTGGAGCGCCACAAACATCGTAGCCGATGTGGACTTTAGATGAGGACCCGGAGGAAGAATCGGAGGAACCGGCTCGCGACAATCTTCTTGGGCACCCACTCAATGGAATTCACACTGTTATTGTTCGGAAAGGGGTTTCCGATCGTATTGGGCCCACGGGGACGCTCCAATTTGCCTTCTTCTATCAATTTACGGATTTCGTATCGTAACCCCAAACAGCTTGTACGTGGTATGGCCGTGATACTGATGGAAGGCGCAGTATTTATTCTTGTCCGCATTGGCTACGGGATTCTTGGGTTTGTAATTTGCAACGGGTTTAAGGAGACTTTCCTTGATTAACCCTTCTAGCATCTTCCTTAGCGGCATATCCAACTTGTCGAAGTGCACGGCAGGCTGCTTCGAAGTGGAGTTGTTGCTTTGTGGGACTGGGTTTCTGTTGCCCGACTGATGTCCCTAATGGATGTAGTTGACAGACGTATCTTTCCCTTTGCCGGGGGCCGGTGCAGGATTGAATGCAGCTGCCGAGCGGTATCTGTATGGCTGTGTGCAAGAGCCAACTTTTTCCTTGAGATCCTTCTCGAACCGTGAGCCGGCATTGACCATGGCCCGAGATCCGGGAAGAAATGATGAGCGATGAGAGTTCTGACGGACGGTCTTAAGCAGGACTTGAAGATCCGCATCTGTTCCTCTTTGGAGAGTGGCTCCATGATCTCGGAGAGTTTCCAACTCCACCTCTTGTAGAATTCCCCAACACTTTCATCCGCTTTATGCTCAGTGGTGATTAAGTCCTCGCGACTTGTTTCCCACTCTAAGTTGATCGGTACCGTTCCAGGAAGATGTTACTAATCTGATCCCAGGTGTGGCGATCCGAAGGCTTGACCCTTAGAAACCATCGTAACGCTGAACTTTTGAGCGTATGCTGGAAGTGGTCGGCCATTTGCTGGAGGGTTGATCCTTTTGCTCTCATGCCGAGAACGTAGGTGTCGACGTGCGTTTGAGGACATTCGGTTCCGTCGAATCGGTCCATCTCCGGCATTCTGAACTTGGCAGGGAGAGGCGTGACCATTCCCGGATCCGTGGATTTGAGCGTTTCCCGCTTTGAGCCGCTCATGGTGGCTTTCGTGTCTTTCATCCGTTCGACCATCCAGGCTAAGGTTAGGTCCGGTGGTGACTGTGAGGCTCGACGCCGGTGCTACCACGTGAGCGGTAGTGATTGGAGGTGGAAGGCCCGATATATGTGGATATATGGGGGCCTTTTCTCGAATCAGTATCGGGGTTTGTCCCCTGTTTTGGGATTCGTGTATAGGCAACGGGACTAACCCGGAGGGTATTGAAGGATATTGGCATCTCGAGATGGTCCGGTGCGCCGGGTGGTATTGAGTGATAGGAGCAAAGACTGGCCGGCCAAATATGACAGGGGTTGCCCCGGGAGGTGGCAACGTGAAGCCTAGGCCTACTGTTTCCTTGATTCGAAGGCATCCCGTAAGTTGGCGGGGAGGAACCCGATTGAAGGTTTGGTGAACTGTTTCGGGGAATCGTCATCCTCGACTGTGACAAAAGTACCGTCTCGACCGGGGATAGCCGCTATACCACGCTCATTCGTAAGCCGTACCACGAAATTCCCGCGATCTTCTTCGCCTCTTGTGAACCTCACAAGCCCGATGGCTTCTTCCAATGTCATATCTGTTAGGTGGCGGGGTCCTTCCCCGTCACGATTTCTCGGTGAACTAGACATGTTGGAAATTCCGGGCCGAGGGAACCGAGGGAACCGAAGAACCGCTCGACGCTGCCGTTACTGTGATTCTGGCAAGGCGCTGACCCGGAAATCTGAACCACTTTCTGCTCGCTGCAGGGAACGAAAGGAAGGGTTTAGGCTTCGGAAAAGGGGTATTTGGCTCAAGGTTTCGGGCTTGTGCAATGTGCAGTTACCGATTAATGTTTACTTAAAGCGTGTTTTCTAAGAGTCCTAATCGGTTGGAAAAGAGCGAGTCTTCTTTTTCGCAACTAATCCTAGAGCTCTAATCAGTGGATCTCATCACTACGCTTATAAGCCCCTCGTTTCCATTGTAGATCATCTTTCTCGAGACGGACTATCCCGAGCGAGGTCTTATAAGGCAAGCGAGTTCCACCGACAAAGGAAAAAGTGAACTTAAGGCTAGCTGATCACGCAAACTTTCAACGTATGTGACGCACGGGCCACAGTCGAAGTCAACGTCCTTAAGTTAAGGTGGGGGATCGTGCCAAAATTTCGGCATGACCTCTCCTGACTCGCTTGCGCAAGGGACCTTAGCTTTTGGCGTTGGCCAAGTTGTAGCTGGCACGGTGGATACGGTGAGGTTTGGTGACACGGCGTCACATTGAACCTTCGGGTATATTTTTCAGCAGAGCTCCGCATCAAAGTCAAGGCTGAAAAGCTCAAGACTTCGGGTCGGGAACGACCTTCGGTCTCAACCTCTCGAGCTTGACTCGGAGCGGGGCCCGGCGTAAAAAACATACACTTAGGCTTTATGACACGAGCTAAGCCAAAAACCAACCGAGGTCTTGGACAAAGTGTGACACAAAGAGTGCATGGCTTACACGGGCTAGGATGGGATGTTTGGGACGACCCCGTGCGCCCCCGAAAGGTGTCTGGTAGACCAATCGGGGTGCAACTGATAAGGCCATCCCAGGTTAGGGGTTGTAGTGTGCAGTGTACCGAGGCAGCAAGTGCATGTGAAGTGCGGTGTTCCGAGGCAGCAAGTGCGCGTAGTGTGCGGTCACTAAAATTCTTTTTCTGAGTAAAAACAAAGATTTTTCAGAATGTGTCTTAAAGCATTATGATGCGCAGTTCAAAAGACAGCATGAAAATCAAACATGAATGGGGATGCACAAACATGGTATGATTTTGGAAAATGTCAATGTAATGCCTTTGAAAAAACCGTTCGAGGTTTAAAGTAACACACGCACACGAAAACGAGGAAGAGTAAACGAAATTTTGAACGGAATGCTTTTTTGAAAACAACGGCAGTTTTGAAAAAAGTATCTTATCCCCAGCGGAGTCGCCAACTGAAATTACCCGGGATTTCGCGCGGGCGGCGCGAAACGCGATTGTCTTTCGCGGAGGGTTGGTGTCTGAGACCTCGCTTCATGGGAAGGAAAAAATGAGGAGTCGCCACGTGGTTTTTGTATTTTGAGCCCAAACGTTGAGAAACGGCTTTTGTGAAAATGGTGTCGTTTTTATTGGTAACAAAAACTTAGGAAAAGGCTTTGAAAACGGGGGTCATTTTTATTGGTAGCAAAAACGAGTAAAAAGCTTTTTAGTACCAGAGATTGTTAGGTTCGGAGGTCACGTTACGTTTCGGGAAGAGTATATTGAGATCACCCGAAACGCCTCGTATGACGAGTCTTTCTACCTTTCTCAAAATCGTGTGTGTGTGTGTGTGTTTTTGAAAAGGGGGCTTGAATGACAAGCTTAATCTTGGTTTGAATGTCAAACGTTGATTAGGTGACTTTTTGAAAAGGCGATCGTTTGAATGACAAACGTCGGTTTTGAGACGGAAATGAGCGTTTGCGTGGCAAACGTCGATTTGAGTTTGAAATGAGCGTTTGCATGGCAAACGTCGATTTGAGTTTGAAATGAGCGTTTGCGTGGCAAACGTCGATTTTGAGCTTTTTGAAAAGGAGTTCGAATGACGAACTCCGGTTTTGAACCGGGCGATTCATTGTTAACGATTTTTACGAGAAAAATACGTATTAAATGATTTTGAATGTCAAATAGCGGCTTTTAGTTTGAAAGATGAGCGTTCGGAGGCCAAACGTCATTTCGCGTGTTTTGAAAGAGAGTTCGAAGGACGAACTCCGGTTTTGAACCGGGCATTACATTGTTAACGATTTTTACGAGAAAAATACGTATTAAATGACATGCAATCAACGAATCGGGTTGCGACTCGGACTTTGAAAAGTAAATACTATCACGATCCAAACGGGTCGAACTTTGTAAATGACAGTATTTAAAGCAGTATCAACGGAATCAAATGATCCATAATCGTAAATGACGATCGACGAGCCAAACGGCTCGGAGTTGTAAATGACGGTCAACGAGCCAAAACGGCTCGGAATTGTAAATGACAGAAAGTAAATGACGATCAATGGATCGATCGATCCGGAATGGTAAATGACAGAAAAAGTAAACGGAACGGGGTCGGAACGCCGTTTTAACCCGTGATTACTTCTCTTATGGAAAGAGAAGAGGATCGAGGGGCTAAAACGTATCGGACCCCGTTAGACGGAGGCGTCTACATTTCAGTAACGGTGTTCGAAACGGTTATAGCGACTGGCACGTAAACCGAGATGAGACGAGAGATCAGAGAGAGGGAGTTATACCTATGGCTAGGGTCGACTCCTTTGGCTCGGAAGGTGTGTACGGGACACGGAAAGAGGTTTGAAACGGTGTTTCGTAGTGGTGAGGGGCGTATTTGATCGAAATACGGAGGTTTCACGCGAATCGAGGCAAAACGGGAGCTCGAGAGGGGTGAAACTGGTTTATGCCGTGAGGTAGAGTGATTTTGGGGTAATTTTTGTTGTTATGAAATGGCTTTGACAGCCCTCCTATTTATAGGTGAAAAATGCAGTAAGAGTCCGGCCGGACTTAGACTGTTTTCCAGGGGTTTTTTGGTATTTTTGAATTTTGAGGGGATTGCTGGCAATTTCAGAAAATGTGCACAGGGAGTCCGACCGGACTTTGACTGTATACCAGGGGTATTTTAGTCTTTTCCCTTTGATTTCTGATTGAAAGGTGATGTGTGGGCTGTGGCATGGCTGCCACGTGTCCCATGACTCACCAAATGCGTGGGAGTTCATTCCCCGATCCCGGTTTTGTCCGTTTTTTAAAATAACAGTCCGGAAAATGTCCGAAACGCCCCCGAAAAGTGTCGGAAAGTGCGTTTTTCAGGGAAAGCCATACTTTTACGTGAGATGACACGTGTGTAAGTGCTCCAATTTGAGCCGTTAGTATTTTCGTTAGAAAATTAACGAAAGTTTTAACATTCCTAACATTTCTAACAAACCCTAACCTTTCTAACAAAGCAAGGGTAAAGTGGGCATTGCCATTTAAAGTTAAACCAACAAAAGAATCTCAAAAAGCAAAAGAAATAAGAAAAATCCGAATTGGGCAAGTTGAAAAACACAACCAGTTTGAATTTTCAAAAAAATATTCTTCATGTCCAAAAGCCAAGATTGTAGCGGATGAACAAGTGCACGCCACGAACCCTCCGCGCGGATAGGATTGCCTCTCACAGAGGGCTATAAATTAAACCCTCCTCTCTCAGTTTACACAACACAATTTGATCACAGCAA
This sequence comes from Adenophora triphylla var. japonica, assembly GCA_022495995.1. Taxonomy (NCBI): domain Eukaryota; kingdom Viridiplantae; phylum Streptophyta; class Magnoliopsida; order Asterales; family Campanulaceae; genus Adenophora; species Adenophora triphylla. The sequence goes on along the minus strand of JAFEMH010002270.1, from coordinate 159,685 downwards.
CGAAACTCTGGCGAAATATAGAGAGAAAACAGTGGGAATCCATAGATTGCCACCATTTTCTCTTGAATCTTTCCCAATCTCACTCCAAACACAAATCCAAACACCAAACCTTGATACTCCTCAAGCCAAACACCAAATCTTGATACTCCTCAAGTCAAATTCCAAGCCTAGGAAGATAGGGTGTCACCATTGGTAAAGCCCTCCTTCTCAAAACCCTAAAATCCTCTTTTAACTTCTTGATCATCTTGTTCTTCTTACTTGGATCTACTTGATGTCTAGTTTCACTTAAGTTTTGACCCAAGATGGTCATCTTGAAGTTCATCTTCATGAATGACCATCTCAAATGGTCCACATTTTAAATCTTTAGTTGTTTTTTCTCTTTAATTTCATTTCTACAAAATATCCCCTTTCCCTTTGCAAAGGACATGTTTAAACCTCATAAAATTCCCCAAGGATGACTTGAATATGATAACCACTTAAAACAAAGTATTGGAATCAAGTCTAGGGATGAAAATGGGGTGAACATAGATTGAAATCCCCCAAAAATCACATTTTCCCTCAAGAACATCTTGCTGTCCAGTAGCATTGTTCTGAGACCTCAGTCCATTTTCCTATTTTTTGGACCCAGTAAAACTTGGAATTGGGTGTTGACTGCAAAATACTTTTTGTAGCCAACATCTAGATCTTTCCAGACATATTTTTATTTTATTTTTTGAGTGAGTAAAAATCCTTTTTAAAATTTTTCTTTTAGAGGCCAGTTCATCAGCTTCTGGAAATCCAGATTTCACATCTGAGATTTCCAGAAGGTTTTGACCCCTCAAATTACTTCAAAAATTGAAATTTCCTTTGGAGAAACCCTATTTAGGGTGTTTTAAGAAACTTTTATTCTCGGACTTTCCCCAGATTCTGAGGTTTTGAAGCCTTTAAGTCCATTTCAAAGTCAAGGGTCAACTGCCTTCTTTCATTCTGGCAGAATTGCTTTTCAAATCCAAAAATCTTTTGAGTGCCAAGACTCAATCCAAAAATCATACCAAAAATCTTGGGGATTGTTCAAAGTCTTATAAAGAGTTCCCCATTTTTGTTTTTCTCAGTTTCAACTCATTTTGGTCAAAACACACACACACACACAACAAAGGATTTCAAATGTTTGGAAGACTCGTTCTGCGAGGCGCGCCGGGTGCACACTAACGTCCTTCCCGACGCGTAACGTGACCTCCGAACCTAAATTTCTGATCTCGGGCTTTTTTCAAAGTTTTGGCCCTCAAAATAAAAATGGCGTGGCGACTCCGTTTTGATTTTCACAAAAAAAATCGGGTACATCACAGTGGCGACTCCGCTGGGGATTAACAAGTTTTATCTTTTCAAAAAAAAAAGAGAGAAAAACTTTTGAGGGTCAAGCTTCCGTCCCGACATTTGAAATCCTTTGTTTTGTGTGTGTTGATTTTTGCACATTTTCGTGTTTGTTTTGGCCGCCTCGGAAAAAGTCAAAATTTTGACTGTCGGAAATCATGTCCCTAACTGTTGGAATTTTTGTGATTATGTGCTTATGTGTTCATTAATTTCAAAAAAAAAAGATTTTTTCAAAAAAAAAAAAGAGAAAATTTTCAAAAAAAAAAAATCATGCATCATGTCTTTTAAGACACATAAAAATTTATATTTTACTCAGAAAAAGAAGATAGACTGCTTGCACACTACGCGCACGTTGACCGTACACTGCACACTACGTCCTTAACCCGGGAAATCCTTGTCGCGGTCCGTTTGGTCTTATTACGCCTCTCGGACGAGCACGGGACTACCCAAACATCCCATGGAGCCTCGTGTCGACCATGCACTTGTCCGTGACACACTTTGTCCGAGACCCGGTTGGTTTTTAGTCCGGGTCTCGTGTCATGCCCCGTCCGTGTATAGACCTTTCCTTTCAAGCCTTTGTCGGCATACCGACTCAATATCTTTCGGGTCCCTAATCGCCGAAGTCATGCCGGTTTTCCGCCGCAGACTTTGACCAAGATATTGACCGACGCCTTGACTTCGGCTCGATCGGCACAAATTATACACTCGACTCCCAAAGATTTGACACCGAGTCATCAAGGATTAATGATTATTCCATGCCCAATTACGGCTTAACCGACGACAAGACAAGATCAATTGTGGACGCTTATCGCCCAAATCATGCCGACTTTTCGCCGAGCCCTCGGACACGATCTTGACTTTCGACGTCGCCTTTGTCCGTAATTTACATCGAATGCTTGTTAAGACTCGATTACCCGCCGACTTTTAGGATCGTTTTTCTTTCGGTCGGTGGGACTCGCTTGCCTTATAGGACCTCGCCCGGGCCGTCCACCCCGGGAGGTCGAAATACGGGTGGAATACGAGGGGCTTATAGACGTAGTGACGGGGCCCACCGATCCAGGATCCAGAGTAGTTTGCGAAAAAGAAGAGAAATCTTTTCCAACCGATTAGGTTAATAAAACATGTTTTAAGTAAACGTGAACAAATAACCGCATGTTGCATGAGCCCAAAGCCCAAACACTCGCCCTCCTTCAATTCCCATACATCCGAACCCTCGTGCCTTTCCCCCGCAGCCTCCTCACAAAGGTTGGTTTCGGGCACCGGTCACCGTTTAATCGGTTGGGGAGAGTCAAGCGCATCGTCGCCTTCATCGTCCTGTTCCGACTCCGAATTTAAGAATGTCTCGCATCACCGGTAACGATGGGGACAACGTCACTCCGCCTCCCGGACTCCTCGCATGTAACAACGGTGGAATCAGCCTAGCCGAATGTATGAGAGTGCGCCAGAAGCACGCTGAATGAACAGCCTTATGGAGGCTATCAAAAGCCATGGATTGGCCGCCGCCTCAACCTAGATGGAACCTTCACCGTGGAAGAAGAGGAAGACCTCAATCCCGCTCTTGGTCAACCCGACTACTCCAGGATGCCACCACCGGCCTCCCACGGTACTACCACGAGCCCATGCTCCTCGATCTCTAGGTCAGCCCGACTCCCCAACCGCAGACCACCGGATCCGTGCTCGACGGACGAGCGCCCGCAATGCCTCAGCTGGGACAAAGTCGCACGGAATGCCTTCCCATGGTTGGGGATACCCCGGAATGCCACAAAGAAATTGGGATCCCGCCTCGGTTTGGGACCAATCAATCCGGACTTTCGCAAAGAACGGTTTGGAATGCCACCACAGCTTTGGTTCGGGGCAATATGAGCCCTCCTCGTAATGATGCTAGCTCACCGCTCCTCACACAGCTTCCGCAAACCCATTTCTCACTCAGGGTTCAATGGGTTACCAAGCCCCCATCCCGGTTTCATCGAATCACCAGGACCACAATATCCTCTCGGTTATGCATCCTCGCCACAACCACCATGCAATTCAACAACCAGGGACAGCAGCCCGCACTTAAGCCTACTTATGGGTCTCACTCCGGAAATCCAAGCCATCTGGCTACCTCAGATCTGCCTCCATCTTCCCTGCCGATTGGAAGCCAACAACAAGTCGCTGGATTCTATCCCTTTGCCCAAGCTCCTACCTACACTCCCTGGGAAATTTGGGCCAAGGACAGGTTTTCACCTATGCTCCGGGATATGGTATTCCTTCCACCAATGCACCACCAACAGCTAGTCCTCTTCCTAGCTCAAATATCGGCTCAGGAATTCCCGCTCCACCTTTGGATCCCCAATTGGCTTGGTTTATGGAGCAACACAAGGAAATGAAAGCACAGATTGCTGAATTGATCGCCAAAAAGAACACTGCTCTTCGGCCTACAGATCCCGACTCGATTGTCCCCCGCCTCACAAGTTTGTGATGCCCACTGGAATTGTTTGACGGGAGTGCATGCCCTAAAACTCACTTGGACACCTATACTTTGGCAATGAAGGCTAAAGGATGCACAAACCAAAGGTTGGCCGATTACTTTAGTCTCTCTTTGAAGTCGGGGGCTTTGAAATGGTTTTTCCGATTGCACCAAGCTAGGGCTACTTGGGAACAGATTACAGCACTTTCACGTATAAGTATAAAGCCAACTTGGAATGGGAGACAAACAGAGTTGACTCCGCAAACAACGATGCAGCGCCTAATGAGAATATTGGGGATTTCTATAAGAGGTGGAACTTAAAGCTCGGTGAAATGGCCATTCCTCCTCCGACGAGGAGCAGTTAGACATCTTTCGGTCATGCTTGAAGCCGCATTTGAGAGCTTCCCTCGCCCACTTCCCTACGCCGACTTGCGTGCAATGGTTAATTCCGGGCTAAGTTTGAAAAGGCTTACAATCGCAGCCGACCGCCGCACCCGCCTACAGATATCGGGCTCCTCCCTCCAACACTACTCGCTTTCGCTAAAGGCAAAGAGGCGATCGGCTACGCGGGACAGATCAGTAACAATGCCACTTCCTTTGTTCCCAAGAAGCCTCGATGCATCCAGATCCCGGCTCCAAGACTTGAGAAACCTTGGGATGCCTTTAAGTGATATCTTTAGAGGATTGGTAAAAGAAGGTTTGCTCCGGCCTTTGGATAATTATCGCCCAAGAAACCCCAACGCTCCTTTGGATACCTCCAAGCATTGTGCCTTTCATCGCACCATGGGCACTGACGGATGATTGCGTCCCCGAAAAAGGCCATTCAAGGGTTGATTGAGCAAGGGAGGTTAGAGATGCCCGAAGGGCCTAATACTATCAATAACCCGCTCCCTAACAACATGAGTGTCAACATGATCGAGTTTGGTGGTTCAAGCCTTGTGGGCATAATGGAATTTGACTCGCCCCCTTGTGAGGTCGGTGAATCGGCCATCGCAGGCGATGAAAGTGTTTGGATTAAGAAAGAGATTGCCAAGGAAATCCCGATGGAAAGATCTCGCAATAGCTCCCGCCTCCAGCGTCGAAGAATAGATGCATGGTTCAACAAAGAAAGAGCGGCTAGACCGGGGCTACCTATCTTTAAAATAGTCTTTTGAGTCAACCTTCGTAGGGTCTAGTACTTTTCTTTCACCTAAGTCCTTCCTGGACATTTGTCGTTGTAGTCCATTTTGGACATAGTGGTTAAATGCCTAACTTTTAATATAAGTCTTTTTTCTCTTCTTGCTAGACTCGAGACATCACTTGCGCACCCACGTTACACTTAATTGAAATGGTTTTATCCAAAATGATCACTTGTGCTGCTCAACCACTAATTCTTTGAAATGATTAATATTTAAATTAATAGGAGTGAGAAAATCAATTGATATCCTTCCTAAATTGGGGCTTACCAACTCCCCATCTTGCATCTCATATGCTCACATCCCTTTCATCATCATCCCCTCGTTGCTCGATGAATTTGCATGGATCTTTTCTCATTTAAAGCTTAAGCAAACAATGAAGACTTAATCTCGTTTAGGTCATCCGGTAGGGATTGCGGTTGAAGCCTTTCACCCATAGGAAAGCCATTACCTCACCCTCACTAAACAATACCCTTTCATTTCAAGACCGGCGTGTTTTGAAACCCGGTTTAGCCATCATTTTTGCTCCTTACTGAGAGAAAGTCCAAGCAATGCCAAAGAAGTTAGCTTCGAGAGTCGGCGATGCATAAAATGTTCAAGTTGTGAAGGAAGGAAAGATAATTCTCAACTCCTCAAAGAGGCCTTCCGAATTCTCAAAAGAAGGATTTTAAAATCCTCACAATCTCGGATATAATTCCAAGCTCCTCAGGAAGCCTTCCAAAAAAAAAAACAACAAAAAAAAAACAACAAAAAAAAAAAAACAACAAAAAAAAAAAACAAAAAAAGAAGAACTCAAAAGTCCCCGACTTCTCAAGAAGCTCTCCGATGATCAAAAATGAGCCTGAATTCTCGCATGTTCGCGAAAAGTTGTCAATAGCTTGGATATTCCTCTCACCATTACCTTTAATCAATCCCGAGCCATCCTCTCGTCTTTAAAGGATATTCCCATTACCATTACCCTCGCCTTTGGCCAAAGTCAAAATTTGACCTCTCATTCTTAGAGGCAATCAATCTTTCCCGCCATAGATTTCCCAAACACATCCCTACAAGCCAACCTCTCATCTTTAGAGGTTCAGTCAGTAAAAGGCCTAGCCGACCTCTCATCTCAAGAGGTCATAATTCCCCAAATCACCCGATGGCCGATCGAAGCCCTAAACCCAACTCGCAATTCCTATCGGATAGCAATTTCATCGTAAAATCTTCAAGATCTAAATCAAATTAATGCTTCATTGCTTGCTTAAAATTGGGATCTAATTCATCTTGGTTCAAAATCATCAATCAAAGATTGTGCAAATTCAAATCTGATGTGAGCATAATTCATTTCTACTCCACAAACACTTGCCGTGGATGTCCCACTGGGGCTTCGCATCCGTGTCTTTCATGGACACTCTAAGGGGATATGTTATTCAATCCTCCAAATCCTCAAAATCCCCAAAGGTCCTCAGATCCTCGAATTTCAACATTCGTTCTCTTTTCATTCGGGATAAGCCCGAACTACGGCGACCTGAGCTCTTCATAATGGAGGGAACGTAGGCAACCAGAAATGGTCCGGTCGAAATCACAAACAAATCTCAAAAAAAAAAATCCGGTCTCATCAAGGATCGTCCCTATACACTTTTCGAGCTTGATCCTCGATATCAGTTGGTTTTCTCCTTGTGATTAATCAAAATATTTGTTCATATCAGATTTAGGAGTTGAATAACCCGAACATTAACAAAGGGTTTTAAGCAACCTTGTGATCATCATGAATAAGACAAGTTTTCAAGTGTCTCGACAAGTCTTCTCTTTCTATATCATAGGAAAATAGAGCCAAACACTGTCTTTCGTCGCCAGGGCTTCCATACACTTTTCCACACCTTGTGATGCTTATACTCTCTCAAAAGAGTCAAACCTAAAGCGAGTGTGTATACACAAAATCGGGATTCATTCCCACTTTTCGAAAGATGTGCCCCTACACGTAAACATTTCTGAGTCTTGTCCATTGGCTGGTTGACTAAGATCAGAAAAGATGGGTGCCTCCCTGGTCACATGACAACTCGTCTACGTAAGACTCGCAGAATTTCTTCACGCTGGGGCTTGCTAAGCGGTTCTCCCAGATCAGCTCTTCAAGCTGGGGCTTCTATAGCCACCTTTGGGTCCACATTGGGTTCTCCACTACGAGATAGACTCGCCAAGTCGCTTCTTCAAAATCTGGACTTTGCCTACTCAGGATCCGGGGGCTTTGTCAAGATGGTCTTTTGGACCCGAATTTTATCAAGAAAGAATTTCAGCTTCAGAACTTGGTACACGGTAGCTTCCCGTAGCATCGGAATTCAAGATCAGGGTTTCTCCCGGCATTAGCAATTCCATCAAATCATTCTCCGCACAAGGTTTCGGCCAAAGTCACAGCTCACCCAAATGAAAGAAGCTTCACTCATATCGACGTGCCCTAGAGCCTGTCAGCATCAGCTTCAAATGACCAAGAATGAGAGGGAAAATTTCAACCAAAACCCGGGATCCGAATCCAATCTCATCAAAATTGAGGTCCATGTGATACTGTCAACAAAACCTCATCAACAACCGCTGTTTAAACTGCGATCGAGGGCTCTCACCTCCCCCACTTGCTCAAAGCCTGTCCCAAACAGTCCCCAAACACATACATCCCGACACATCCCCTCTCATCACCATGCATCCCCACAAAAATCTCCCCAAGGCTCATGTAGCATGCACAAAACTTCAATCAATAGGAACAATCCTAAGTGATTGAAGATCATAAATTCCCTGCCAAAAGCTTAGGCTAAGTGCATCTTCGAAAGCAAGTAAATGCATCATCTCATAATCATTTTTGGTTCTATGCATGCATCCGTCATCATGAATGCCATATATGCATCTTCCTCTTCAAATAACGAATGCAGGAATTCAGCAAGGATGATCTTCACCAAAGTCGACCTCCGAATGTCCACAAATGGATGAAGACAGCCTCCAGCATCTACAGTTTGGCAAAGATAGTCCCCATGTCTATAGCTTGGCAAAGACAACCTCCGGCGTCTGCAACTTGCTAAAGACGACCTCCAATGTCCACAAATGGATGAAGACAGCCTCCAGTGTCTACAAATCGGTCAGAGACGTCAAGTTCTCAAATACAAATCGGTCAGGGACGCCAAGTTCTCCAATACAAATCGGTCAGGGACGCCAAGTTCTCCAATACAAATCGGTCAGGGACGCCAAGTTCTCAAATGCAAATCGGTCAAGGACGCCAAGTTCTCAAAATGCAAATCGGTCAGGGACGCCAAGTTCTCAAATACAAATCGGTCAGGGACGCCAAGTTCTCCAATACAATGCGGTCAGAGACACCAAGTTCTCAAAAGCAAGAAGTCCCAATGTGAAGACAAGCTCAACAACCTCTACAAGGTTGACGATCACCAGCAAGATGCAGACTCAACCAAACTCCTCCTTCAGGTCAAAATGCCTTCAAAGACAGCAAATCGTCAGCAGAAGCCGTCCCACGAACGGCAACCCAACAACTCTTCATCAACATCAGCCGTAGCCTCAGTCCTTCCGACAGCTACAGGTAAGCACAGCACAGGTATGAAAGCATATCTTAGTCAACTACTTTTCTAAAAGAACATTATCATCAAATCTTAGGGTGACTTCCCAAAAATAGTCAAATCCTAGGGTGACTTCCCAAAAAACAGTCAAAACCTCGGGTGACTCCCAAATACCGTCAAACCATCAAAGACCATCCCCAGCAGTTTTCGAACTACGACTGGCTTGATTCCTCTTAAGGATACGTAGGTAGCCTACCATAGGTCCAGCCGCTTGACCAGCACGGTCACCCTTTTCCCCGATAGTTCTCATAAGCCCGAATCTTCCCCAGCGAGAACACCTTCAAATAGTCTCCCTCAGGTACAAAACCTCAACTTAGGATCATACTCCTGAACTAAGTTCCCATTTAGGTCCATACTCCTGAACCGAACCTCAACTTAGGATCATACTCCTGAACTAAATTCCCATTTAGGTCCATACTCCTGAACCGAACCCCAACTTAGGATCATACTCCTGAACTAAGTTCCCATTTAGGTCCATACTCCTGAACCAAACCTCAACTTAGGATCATACTCCTGAACTAAGTTCCCATTTAGGTCCATACTCCTGAACCAAACCTCAACTTAGGATCATACTCCTGAACTAAGTTCCCATTTAGGTCCATAATCCTGAACCGAACCCCAACTTAGGATCATACTCCTGAACTAAGTTCCCATCTAAGTTCATACTCCTGAACTGAAACCCCGACTTAGGATCATACTCCTGAACTAAGTCCGATTTAGGTTCATACTCCTGAACTAAACTCCAACAAAGGCTAACAAAATCTCCATCATCAAGGTTCGAGCCACCTAAGACGCCATCATAGAGGTTCCAGGCACCTAAGACTCCATCATTAAGGTTTGAGGCACCTAAGACGCTATCACACACAACACTAGGAAAAGCGATAAAACGCAATCATCTCCTAATTCGACAAACCAAAACCATAGGGTGACTTCCCAAAAATAGTCAAATCATAGGGCGACTTCCCCAAAACAGTCAAAACCTTAGGGTGACTTCCCAAAAACAGTCAGATCATAGGGTGACTTCCCAAAAATAGTCAGATCTCAGGGCGACTTCCCAAAAATAGTCAAACCATAGGGCGACTTCCCAAAAATAGTCAAATCATAGGGCGACTTCCCAAAAATAGTCAAACCATAGGGCGACTTCCCAAAAATAGTCAAACCGTAGGGCGACTTCCCAAAAATAGTCAAACCGTAGGGCGACTTCCCAAAAATAGTCAAACCGTAGGGTGACTTCCCAAAAATAGTCAAACCGTAGGGCGACTTCCCAAAAATAGTCAAACCGTAGGGTGACTTCCCAAAAATAGCCAGATCTTAGGGCGACTTCCCAAAAATAGTCAGATTATAGGGTGACTTCCCAAAAATAGTCAGATCATAGGGTGACTTCCCAAAAATAGTCAAATCTTAGGGCGACTTCCCCAAAACAGTCAAAACCTTAGGGTGACTTCCCAAAAACAGTCAGATTATAGGGCGACTTCCTAAAAATAGTCAAACCATAGGGTGACTTCCCCAAAATAGTCAAACCATAGGGCGACTTCCCAAAAATAGTCAAACCATAGGGTAACTTCCCTAATGCAGTCACTCCAGGGTCAAAGACCCGAACTACGGCCGGCTTGATTCCCACTCGGGATACGTAGGTAGCCTATCGCTAGGTTCAGCCACTCGATCACCTGATCATCCCGCCAAATATGGAGCCTTACTCTTATCGACGACCCCGCTTCCTTCGAAAGCACCGTCGCCGAGGGGCTACTGTAAGTGCTCCAATTTGAGCCGTTAGTATTTTCGTTAGAAAATTAACGAAAGTTTTAACATTCCTAACATTTCTAACAAACCCTAACCTTTCTAACAAAGCAAGGGTAAAGTGGGCATTGCCATTTAAAGTTAAACCAACAAAAGAATCTCAAAAAGCAAAAGAAATAAGAAAAATCCGAATTGGGCAAGTTGAAAAACACAACCAGTTTGAATTTTCAAAAAAATATTCTTCCTGTCCAAAAGCCAAAGATCAGAAAGGATGAACAGTGCACGCCTACGAACCCCTCCGCGCGGATAGGATTGCCTCTCACAGAGGGCTATAAATTAAACCCTCCTCTCTCAGTTTACACAACACAATTTGATCACAAAGAACGAAACTGCGGCGAAATATAGAGAGAAAACAGTGGGAATCCATAGATTGCCACCATTTTCTCTTGAATCTTTCCCAATCTCACTCCAAACACAAATCCAAACACCAAACCTTGATACTCCTCAAGCTAAACACCAAATCTTGATACTCCTCAAGTCAAATTCCAAGCCTAGGAAGATAGGGTGTCACCATTGGTAAAGCCCTCCTTCTCAAAACCCTAAAATCCTCTTTTAACTTCTTGATCATCTTGTTCTTCTTACTTGGATCTACTTGATGTCTAGTTTCACTTAAGTTTTGACCCAAGATGGTCATCTTGAAGTTCATCTTCATGAATGACCATCTCAAATGGTCCACATTTTAAATCTTTAGTTGTTTTTTCTCTTTAATTTCATTTCTACAAAATATCCCCTTTCCCTTTGCAAAGGACATGTTTAAACCCCATAAAATTCCCCAAGGATGACTTGAATATGATAACCACTTAAAACAAAGTAGTGGAATCAAGTCTAGGGATGAAAATGGGGTGAACATAGATGCAAATCCCCCAAAAATCACATTTTCCCTCAAGAACATCTTGCTGTCCAGTAGCATTGTTCTGAGACCTCAGTCCATTTTCCTATTTTTTGGACCCAGTAAAACTTGGAATTGGGTGTTGACTACAAAATACTTTTTGTAGCCAACATCCAGAGCTTTCCAGACATATTTTTATTTTATTTTTTTAGTGAGAAAAAATCCTTTTTTCAATTTTTCTTTTAGAGGCCAGTTCATCAGCTTCTAGAAATCCAGATTTCACATCTGAGATTTCCAGAAGGTTTTGACCCCTCAAATTACTTCAAAGAAGGAAGTTGACCCTATTTAGGGTCAACTGCCTTCTTTCATTCTGGCAGAATTGCTTTTCAAATCCAAAAATCTTTTGAGTGCCAAGACTCAATCCAAAAATCATACCAAAAATCTTGGGGATTGTTCAAAGTCTTATAAAGAGTTCCCCATTTTTGTTTTTCTCAGTTTCAACTCATTTTGGTCAAAACACACACACACACACACACACACACACACACACACACACGCAACAAAGGATTTCAAATATTTGGAAGACCCGTTTTGCGAGGCGCGCCGGGTACACACTAACGTCCTTCCCGACGCGTAACGTGACCTCCGAACCTAAATTTCTGATCTCGGGCTTTTTTCAAAGTTTTGGCCCTCAAAATAAAAATGGCGTGGCGACTCCGTTTTGATTTTCACAAAAAAAATCGGGTACATCACAACGTGTTAAGTACGCTTCGACGTCGGGATGCACGGGGCAGTCCCGGGACGTCTCGTTGGCATGGCAACGGGGGAGTTCAACGAGTTCCGGTTAACCTGGAGCGGGCCAGTTAACGGATTTCGGTTAACTTTCTGACGGATTTTGACGATCCAGATTTGGGTACTTACACCTCCTTCTTCCTACCCTAAATCTCTCATCCATGCATGCATCTCATACTTTGAAGATGTAACTTGTTCACTTCTTGCCCTAGATCCAAGAGGATCACCATGGAAGTTCATCTCCATGGATGATCCTCTACAAGGATCAACATTTCTTTCAAAGTTGTTTTTACTTCTTACAAACATATTTTCAAAACCCTAAAAAACATTTTCATACATAAAATCTTGATTTCAAAGCTAAATCTCCCCTTCCCAAGCAAATGAAATGCTTAAGTCCTAATGTACCCTAAGGATGGCTTGATATAGTAGATCACCACTAAAATGTCTAGTGACTACTAATTAAAGCCTAAGGAGATGGGGACAAGCATGGATGCCAAACCCCCTTTAAAATCATGTTTTTCTTCAAGAGAAAGTTGCTGTCCAGTAGCCTTTCTCTAAGACCTCTGTCCATGGTCTAATTTTTTGGACACAAAAGAACTTGGAATTTGGTGTTTACTACAAAATACTTTTTGTAGCCAACATCCAGAGCTTTCTATACATATTTTTACTTTATTTTTTACGTGAGTATAACTCCCTTTTTCAAATTGTCTTTTAGAGGTCAGTTCATCAGTCTCTGGAAATCCAGATTTCATATCTGAGATTTCCAGAAGGTTTTGGTCCACCAAATCATCTCCAAATGGAAAAGTTATTTTACAGGAACCTTATTTAAGGTGTTTTGAACAACTTTCATTCTCATACTTTCCCCATATTTTGAAGTTTTAAAGCTCTTAAATCCGTTTTAAAATCAAGTGTCCACTACCTTTTTCATTCTGGCAGAATTGGTTTCCAACTTCAAGAAATCTTTTGAGTACCAAAACTCAATCCAAAAATCATACCAAAAAATCATGCGACTTGTTTAATGTCTTATAAAGAGTTTCCAATTTTTAGTTTTCTCAGTTTAAACTTATTTTGGCCAAAGGAACACACACACACACACACACAAATGGTTTTTAAGCTTGGAAGACTCGTTTTTACGAGGCATTCCGGGTGAACACTAACGTTCTTCCCGGCGTGTAACGTGACCTCCGAACTCAAATCTCTAATCTCGGGCATTTTTCAAAGTTTTGGCCCTTAAAACAAAAATGGCGTGGCGACTCCGTGTTTTTTTTTATTGATTTTTAAAGAAGAGAAAAATACCAATCTTTCAAAAAAAAAAAATGGCAACAACATCGTTACAGCAGTCAGCACCCAACATACAAGTTTTGCACTCAGCCTCAAATTAGTAGAACTCATGCACCCTCCAATCAGGGTCACGAGGATGGGGCTCTATCTCTACTCTAGGGGCATAAGGGGCACCCTCTATTCGAGGAGCCACCCCTGAGTAGATTAGTAGGGGCTCACACTCAACAATGGCGCCCACGTCATAGACAGGCTCCACCCCATCACTGTTGTACTTGGCCAGATAGGTCTCCAGGGCAACTCGCAGAGCCTCGGATTGAGAAGGGTCAGGATAATTTCTTGCGGACACCTTCATCGGAACGGGATTGGAAGGTTTGGAGAAGGGCCAGCCAAACCTAGACTCTATGACCAAGATATCCCTCTGGTTCCATTGGTCAAATTTGTTTGATGGGGGAGAGAAGGTCCAGGCAGAATAATTCTTAGCCTTCAAACTCAGATTGCCATTGCTGATTTGGTTCTGATAATAGGCATAAAGCCCAGAAAGGGTGGGTTCGTAGCCCAAGACCCTGCAAACGGTTATAAAGGAGACCAGGGCCCTAATGGCATTGGGAGTCAGGTGCATAGGGAGACAACTGTTGAATTCAAGAAAAAAATAGAAGAAAGGATCCAGGGGCAGCCTCAAGCCATTCTCAAATTGGGCCCCATAGAAAACACAGGCCATGTTGTCCTCGCGGACATCTGCTATAGTTTCTGGCCACAGTTTTTCCTTATCTTTTATCTGAACGTGTCCAAGGGTGCAGACACGGAAGGCTTTGGGATCAACATTGTAGAGGTTGTACATCTCCTCCTCCCAATCTATGGTAGCCACTTCCTTGGCTTTTCTCTTGCGGCCCCGACCAGGATTTGCCTCAACAGCTGGTCGCTTGCCCCTACCGCGGGCAGGGGCCACCTCCCCGGAATCCTCCTCGAAGGCGTCAACAATTTCTGTTGCCTTCTGGGCGGTGCCCGCAGCCATTCGATCTCCCTGCTCGCGGTCATCCTCCTCGATCTCCGAGCTCACGGAGCCAAAGAGACCAGTGGAGGAACCCCTTGAGTGGGCCACCTCAGGTTCATTCTCCCTGCCTCCGGTCACCTCAAAATTCAGAGGCTCCAGCTCCTCGCTGCTACTCAGTTCAATTGTATTCACACCAGGGGGGCCCCGGGCACAACATCAGGAAAAATTGTCCTCAGGGGGAGAACATCCAAGGCATCGCTCAGATCCTCGGAGTCCTGTGCCCGCACCTCATTAACTTGGCTAGGATCCATCAGTTCACACTTTTCCCAGTCAACTATTACGTCGGGGACACGAATCGCTCTCCTCACTAGTTCTACGGCGTTCATAGCCGAATCTCTCTCGCGGGGAAACCTGCACAAAACCCCCATCACAAAATTTCTTAGCCTACTCGTATCCCCCAACACCAATACATCACCGTTCACAATTAATCTCTTCTTCTTGGCCTCCCACAACCGGGGTGGGACAAACGGCCCCCATTGGGATTTTTCACAAAAATATTGGAAACACTCCATGGATAACCTAAGCCAACCATGAGCTACCTTCCTATAAATCCCCCTCGTCCGTTTACAAACGGCAAAGGTATCTGGAGTGCTCCCATCTCCTAACTCTAAGGGACGGCGGGGTCCAAATTCAATGGTAGTCATTTTGAAACCCATAAAAGTAGAAAGAGATGAAGAAGAAGAATAAAAATCAAAATTACTTACGAAAGAAATGATCGAAGGTGAATTCGAAGCAAGGAAACGCAAGTACGCAGCATAAATCTCTCTCTATAAAAGCAGTGGAAGGCTTGAGGGTGGTAAAAGGGTTTGAGGAAGAAGGGTTTGGTATTTATAAGGCCTACCAATACGGGTTAAACCCGTTTGACCCGTATTAAATAGCCCACAAACCGTTTCTCGAACCCAGAACCGCCTCCAAACGTTTGAAAATTCGAAAAATTCCCCAGCTGGCATTTATGGCACCTCTTGGATGGCTGACATGTACCCTCCGTACGTGTCACGCGCTGTCTTTTCATATGCCCAGGGGCCCACTTGCCAACCGGGAGGCAAAGCATTCAAGGGGCCACGTGTCTCCCATCCGTACCTCCCGAACGTGCCTATATGCATGGGAGGCAGAGCAGCAACCAACAAAAAGCGCCAACACTGGTGCCCGCTCGAGGAGCGATCTGGGCGAACCGAGCTTAACTAGTAGCTCCTCGCTTAGACTATAAATAATCACACTTGGAGCTAGGGGCCATTGATGAGCCCGTACCTGCTAGACCGGGCCCATGCTCGGTCTGGTCCAAGGAACCGGTAACATGGCATTCCCTAGACCGCTGGAGTGAAGACCGTGGACAGATAGACCCCTGAGGTCAAGACCGCGTTCCTCCCCGCATCATCCTTCTCAAGACCGGAGGGATCCTGACCGCTGGATTGGTGCCCGCAGGAGGTATGACCGCTCCATCCGTGCCCGCGTCAAATACCTTTGACCGCGCCCAAGATGTTGATCGCGGGCTCATACCTGCCTCCCGGTTAATGTCAAGCCTTACTGAGCAAGTTAGCTTACTGGATTTGACATGCAAGTTGCATGCTCCCCCATCACGCATTCAATACGGCTCAGACAGGCGCCTACTATTTCATTTAATGCGCCAAGCCATATACACGGCTCATGTCCCTTTCAGTCATGCCCCCTTTACAATCAATGTTTCCTCCCTGACAAGGCCAATTAGCTGCGGACACGTGTAGGCGGTCAAATACCAAAGTACCCTCTAGGGCTGATCTCATTGCTTACATCAACAAGCACCTCTCCATTGCCTATAAATAAAAGTCATTTGTCCCCTTGAGCAAGGTAAGTTCCAAATATATTGAGTAAGTCATATTATTCTCAAACCCTAAATACTCACACACACTCAAGGTATTCAAAGCCTTCTTTACTCAGTAATCTTACTCTCACACCCGAGGGCCTGAGTTAGATTAACATCCAACTTTGACTTTAACGGTGTTTCATTTGTGTTGTGTTATAGGTACCTCAAATCACCAAAAATATCCTGCGAAATATCCTTGAACCGCTTCTAAACTTAAAAAGCTTGGCGTCATCAAAATTATTTTGGAGAAGCATCTTTAATGGGTACTGTAGACACCCCATTCTGAACTCATAATTACATGATTACACTACTCTTCATCTCTCTTTTATGTTTTGATGAAAGCATATCAGTTTCGTCTTGTTTCGTTAAGTTTCTAACTAACCTCGTTAGTTTTGGACCTAACTGACTAACGGAATAACTGAAGAGGGCAAAATGGTCAAAAGACTAGTTGTCTCACACGAGACATACGTGTCTCGCGCGAGACAACCCCTCGGCAGGACGTGCAGAATCACTTCCCTTCTCCGTTTCAAACTCTCTTTTTGGATAAAACCTTATCAATTCGGGTATCCAATCAGAACTGAGTTCTGGAACCTTCCTAGGGGATTTTACCTCTCCACCTTCACCTCTCCAACCTCCTATAAATACTGGATGACTTTCAGTGTTTCGGAGGTCGACAATTCTGATCCTTGATCAAGAAAACACACAACACACACATTTTGTTGGTTTCTTTCCACGAAAGACTCCTTCAAATCACTCACAAACAACTCCCAAAGTTTGTTCATCAACCTTGTTGATTAACAAACATCGAAGCCCGAATCAAAGGACCAAGGCGAAGCTCTGTCCGCATCAAGATCCAAATCAAGGATCGAGGCGAAGCTCTGTCCGTATCAAGTTTCAACTCTAAACTTGAGTCGAACTCTGTCCGAATCCCTTCAAAAAAAGGTAATCATCCTTTAACTTTCGTTTCTCTTCTCAACCCCTCTATTGATTTTAGAGTAGTGTAATCCCATCAAAAGGATTAGCCTAGAGTCCCTTCAGTCAATGGAGGCGATCTCGAAGCATACAATCCGACATTCCTAATCAAGAAATTGATTAGGGTTTACTTGTTTTCTTTAAATATATATATATCGTAAAGATTGAAAACCTCTCTTTTCTTTAGCAAGATCAATCTCCGGATTGGGTGGAATGGATGCTCCTTGACCTACCCATTCCATAACCTAAGCCCCGAACCCAAATCTCTTTCAAAATGGTTTTCCTATGTTTCCAAACGAATAATATAGGTGGCGACTCAAAAAGATAAAATTCTTTCTCACAACGCTACAGTGGCGACTCTGCTGGGGACTTAAAATTAAGAGGCTTAAACTTGCGTCAAAATTAAAAGAGAGGTTTTCAAAAAAAAAAAAAATTCTTCTGCTCTCAGATGAGGCATATCTCGCACGAGATATCATATCTCGCGCGAGATATAGCCTCGGCAATCTGGTTGTTTTCTGGTTTCTCCCGTTTACCTCATAGTCCAAGACGAGAGCCGAACATGCAAGGGGGATACCAGAATTCATTGTCTGCAGAGTTCCCGCATCTTAAGGCCTCCCTTAAGATGTAGAACTCGGATCTTTATTTCATTTAAATAATCGATTATTATTTATAAACTGCGTGCGATTGGGTTTTATTTAATTAAAGTCCGGACCATTGGGGATTCGGGAGTTGTAAATTAATTTATTTATCTCTCTTTCTCTCCTTTATGTGGAACTACGACAGCCTGAGTCTTCCTAATTTGGGAGAAACGTAGGCAACCACTTGGTGCGGCCATTATCTGTTTTTCTTTTGCTTTCAAAATTTTTTTTCTATTTTCTCTATCACCTAGATTTACTCTCACACACGCGCACTCATATTATATCTGTCATTGCACTACATACCCTCTATAAACCCGGGACCCACACTAAGGACGGATGACGGTAATCACCTAGTCGCCGGTCTCTCCGAAGTTGGATCATCCCACTCCGCGTATTCAATCCACCTAGATTGTCATATCGCGGGGAGCCTAGCCTTCCAGCCCTGCATCGCCACATATCATGTAGTATACTTTTTAAGACACTCCGTGACCGGTCCGTTTTGACTCGGTAATTCTTCTCGTCTTTGACCAAAATAAAGCTATTGTAAAATTGACTATCGAGAAAGGATTCGGAAAAGTCCCTTCGGAAAAAGAAAAAGTCCCTTCGAAAATGTCCCTTCGAAATGACCCTTTCGAAAGTCCCTTTAAAGAAAAAAAATCCTTCCGATCAGTTTTACATGGCTTTATTTTACAAAGAATTGTCGATTAACGAGTCCCTAGGTTTGGTTCGAATTATGTATGCCTGCAAGATTTACCTAGGATGCTAGATAGAAAACGGATATTTGTCCGTCCGACCATGAATTTAGGAAAAATCCATCTTTCCTAATGGTTGTCTCGTGCGAGACAACCTCGTCTCGCGCGAGATATTATTTGCAGAATCTGTGTTTGTAATTGATGATCGATGTGCGCTCCCTCCTTGAGTCAAAACTCCGTCTCTAATAAAAATAAAACTTCAAAAAAAATCGCTCGTGAGATAATTTTAACCATCATCCTGTTTTCCATCTAGGATCGTTTGGGGCTAATATTCTAAAAGGCGTCTCGTCGGGATATCTCTAGTTCATCTCTAAGGTCGTCAAGCTCCCTTACCTCTCCAACGGTAGCATCTCAATTTCTTTCCGACACGATGAATTCCGAAGCACTCAAGAAGGAAATTGAGGATCAAAGGATTCGATATGAAGAAATGCTACAAGCCCAATCTGATGAAATGGAGGCCCGATTAGAACTTGAAAGGAGAATCCAAGCCGGGGAAATGAAAGCCATGGTTGATGAACTCCGAGCCATGAAACTAAAAGTGGCCGAATTAAGCTCAAAGAAGAAAGAAAGTAGGACCTCTTCCGATGATGAAGTATCATACACTAAGAAAGCTAAAAGGCACCGCAAGCACAAGAAAAAGGTGTATGAGTCTAGCTCATCATCTTCCTCCTCCGACAATGAGAGCTATGCTTCCAAGAAAGAAAGGAAGAGGGAAAGCAAGAACGAACTCCTTACCATGGCAATGCTAGAAAAGAAACTTGCATCTCTCGATGTGAGTAAGGGAGCCTCGCTCTCTATTGACTATGACTCCCTTCGCCAATCCATGTCGAAGCTTCCTAGAAAGTACAAGACACCCGACATTGCAAAATTCAATGGCACTACTTGTCCAAAAATCCATCTGGAAACCTACTCTTGGGCCATACTACCTATGGGTGTCGATGACAACTTGCTAGCTCAATGCTTCCCTCAAACACTCGATGGTGCCGCTAGAGATTGGTACATGACCCTTCCACTCTCCACAAGGCTTGACTGGCCACTCGCCAGTCGTGCCTTCCAAGAACAATTTGAGGACAACACTACCTACCGCACTACTAGGAGAGACCTTGAGCAAACTAAGCAACGACAAAATGAATCATTCGCCGACTTTGTTAAAAGATGGCGGATCAAACTGACTGAAATCGTTGATAGGCCAAGCCTAGACGAACAAATTCATATCCTACTTCAATGTCTCCGCGAAGAGTACCAAGAGAAGCTTGTCGGCAATTACTTCCCTAGTTTCCTCGAGCTCCATAAATTGGGCCTTAGAATTGATGAATTGATCCGTCTTAGAAAGAATTCAAAAAAGGAGAATTGTCCAACAAAGGGGAGCACCGGTCGTACCTATCATGATTTTGGTGGGGCTACTCTTAAGGAAATGTTCGATGATCTAGTAGGCCAAGGAAAACTGAAGCCAATGGAAGACTATCATCCTAAGAAAATGAGAGAAGATTGGGACCACGACAAATTTTGCGATTACCATCAGTTTAGCGGTCATGACACCAATAATTGCTACAATTTGAGGGATGCCATCCAAGACTTGTATGAAGCCGGCAAGATCAACTGAAGCATCACCGCCTTGGGGCTTCGATTGTCCTCTTCCTTTTTCCTTTGAAAAAAAAAACATAGATTAGGTAAACTTCCTAGTATGTTCTCGAAGAGTCGTTCTGTCATTCTAGTCCATCTCTATCCTCTCTAGTTTGTGTCAAGTGAACTATCGAGTCTGTTTCGAATTTCCTTATCAATAAAAGTTATCTCTTTATCCTAAACACTTTCCCAAGAGTTGTTTTTCTTTATGAATATCATTTGATCTATGTTGAATAGTGGACCCTCATTCCTTAAATCATCACGAAAAATAGAAACTTCTAAACAAGTTTGAAATGAAAACTATCATTAGAAGGTTTAAGGCTAAACATTACTCCTGATGAAAGTCGAAGATCAACAAACGAAGGAAGCCAAAGGCGCTGCTATCAACATTCATCCCAAGAAGAGTGGGGCTACTCAATTCAAGGCTTTGAGAGTACAAAAATAAAAAGCTCGCTAGGTCGAAACTCCTCAAATCGTCCTAGGCAAAAATAGAGCATCAAAAAAAAAAGAAAAAGAAAAAAAAAATAAAAAGGAAAAACTCTCAAGCCTTCATCGCCCCACGACAAGGATGGAATTCAACAAAGGCAAGAAGGACTCTCCCACAAAGAAAAAGAGTCAAGTGATACCAACGAAGAAAAGAGGATTCCTCAACATCCTCTTACAATGAAGCCTGAATGGCAGCGCAAATGAAGAAGACTTTCAACATCAATCCATAAAGAAAAATATTTAGCCTTAAGTCGTACTAATGATTGGCTTTCTCTTTCAAACTCGTTAAGAAATTTCTAGATGATGCAAGGTCCATTGAAAGTAGAACAACTTTTCTAGACCTTTGAGCCATTTAGCGTTCTTTGTTGAGTCTAGGGGCTTCCTCTTAGCCATTCCCATACACACTCTTGAAATCCAAGCATCAAAACTGGGGCTTCCTAACCTTTCCTCCCCCAGTCAATCTCTACTTAAACTCTTCAAAATAATCAAATCTGCAGTAGGGGCTTTCCTCTTTCACTTCTCACTCTCATCATTAGAGAATATACCCTCCATAAAAAGAGTTAATGCTTGGATCACCTTCCAAAAAAATAGAGTCCGTCTCTCCTCAACTAAACTTAAGATCTCATCTTTCTCCTCAATGAGATTCTTCCAACTGAGTCCCCTTCGAGTAAACATACTTTTCAAAAAAAAAAAATGGCTCGCTAGGTTGAAAACTCGTAAAGAGCGGCCTAGGCAAAAGTTAGAGCACAAAAAGCAAAAGACGCAAAAGAGATGCCCGCTAGATTGAAAACCCGAAAGGGCGGTCTAGGCAAAAACCAGGGTGCGTCACAAAAAAAAAAATCAAAGGAAAAAGGGAGGGAATCCTTCAACCTTCTTCAATTTAAGCAGCCTCACAAGCCTGTTCACGAAGTCATCTACAACATACAAGAAGTCTTGGGGCTTAGTGTCAAGAGAAGCCTTGGAAAATAAGTGCTTTGGATTAGAAAGCATAAGTTCTACATAGCAAAAGCCATTGGAGTGGTTTAGAACTTATTCAGTCAATGATCATCACACGAGAAACTTAGGGGCTTGACGATGAAAAAGTCCTGCGACAACGAAGAATTCTAAAGTATCCTGAACCTTAGTGTTGAACTTGGGTTATCTCAACGGAATCCTATTAGACAATTGTCTCATTCGATCTTTAGATGGACCTCACGAGTTAGTCTTCTGAACCAAAATCTTAATCACACAAACAATTTTCAATCTCACATAATAGAACTCATTCTCCCCGCTGATTCTTGGAGTCGAGTGCACATTGATCGTCTTGAACAAACAAATGCTTAAGTGAATATATGTTGTTATGCAAATGCTTTCACTAACCCTCTTGCAGGAATTAAAGCACGTCAAGTGCTTACTTTTAGATCAAACATGTTGAGTGTTTGGATTTCGCCTACCATCTACCTTTCCATATAGCAATGCATCCAATTAAGTGCGTCGAGCATCTCTTCAAGCGTCAAGCATCCATTGCGTCAAGCAACCATTGCGTCAAGCAACCATCGCGTCAAGTAACCATCGCGTCAAGCAACCATTGCGTCAAGCAACCGTGGCGTCAAGCAACCATCGCGTCAAGCAACCATTGCGTCAAGCAACCATTGCGTCAAGCAACCATCGCGTCAAGCAACCATCGCGTCAAGCAACCATCGCGTCAAGCATCCATCACGTCAAGTGCCATGCGTCAAGCATATTCCAACAAAAAGTCCGATTCAACGCCCAGACAGGTGGATCGTCAACAATTAGGTGTGTCAAACATCTAAGATGCGTCAAGCATCTAGGGTCAGTATGTCAAATACTTACCTTACCAAAAGCCCGATTCAACGCCCAGACAGGTGGATCGTCACTAAGTAGGTGTGTCAAGCATCTACAGGTAGTATGTCGAGTACTCACCTCAACAAAAGCTCGGTCTTGAATCGCCAGGATCGTCACCAATTAGGTGTGTCAAGCATCTAAGGGTAGTATGTCGAGTACTCACCAAACAAAAGCTCGGTCCCGAATCGCCAGGATCGTCCTCAACAAAAAGCCCGGTCTTTAATCGCCAGGATCGTCACCAATTTGGTGTGTCAAGCATCTAGGGTTAGTATATCAAATACTCACCTCAACAAAAGCTCGGTCTTGAATCGCCAGGATCGTCACCTCAACAAAAGCTCGGTCTTGAATTGCCAGGATCGTCACCTCAACAAAAGCTCGGTCCTGAATCGCCAGGATCGTCACCTCACTCCAATCTCAAAAGACAAACCAACAGGACGCAAAGGACCGGACAGGTAAACCTTTGTTTTCTAACATCTTTCCCCGCAGGTTCGGAGCCCAAACAGGCGAATCATCAGACAGACAGGTATATTCAGAATTGGGTCATGATTTGATTCCTCAGTATGGATTTGCCTTTTCAAAAATAAAATCTCCTCGATTTTTAAAAAATTATTTTCAAAATACCTAAAGCAACCTTTTCGTGTTTTGGAGTCGAACTACGTTTTGGTCTGATTCTCCGATAGAGATACGTAGGCAGCCGTGCGGCACGACCATCCCAGTGTTCAGAATGATGTCTTTTCTATCGATGACACTTCTTCTTTCATAAGACCTGTCGCCGAGGGGCTCTGTAGACACCCCATTCTGAACTCATAATTACATGATTACACTACTCTTCATCTCTCTTTTATGTTTTGATGAAAGCATATCAGTTTCGTCTTGTTTCGTTAAGTTTCTAACTAACCTCGTTAGTTTTGGACCTAACTGACTAACGGAATAACTGAAGAGGGCAAAATGGTCAAAAGACTAGTTGTCTCGCACGAGACATACGTGTCTCGCGCGAGACAACCCCTCAGCAGGACGTGCAGAATCACTTCCCTTCTCCGTTTCAAACTCTCTTTTTGGATAAAACCTTATCAATTCGGGTATCCAATCGGGCGAGTTACGGAACCTTCCTAGGGGATTTTACCTCTCCACCTTCACCTCTCCAACCTCCTATAAATACTGGATGACTTTCAGTGCTTCGGAGGTCGACAATTCTGATCCTTGATCAAGAAAACACACAACACACACATTTTGTTGATTTCTTTCCACGAAAGACTCCTTCAAATCACTCACAAACAACTCCCAAAGTTTGTTCATCAACCTTGTTGATTAACAAACATCGAAGCCCGAATCAAAGGACCAAGGCGAAGCTCCGTCCGCATCAAGATCCAAATCAAGGATCGAGGCGAAGCTCTGTCCGTATCAAGTTTCAACTCTAAACTTGAGTCGAACTCTGTCCGAATCCCTTCACAAAAAGGTAATCATCCTTTAACTTTCGTTTCTCTTCTCAACCCCACTATTGATTTTAGAGTAGTGTAATCCCATCAAAAGGATTAGCCTAGAGTCCCTTCAGTCAATGGAGGCGATCTCGAAGCATACAATCCGACATTCCTAATCAAGAAATTGATTAGGGTTTACTTGTTTTCTTTAAATATATATATCGTAAAGATTGAAAACCTCTCTTTTCTTTAGCAAGACCAATCTCCGGATTGGGTGGAATGGATGCTCCTTGACCTACCCACTCCATAACCTAAGCCCCGAACCCAAATCTCTTTCAAAATGGTTTTCCTATGTTTCCAAACGAATAATATAGGTGGCGACTCAAAAAGATAAAATTCTTTCTCACAACGCTACAGGTACTCCAGTAAAGTAAAAGTGATCTATTTCTAATATGAGGTTGAGATGAATTTGAAATTACTTCAACGTCAAAACCTCAAAAATTACTACTAATTTGTAAAATATAAATATTTTGTAATAGTTGTGATGTAAAATATTCGGAATGTGCCGATGACATTATTATAAATGAAAAATATATGAAAATATGTTATATCACAACTTTTATAAAAAAAATATTACATTTTGTAGTAGAATCTATATCTATATCTATATATATACTCCCTCCGTCCCACTGTACTAGACACCCAAGGGGTGGGTTCAAAAACCAAGGAAAAAGAATAAAATAAAAAAAATGTGTGGTGAAAAATGAAGAGAGAGAATGAGTGGGATAAATAGTAGTGTTGGTTGAATAAATGTGTGGTAGAAAATGAAGAGAGAGAATGAGTGGTGGGGTAGAGTGAATATAAAAATATAAAAACTTGGTTATTTTTGGAAGGTGTCAAGTATAGTGGGACGGCCCAAAATGGAAAGAAGTGTCAAGTATAGTGGGACGGAGGGAGTATATAATAACAAGATTATATAATAACAAGATTGTGGTAAATTTTCTGCCATTGAGAGGTAATTTGGTCATTTCACTTGGTGGCAAAAGTGCAATAAACAAGTCCAAAAACCCATGTGGCAATCTGTTATTGGGTGAATTTTTTTTTAACCACTTTGGACACGTGTCGGCCGTATGGGGAGGGGCAGTTTAGACATTTACTAGGCTCGTGTATACCACGCGCCGACAAGGGCACGTTATCTCAGCATTTTTTTCGTTTTTTTTTTTAACACATGGCAACACACCATTGGCTGGACGGTTTTCAAAAAAAAAAAAAAATTATTCCATTTCTTTGACCTCAATTATTATATATGAAATTTTTATTTTTTTATACCAAAATTCATAATTTTTTTTTCTCTTTAAATAGAGACTTCTTTCATTTGATTTGGACAAAGAAAAAAAATCCTCTTTTTTAAATATAAATTTGTTAATTATCCTTTACTAATTTTCAATTTCTTTTTAGTTAAAATTAATTAAGTGTGAAGTAATTTTTTTAATTATAAATGATAATAAAAAAATTCTCTTTTTTTAATTTATTTTTTTAATTTTATTTTTTCACCAAAATTCATAATTTTTTTTCTCTTTAAATAGAGACTTCTTTTATGTGATTAGGATAATAATATGAGAGAAAGATGGGCCAAATATGTAAGCTACCCTGTGTTATTTTCATTTTTTTTTTTGTAATAGTTGATTTTCATAATATTGTTATGATTGATCTTACATTTTTGTTTATGTGAAAATGATTAATGAAAAAAATGAACATCGTTTTTTACTTTCGTTTGAACCATATATTGATATTGGTATAAACAATTTTGGTATATTTAATATTATTTCGTTTGAAAAGTTGGTATTTGTTGAATTATTTTTTGGACATTTATTTGAGAAATGAGAAAATTAGTATAATAAAATTTTAGTCCACAATTAGATTAGTTTCTTGGTTTAATTTTTTCATTAATTTAAAACTCATATTAGAAGTGATTATAATATATTTTTAGAAATGAGCATAAAATAATTAGTTATAAATCGCTCTCTCTCTCTCTCTATAAAAAGACTTGCATAAGTCTTAAAATATACAAGGGCACATTTGTAGTTACTTGGTTATGGATGAAAATCTATAGAGGGCAAAAAGATTACTGAAAATGAGTAGCTTATTTAAGAAGCTTTGTACATCATGTTAAACATACACATGTGCACACACACTAAAACACATTAGAACAAAATATCAAGTAACTAAATGAGTTATAATCTCATTTTTTATGAAATAAAATAAATTACTTTTATTAACAATTACCCAAATAAAGTGGATAGTAAATGATTTATTTTGTTTCTTATTTTTTTATTGGTTAAAATTATGAGAGCCGTAAATTACACGGGCCTAAAGAGGCACGTGAATGTATTAGTTTTTTTTTTTTTTAGTTTTTTATCTTTCATGGTCTTTTTAGTAAAAAATTAAATAAATGTGAAGTATTTATTTTTAATTAGGAATGATAATAATAATAATAATAATAATAATAATAATAATAATAATAATAATAATAATAATAATAATAATAATAATAATAATAATAATATTATTATTATTATTTTTACTAATCATAAAAATAAAGAATAACAAATAAAATAAAAGTGGTGGGGTATAGGATGATGAGTTGAAATGGTGTTGAATATATATTTTATATTTAAAATTATATATGTATATTTAATATTAATAATTATATATGTATATAAATATAATTACACCTATCTTGAACTTGAAGCCTCATTATATATCACGGCGTAGGCCATTTTTGATTCGTTTTCTTTCGATGTGGGAAATCTGCCTTGGCCGGCCTTGGCCTTGGCCTTGGCTCGGCTCGGCCGGCCTTGGCCTTGGCCTTGGCCTTACCTTGGCTCGACCCTTGGCCTTGCCTTGGCTTGGCCCTTGGCCTTCCCTTGGCCGGCCTTGGCCTTAGCATTTGCCTTGCCTTGGCCTTGGCCTTTATCCTACATGAAAAAAAAATCAAAGTAAGATGAGTTGCATTGGTTATATAATGAGGATGAAGCTTAGCCAAGCATGCATGATTCGTTCGTGGCATTACAAATGGTCGGCTTGGCCTTGGCCGGCCGTGGCCTTGGCTCTGACTTTTTTATTTTTTCAAAAAATAGGTCAAATCAAATACTCGAATCGAGTAATTCGAATATCAATTTCGAATCGTATATGAAACAATTTTTATATTCGAATACGAATCGATTACGAATACAAATCAAATTTTATATTCGAATACAAATTGAATACTAATCGAAAATGATGATATTCGATTTGATTCGGTTATGCCCCTATTTGTGATGAATGTGGATTTTGATATATTTAATAAGTGAGATGGGGTAATATGGTTATTGTGTTTTTTTTAGTTCGATATTTCAAACAATTTATTTAATTTTTTTTAAAAATACTATTTGAAGCATAGTAAATAAAGTATTAATAAATTTATCGATTTTTCTATTCGTCTCAAAATATTGTTTATTTATAAAGACGAATATCGGGAAAAATGGCCATCATTTTTAAAATTTTGATTGAATTGTATGTCAATATTATAAGAAATAAAGATAGTATAAATTGATATTTTAAAAGAGGGAGATGAAGAAGTGGGTTGGGTTTGATGAGGAAGTGGGGGGTTTGGGGAATTTTTTTTTCATTTAACGAAATTGTTAGTATTTTTATTTTTCTTCTAAAAATTAAAGAAGTTAAATTGAAAATAAATATCATAATTATGTTCATAATGAGTTAATGTAAATAATTATGACATAATTTTTTAGATGTACGAGCAGGAGTTAATTGAAAGTTTTCATTTGAAAAAGAATGATATTAATTTTTATTAGATAACTCTACTATCCTTTTGGTATGACCAAAGCTTTTGTTTTTATTTAAAAAATTCTCTTTATCATAAAGAAATAAAATATCACCTTTCTTTTAACTAGATTTCCAATCTTCACCTTTTTTTACTGATTTCAATAACTTATTTCGTATTTGATAAGCATGTTCGTGTGTTTTATTTAATTTTTTTAAATGATAAAATACTACATAATTGTATATAGAGAAATGCATATTTCTTATATATATATATATATATTTTTTATTTCTATTTTATTGTTTTCTAATTTTTATGTACTGACAATGTGATCTTTACGTAAGTATTCCATAATGTATAAACGAATTGAGTTCTTGGTTTATTTTAGTTCAATTTTTGTCTTTTGAATATATAGTAACGCCCCGTGCATCGCACGGGAGTCAATCTAGTGTTTACTAGTAATAGAAATGTTTTAAACATGCTTAGTGTGGGAATAAAGCTTCGTTGGAGTAGTTCTTAAGGATGCCACCGAGTTTACACGAAATTACAATTTAGAATTTAATGTCACAATTTTTATAATTTCATACACTGCTCACATTTTGTTGCAATTCGGCGAGATCGTGAACTCGCTCAACTTCGCCAGATTCCATTATAGTGCAAACCAAGTCCAGCTAGATAATCAACCCAGGCGAGATGAGGATCTCGCCTAAGAACATTGTTTCTTCATTAAATGTTCCTTAATAAAGGAGAGACTATCTCTGACACAAAAGACAACATTAAATGAGACAAAGGACAACTACTACTGTAGTGCCCCCAAAATCCCATAACACGTTGGAAAGTCAGCTAAATTAGGTGGAAAATGATCACATCAGGCCAGCCTATCATATTTTCATCATGATATCCTCTCAACCTATGGGCATGTCACCTTATCATCATACGAGGTATAAATAGAAGGATTCCTTCACAGGTAAGCAATATTTTCTACTCTCAAGCTCCCCATTTTCCAGCTTTAAGCTTATTCCATTAACGTTATTTACTCTCACACCGGAGGGGATTTAGCTGGAGAAGACATCGGCCTAGCTTACGGTGTTCGTCTTGAAGGCCTCGTGTGGACAATCGTGCCAGGTTATCCTACGTGGATACGACGTGGGGTGCAGACATCAGTGCTCATTTTTCTGGTAGCATCAGTTTGGTTCCATTGTCGGGAACGAGTTCTTCTCCACCAAGGGCCTTTTTGTAAAGAAATCTATATCCGAAGAGCTGCAATTGTTGTGTTTGGGTAGTTCGAATGGAGACGGTTGGAACATCGAGGGGGAGAACCCTCAAATCAATTGTTGATATTCCTACTCCCCACAAAAACCTAGAAGTCCCGCCTCAAAACTCCCGGGATAACTTCCATACAGGGACGTCAAGAAGGAGGCATCAAACCCCTTCCAGATATATGGGAGGAGAGAGAGGGACTGAGAAGGAAAAGGAGAAGGATGCCATAGCAGCAAAAAAGGTGGCTAAGGTACAGGAAGCGCTCTATATCAAACAGCAGAATGACTTGGTGCTCCAGGTGTTGAAAAACAATCGAAAGCTGGAGAAGCTAGGCGAGATACCAACAGTGCTCCCCAAGGAGATTTTGGACGACATGTTACTAAACCCATCCAAGGAGCCAAAGCCTAGTAGGGGTGGTAGATCAGGGCAAAGTGAAGAGGTGACTCAGGGGAAGTCAAAAGGGCAGAATCCTCCATCTCCAGCTAGGGGAAAGAGTGACCGCGAAGAGGAAAGATGCCGAGGAAGGCGAAATGAAAAGATGAAGGAGAAGGTGAACGAACACAAGGAAAAATCAAAGTCGCGATATGACAAGGAGAGAGAGAGGAGGAAAGAAAAAGGAGGAAAGTTCACTATGTACCAAGAGGAGGAGAGGATTCTTATTACTACCATTACTCAGATTCGAAGTTAGACTCCGGGTCGAAATACGATAGTACCTACACTTCGGCCAAGTCGCAGAGAGAGTAGGGGCCCCGCAAGTCACTAATTCCAAAGACGGTGGAGGAGCAAAAGGAGGAGGTAGATTGGAAGGCAGAGATAGCCAAACAGATTACGGATTTGAGAAGGACCACATATAAAGCAACGAAAGAGAAGGATTCCTACTTATATCCATTTGCTAGGAGGATAAGGGAATCAGAACCTGATCCGGCGTTCAGGAGGCCAGATCTGCCGAAGTATGAGGGGAGTAGCAGGGCTAGGAATCATATCACAAACTTTGAGGTGACGATGTCACTCCTGACCAACAATGATGTGACTAGGTGCAAGGCTCTGGCTAGCTTTCACATGCACAAGAGTGGTTTTTGTCCCAAACTATGGGATCCATCTTGAACTACAACGATTTCAGATCGAAGTTCTTGTCTCGCTTCAGTCATTCGGGAGCTTGCCCAGTAAAAAAGCAAGATTTATGCAACATCAGGCAGAAGGAGGCGGAATCATTGTTGAGCTATATGGACATGTTTAAGGCCCTGTCAAATCAGATTCCCGATACCAGCGAAGAATCATTGGTTATGCTATTCTCCGTTGGTTTGGCCTCGGGATATTTCAAAAGAGAAGTTGGGATGAGGACTCCTAAAACCTTGGACGAGATGTTTGAATGAGTCCATGGATTTACAAGAGGTGGCAAGCCGGAAGTCACGGTTGTACAAGCTGCTGCTCCAAGGAAATCTGTCAAAGAGCGAATTGAAATGGTAAGGGTAGAAGGAAGGGAAGCACCAAAGGAGGAAGGAGAGAATAGAGCAGGGGAAGAGAAAGGGAACCATTCAAGGATCAGGTCTTCACCAAACTAAGACTTACTCCAAGCGAGTTGATGAAGATGGTCTGCCTGCCTCTAGCCCGCGAAATGAATAAGGAAACCTTGGAAAGAAGGGACAAGAGTAAATACTTTGAATATCATAAAGATGTGGGACACGTGACCAATGATTGCCTTAATTTAAAAATGGTACTTCAAGCAAAGGTGGATCAGGGCGAGTTAAGTGAGTATGTGGAGCGCGATGAAGTTAGGCGGGACGGAGGTGCGAGGAGGGATGAATAAATGAGGAATGTTATTGATGTGATCAGCGATGCTATCCCTAGCATTACCCAACTGAATAATCAGGTGATGAGCCTCTCTCATACTTTCCATGTTCCAGCGTATCCTCCAGGAGAGGAGAGAGTCATAAGTTTTACAAGAAGGGAGTTGGCGACTTCAACAATCCACGCTAACCAACCTTTAGTCATTTCCATCTTTTCGCCAAAGAATGTACTCCAGAGAGTGCTGGTTGATACGGGGGCTAGTCGAAATATATTATATTATGAGGCGTTCAAAAGAATGGATCTGACTGAATCACATCTTACCCCATATGAAGGCGTTCTAGAAGGGTTTACTAATCACACAGTCAGGGTAAAGGGCACAATCACTTTGAATGTTGAAATGCGAGATGAAGATCCAGATGTTGACAGAAGAAGAGCAAGAGGGGTAGAGTTCATGGTGATTGACCTCGTCTTGCCGTATAATACAATTTTTGGGATTTCATTCATGCAGAGTTTTGAAATGGTGGCTTCCATACCGCATCAGAGGGTGAAGTTCCCCACTCCAAAGGGGATCGCTTGCATTAGGAGTCAGCCATTGACGGCCATCAAAAAGAAGATTGAAATGCAGAAGTCAAAGAAGATAGTTACGGTGATAAATGGAATTGTGATTGGAGGTCCGAGGATCAATATGATTATCAACCCCTTGGAGGGGGAGTAGAGTGGGAAGAGACGGAAAGCATGAAGAATGGGTCGGCAATCATATGTTGGCCGAGTCAGGTACAAGAGAGATGGGATTGCATGGAGATTGAAGACGCAGAGGATGAAAGTGAAAGAGCTCGAGCAGAGCTAGTGACTATGATAGTGGAAGAGTTGGATGAAGATGAGGAGATGGAAATCGAAGCGGAAGAGAAAATTGATGAGGAAATCGTTTGCGGCCAGGATCCCGGTGCGAGTTCGAAAGAGGCGGAATCAACTAAGCAAGATAGGCGAAATCTACCAACCCGCATGGAGATCGAGGTCCCAGTCCACAAAATTGAGATAAGTCTCTGCAAGTGCGAGATGAAACAGAAATACAGGCCCAGGAGGAATTGGAGGAAATCGTTGTCAACCCAAGGTTCCCAGAACAAAAAGTAAAAATTGGAAAAAGTTTGTCGCCCGAAAATCGAAAGCGGTTAGTGAAATTTCTCGAGCAAAATTTGGATGTGTTTACCTGGAAGGTTGAGGACATGTACGGAATCAGTGAAGAGGTGGCAGTTCATCGCTTAAGTGTAGATACGGAGGTGAAACCAATCAAACAAAAGGCGAGATACTTAGCCCCAGAAAGAGAAAAGGCCATGCAGGAGGAGGTCGAGAAGCTCCTCAAGGCGGGAATAATTGAGAAGATCACTTATTCGACTTGGTTGGCAAATGTGGTAATGGTTTTGAAAGCTAACGGGAAGTGGAGGATGTGCATTGATTTTTCAGATTTAAACGAAGCTTGCCCAAAGGATAGTTTCCCACTTCCGAGTATTGACAGATTAGTTGATTCAATAGCAGGCCACAAGGTTCTTAGTTTTGTTGATGCTACTCCGGGTATCATCAAATCAAGATGGCTGAGGAGGACAAGCCGCTAACGACATTCATGGCGGGATCACTGGGAAACTATTGTTACAAAATGATGTCGTTTGGATTAAAGAATGCTAGTGAAACTTACCAAAGGATGGTTAATGAAGTTTTTGGTCCTAAATTGGGCAGAAATGTGGAGGCGTATATCGATGATATGGTCATCAAATCGCGAGATGACGACCATATGAAGGATCTCGCGGAAACTTTTGGAAACCTAAGAAAAAACAGGATGAAGCTGAACCCAAGCAAATATACTTTTTGGGTAACAGCAGGGAAATTTTTGGGATTTATTGTAAATAGAAGGGCAATTGAGGCAAATCCAAAAAAGATCAAGGCCTTACTGGAAATAAAGCCGCCAAAAACTATCAACGGAGTCCAGAAACATATTGGAAGAATCACTGCTTTGGGGAGATTCATTTCGCGATCAGGAGAGAGGTGCTTGCCTTTCTTCAAAATTCTTAAAGGTGCTAAAAAATTTACTTGGGATAAGGAGTGTGATAGATCATTCGAGTAGTTGAAGGAGTATTTGGGGAAGCGCCTCTCTTATGCATCCCTATGGTAGGAGATGAACTATATGTCTATTTGGCGTCTTCAGATTGCGCAATGGCATCGGTTTTGATAAAGAAGGAAGGTTTGATTCAACGGCCAATTTATTATGTGTCAAAAGCATTAAGTGATGTCGAGATGAGGTACTTTAGTGCGGAGAAGGTTGCTTATGCATTGGTAGTAGTAGCTCGCAAATTGAGGGCATATTTCTTGGCCCACTCCATCACAGTACTAACAGATGCCCCCTTGAGAAAAATTCTTCTGCAGCCAGAATCTTCGGGGAGATTATTGACTTGGTCCATCGAGCTCACAGAGTTCGATATCAAATACGAAGCGAGAAGGGCTATCAAGGCTCAAGCCTTTATTGATTTTGTTTTGGAAGCTTCGTTTACTAGAGATGGTCCAGAAATGGAGAAATCAAAGACGGTGCAGAAGCCGCCTAAGGAAAAGGAGGTAATTACTTGCGAGTTCAGTGGCGAGTTGGCGGATTGTTGGAGTTTACAGGCAGATGGCTCCTCAGTAAAAGGAGGAAGTGGAGCGGGGATTTCATTGATCTCGCCTGAAGACGTTAAGTTTGAAAAGGCGTTAAGGTTCAAGTTTTTAGCGTCCAATAACCAAAAAGAATATGAAGCTTTAATAGCGGGATTGAAGTTAGCAAGTGAATTGGGTATCGGCGAGTTAAGAGTTTACTCAGACTCACAGTTAGTAGTAAAGCAAGTTAAAGGAGAATATGGAGTGGTGAACCCAGTCCTCAATAAATATTGCGAGATAGCCAGAAGTATGTTGAAAATATTCAAGATTTGGGATTTGATTCAAGTATATAGGGCGGACAATGGGCAGGCTGACCATTTGAGTAAAATTGCAAGTGAGGAAGTCGAGAACTTAAATGGCGAGATCAAGGTAGAATTTTTAAGTGAGCCTGCCTACAACACTCAAAAAACTTTGGAGATTGAAGAGGGAGAAAGGGTCTGGATTGACGAGATGAAAGAATACTTAGATAAGAAAGTTCTTCCTCAAGATCAGAATAGAGCAAAGGTGGTTAAAAGAATTTTGCCAAGATTCGTGGTTCAAAATGGCATCCTATACAGAAGGTCGTTCACCAGGCCGCTCCTCAGGTGCATCAAGGAAAATATGGTGGAAAGAGTTTTGTTTGAAATTCATGAAGGTGTATGTGGGGGACATTCGGGTGCAAGGACGATGGAAGACAAAATTTTGTTCCATGGGTATTATTGGCCCACTCTTAGGCGAGATGCAGAGAAGTATGTGAAAAAAATGAGATAAGTGCCAGCGGTTTGCTAATATTCCAAGGCTTCCCGCGACTTTACAAACCGGAGTAGTGGCTGCTTGGTCATTTGATATGTGGGGAATAGACTTAATTGGGCCTTTTGCTAAGGGGAGAGGTGGATGCCAATACGTGGTAGTGACTGTAGATTATTTCACCAAGTGGATTGAAGCTAAAGCACTGGCAACCATCTTAGAAGACAATATTATCAAGTTTGTGCATGACCAGGTTTGGTGTCTCTTTGGCTTACCGCGGATGATCATTTCAGAACATGGGACACAATTCTCTAGAAAGTTTATGGCTGAATGCGAAAGGTTCAACGTCAAGCGCTGGATGTCATCAGTGGCGTAGCCAGAAGGAAACGGGTAAGCAGAGGCTGCAAACAAGCAAGTGTTGAATGCTTTGAGGAAGATCTTGGACGGCAAAGCCGGCAAGTGGGTGGACGAGCTTCAAACAGCCTTATGGTATGTGCGAACAACAGTTAAGGGACCAACTGGAGAGACTCCATTTGCTCTCACTTATGGATCAGAGGCCATGGCTCCCGTCGAAATGGGTCTTCCTTCCCTCAGAGTTAGTTGTTACAGCGAGAAGGAAAATGAGGAAAGAAGAAGGGGCGACTTGGATTTGATTGACGAATTTAGGATGGAGGCCAATCTCAGAGCAGCAAACTACAAACAGAAGATGAAGGCCCAACATGACAAGAAAGTCAATCCACGCTCCTTCAACTTGGGGGATTAGGTGTTGAAAAAAGCTGAAGTAACTGGGAACAGAGCGGAATACAATAAACTCAACCCAAATTGGGAAGGACCTTTCCAAATCGCCAGAATCATTAGAGAAGGAACTTACATGCTCAGGAAGCCGGATGGAACGGAGCTACGAAATCCATGGAACGTAAATCATTTGAAGCGTTATTTTCAATAAAACAATGTAAGGTGCGAAATCATTCATGTATGTTTTTCTTACCCCATTTAATGAAAAATATTCTATCCCATCTGTCTCGCTTTCAACTTGAAAACTGAAGTCTGAAAAGGGATAACCATCATAAAAAGAACATGAAGGACCTGGAAAAATTCCAAGGGTTCTTTGTGGCGAGTTGCCATTCAAACCGCATCTCGTTGGAAAACAAAATTCTGGCTTAAATATACCAGGTACATCAATTTAAGACGCCTTCATTAGCAGCTTGACAAAGTGATATCAATTAAAATGAAATGCATCTCTACGAGTGATTGCGCGGAATGGAATAACATGAGGAACTTGGGTAAATCCTAAGTTAACCTCATGGCGAGTTGCCATTCAAACGGAAACTCGTAAGAAAAAACAAAACCCTGGTTTCAAGACATCAGGTATGGAATGTTGGGAATATGCCCAACCACATCTCCACGCGAGATGCAAATGGAATGCTGGGAATATACCCACACATCTCCACGCGAGATGCAAATGGAATGTTGGGAATATGCTCAACCACATCTCCACGCGAGATGCAAATGGAATGCTGGGAATATGGCCAACCACATCTCCACGCGAGATGCAAGCGAAATGCTGGGAACATGCTCAGCCAAATCTCCACGTGAGATGAAATGGAAAAGGAATGCTTGGAAAATGCCAAGTCAAATCTCCAAGTGAGTTGAAAGAGCGAAATGAAGACGGTATCAAACAAGGTTTGGTGAAATGCCATGTCTTAATCGAAAAAGGTTGATGACATGCCGCATTTAAATTGGTAAAATTGACGACATGCCATACTTTAAATGGAAAAATTGGCGAGATTCCATATTTTGAAAAGAGAAATCAGTCGAAAATGTCATATTTTCCAAGGAAAAATAGGCGAAATTCCCAATTTCAAATGGAAAGACCTTGGAGAAATGCCGTATTTAAAATGGAAAAATTGGTGAAAGGCCACATTTACTCAGGGATCAAGGCAAGATGACACTCACATCTCGCACAATTGAATCAAAAGACAGAAAAACTGCCCAAGTACATTTTCATTTACAATTTTTTTAGCAAGGCTGCCTAAAGATAAGCCTTACTCTTTTGAAGGGGAAATAATGGGTATACAACGTTAAACAAATTGGCTAACATTTTTAGCATTTGCTGAAACAAAATGACCAAAGAGAAACAAAATGGGAAATTTCATGCAGAATGAGAGATTTTATTTATAAACCATAAGCGAGAACATAAAAGTTAAATTAAACTGAAATAGAAAGGAAAAATTGTTTAAACTTGGCACGCAGGCCCCAAACGATAACAATGTTTAAGATGAAGAAGCTCTCTCCCTAGCAATCATAGCTTTCTTATTGGCAACCTGCTGATCCACTTCAAAAGAAGCATCAAGATAAGAGTCAAAAGCATTATCATCTTTTGTTAGTGGCGCATCCCAAGTAGGGTTCCGTATCTCATCGTCAAATTGAGCTAGCTCCTTCAGTTCTCTCTCATCAAAAGGCAATTTAGGGGGCTGTGAATGTGTGCCCAAAATTTTTGTTTATTGGAATTCACGCGAGTTTGAAGACATCCGAGTTATTTGAAAAACGGAGTCGCCACGCCATTTTGATTACCTCAAAACTTTGAAAAAAAGGTTTTATGGGTTCGGAGGTTAAGTTACCCCTTGGGAAGAACGTTTGGCGTTCACCCAAAGTGCCTTGCCGGAGCAAGTCTCCCTAGATTTCATTAATCGTGTTTGCTTGCGTGCTTTCTTTGTGTGCATGTGTTTGAAAATAAGGGGGGGGAATGTCCCAAGTTATCTTCCGGACATACAAACCATTTGTTGGTTGTCGCTCGGGATTCCTTGGAATTTATGTATTTGGGATTATGATCCCGTCCTCATCTTATGACTTATGATCATCGCATTTTTAAGCCTTGGGACCCTCGGGACTTGCGTGATCGAGAGAATGACTCTCTTTTGGGTCAAAGATGAGGTTCTTTAGGAAGGAATGTCCTTAGCCCATCAATCCTACGCTTTAAGACGGTCGAGCTCGTATAAAGGCTTCATACTCATTCTTAAGCGATAATCGGAGATATAGGGTTCGAGGTTATCCTTTTCCTAAAGAAATCATGAACCTTTAATGGAAGGAACGATGCAAAGATGAGAA
The DNA here is from genome assembly GCA_022495995.1 of Adenophora triphylla var. japonica. NCBI lineage: Eukaryota > Viridiplantae > Streptophyta > Magnoliopsida > Asterales > Campanulaceae > Adenophora > Adenophora triphylla. The sequence goes on along the minus strand of JAFEMH010002270.1, from coordinate 122,416 downwards.
CTTTTACACCGGTCCGTTCCAAGGTTGGGGGAAAGGGGAAATGCATGATAAAAAAATGACTCTTTAATGAAAAGATGACATTTTTAGGTTGCAAATGATGCTTTTTGATTTAAAGAAATGATCTTTATGCAAATGATGCATAAAGATTTGATTTTTATGCAAATGATAAAGATTTGATTTTTATGAAAAAAAGGGGTTTTGATGCAAAGGATGCGTTTTCATTGAAAAAGATTTGATCTTTATATGAAAATGATGCATAAAGATGACATTTTTATTGGAAAATAGGGATTTTAGGTGCAAAGGATGCACCTTTATGAAAAAGACTACATTTTTATGACAAATGAGGTCTTAATGCATGTAAAGGGGAAAGGGGGTGATAAAGATATGATCTTTATGAATAAATGCCAAGTCCCAAGCAAGATATATGAATGCAATGAGCAAGTATATCAATTAAAATGCAAGGTTAGGGCGTGCGAGGTTACCAATCGTTTCCTTCGCTTCTTCGGACGGAGCTAGGAGGAGAGGTTCTTCTTGGGTCTTCAAGGAGGAGGGAGATGGCTTCTTGAGCTTCTTCTTCACCTTCTTGGACTTCAGCGGCTCCTTGGGGATCTTCTTCGTATTATGAGAGTATTATGCTTCTTGTTGATGATTAAAATGGGTAGAGGAGGGCTCTATTTATAGGCGATCTGGATAAGGCTAATGGCCGTGCGACTGCGAGCCCTTTGCAAATGAGGCCGTGCGGTCTTATCCACAATGACTCGGCATTCTAGAACCATGCAAGGTGGCATCATTCTAGAAGCTTCCCTCCTAATTAAAAAAACGTGTTTCTTAATTAGGAAGGATTCCCTTCGACCTTTATTTAATTAAAAATAGTTCCGGAATGTTTGGAGCATTTGGGAAGGTACGGGAATTACCGGAAAACTTACCGAAATTGCCGGGAAATTTAACTTAGGAAGGCATGAGCCGGATTTGGGTACTTACGAAGCCCCTCGGCAACGTCACTTGCAAGGCGAGTGGGGTTGTCGATAGAAAAGGATCCGATCGGCGAATGCCGAGACGGATTGGGAGACCAAGGTGGTCGAGTGGCTGAACCTTTTGGAAGGCTACCTACGTATCCGGAGGAATCAAGCCAGGCCGTAGTTCGGAATTAGGATCATTTGGGGAGGAAGAAGAGAAGCGGTCTCTTCTTTGGGGACATAGAAGAGAAAATGACCTAGGAGGTCAAGCAATTGATCCCTGGGGACATGCTAGGAGTGACCATGGTCGAATATTTGAACTTATATGAGGGGGCGCTTTATCAGCGAGGAGTGACAAAGGAACGGGGGTGACCAAAGTGGTCGAATGGCTGGACCTTTTATAAAAGGCTACCTACGTATTCCGGAGGAATCAAGCCTTGATCGTAGTTCAAGCATCACTAGATAGTTAGGAACGATGTCTAGGATCCTTGAGATTTTGACAATTCGGAGGCTGTCACCTGAGGAAGCTAGAGCTTACGGCACTATCTCTTTATGACGGAGATAGAGGTAACTTAAGTTGGGAAACTTGAGCGTACGTCACTATTCGCGGATAGAGGTAGCACAAGTTGGAATGACTTGGGCATACTTCACTATTCGCGGATAGAGGTAGCACAAGTTGGAATGACTTGGGCATACGTCACTATTCGCGGATAGAGGTAGCACAAGTTGGAATGACTTGGGCATACGTCACTATTCGCGGATAGAGGTAGCGCAAGTTGGAATGACTTGGGCATACTTCACTATTCGCGGATAGAGGTAGCACAAGTTGGAATGACTTGGGCATACGTCACTATTCGCGGATAGAGGTAGCACAAGTTGGAATGACTTGGGCATACGTCACTATTCGCGGATAGAGGTAGCACAAGTTGGAATGACTTGGGCATACTTCACTATTCGCGGATAGAGGTAGCACAAGTTGGAATGACTTGGGCATACTTCACTATTCGCGGATAGAGGTAGCACAAGTTGGAATGACTTGGGCATACTTCACTATTCGCGGATAGAGGTAGCACAAGTTTAGAGTTCTGACAATTCGGAGGTTGTCACCTAGTGTTATCCCGTTATAACGGAATTAACGGAGCGGCGGGAATAAAGCTTGATTGCTAAAGAGATAAGGGATATTTTACGAAAAGATGTTATCTTGGTTAAAAGATAACGGAAATTGCATGCCCAAGTGGAAGGTCCGGGCGGGATTGTAATTTACGCTCGGAGCGAATGAAGCCGCCCGGCATGAGATGGAGAAAAGAAGCCGTACGGCTAGAAGCTGTTTTTCCAGATTATTTAAAATCAGGTTTTGGACGGGCATTGGGCACTTGTTGCCGCCCAAGAACGAAGAGAGAGAGAAGAGAGAGAGAATTTGAAATTCTTCAACCCTTTTGCTTCCCTTTGATTTGAAATGGATCCGGAGGGCAATCCCATACCAAGGCAAGCGAGGAGAAACATCTCGGCGGCCGCGAGAAGGAGGAGGAAGGAGCTCGTGAGGACGGAGAGGAAGTATGACTTCCTTACGCCTCCATCGGAGCTTTACCCGGGGAGGAGGGAGCACAAATCAACGAACCCGCGATCAGTTGGGGTAAGCATTCTCATTTTGCTCAAATCCGATGATTTTGCTTGAATTTTGAATGATTTTAGGGCTTGACCCGAATTTTAGGATTTTTGAATGATTTTTTGAATGATTTTGAGATGCATGAACAACCTATGAGGCTAAGAATATGCATGTGCAACTTGTTTGATGAAAATTATGAGAATGACTCACTTTTTTCTCGCAAAATGAAGTAAGAATTTTTTTTTTCAAAATATGAGACGGAGTTCTTGCCTTGTGCTAGAACTAGGTCACAATTCTAATTTTCAATGATAAAACACGATTTTGGAAGATGAAAATGATTCATGCATGCCATTTTTGAAAAATAATGCTTATGTGCGAAAAATTGTGATTTTGTGCTTTAGGAAAGCAATGACGCGTTTCAAGTGATGAAAGACACGTTTTTGATGCAAAAGTTATGCTAGAAAAACTTTTATGAATGCTTTTCTTTTGAAAATATGTGCACTTTTGAATATATGCATGCTTTTTGAAATGATATGAAGGGCGACGCTTCTTTTGATGTGCTTGTCTACGGGAGAACAAGTCTAGAGGACCGTCGGAGATAGCGGTCAAGCTTTGGCGAGAGGATGCAGTTTTGAGAAGGATGGGGCAAATCAGCGGTGGTGAGGGCTACCGGCTTGGATGCATTTGTAGAGGCCATTGGTCGGGGTGTCCACATCACCTCTAAGAGCAAGGGCTTAGTCCGGGCCCTATCGAGTTACGGTGGGGACGGTACACATAGCTTTCACCCGAGTGAGGAGAGGCGCGGTGACTCTGCCGATTTCACCGCTATTACGGGCTTACGGTTCACGGGAGGCCCGTGACTTGGAGGGACCATATTACGGCGAGGAGTTTCGGGCTTTGGTCGGGTTTGGCGATTCCGAAGGGTGGGGATGGAGACACGGAATGTCGAGGTGGCGATCCGAGACTAGCATGCGAAATTTTCTTTGCTAATGATGTGACGCCCAGCCACTGGCTAGAGCATTCATATGGTTGATGCTATCAGTCACCATCTTTGCCAGTGCAGGACGATAGCTATGACTTGCCTCCTCGACTCTCTGGAGGATGTTGATGGGATAGGGACCGTCTCTTGGGGAGAGGCCGGATTGGCGGAGCTCTACTTCTCGTTGGACATGTACGGTCGGAACAAAGGGCCTTCGATGGTTGCTTTTCTTTTGCCCTTGAGGTAGTCTCCTTTTTTTCTCTTTTCTCTTTTCTGTCTTGAGACTTTTATGAGAGAGAATGACCTTTTGATGTTTTGAACATGCAGGCCTGGTTTTGCGAGGTGATCGGGTTCTTCCCTTGGAACCAGCAGAGTGATGTCACCATCTTCCCTGCTATGGTTATTTGGAGGAGATGCGAGAGATAAATTCACGGGAAGACCCGGATTACCTTCGATTACAAAATGGTGAGGCCGGTCATCAATAGGGATGGGCACGATGGAGTGGACTTCTACCCACAGGGCGAGGTATCCAGAGATCTTCTTTGGGAGATGCTATAGAGGTGACGAGGCGAGAGGAGGTGGCTCGCGGGGCGACATGTGATGTCATTTACTTGGGGACCGCTTCTCGAGACGGCATGGTCATGTTCCCCGCTAGATGCCATTACTCCTTCGACCCTCCGGCACGGATCTGCGGCCCAGGGGATTGGCCGAGAGGATGAGATTGCTAGGTACCGAGCGAGGCGTAGGCTGCGGAGTGCCGACATGGACACCCCTACTGTTGTGTTTGTGGAGCGGCGCACGAGGACGCCACGAAGCTAGTGAAGGCGGCGGTCACTCGGGGATATGGGGAGGATGAGCCTCTTGACCCGCCGATCCCTCACTGCGCACATTTGTCCTACGTGGTCCATGGAGTGCCGAGGAGGATGAGGATACTGTCCCCGTGCTAGGGAGCCCCGGTACACCTTGCCGCTGATAGCGTAAGTGTACTCTTAGGGTCTTATTCCCTTTTTAGCTTTGATTTTACGCTTTTTGGCTATTTTACGAGATTTTACGAGATTTTTCTCTTTTTTTCTCGGGTTCCGGCTCGCACTTACGATAGGTTAGGCGGAATAGAAATTTGGAAGGACATGTGCGGTCTCTTACGAGGAAGGCGCTGCGCTTCGAAGGCGGCGGCGGATGCGCGGGAGCACAGGCGCAAGAGACGGCACGTCGGGGGCGCAGCGTCTACCTCATCGGCCTCGGAGTACTCTTCCGGTGCTATGCCTCGGGGCGGGGACCCAACGCGACATGCAGGCAGCGGGCGAGTATGGGCACGATAATGTCCATCTATCGATGTGAGCGACCGGGAGGACTGATGAGGGAGGCTAGCATCTACGAGGCGAGCGGCGATGAAGATGAAGAAGAATCGGAGGCCTAGGAGGTCTCTAGAGTAGATTTGGAACAAAAACAAACAATTTACAATTTTTATGCACACTTTGTTTATTTTTGCTTTATTTGGGCGCCGATGGGGCGAAAACATTGTATTTATGTTTTATTTGCTTTTCTAATTCATGCTTTTTCAATTTGCATATTATACGAGCCTTGGGCGACTTTTTTGCTTGGAATTGGGGCTGAAAATGGGCCAAAATGATTTATAATGGTGTATAAATGCTTGAATGGCTTACGGATATGTTTTTGTACGGGTTTTGGTTGAAAAAGTGGGGTGAAAACTCCCTTGGGCAGCAACTTTGGTTCTTGCAGAATTTCTGCAGAGGGCTAATGTAGCCGTGCGGCATGGCCTTGAGGGCAAATGTAGCCGTGCGGCTACGATTCTGTCGAGCTGGTTATTTTACGAATAAAAGCAAGGCTTGGCCATTTCATTTCATTTTCACTCTAGACTTGTCCCAATTGTTCCCGAGCATATTTTGGACCTAAAAGCACCATCTTTGATCATTTTGCGATGGAGAATCCCGTTAGATTGCAAAGGGGAAGACGAGACCATTTTCTATCCGGTCTTCAATCTTGGGCGAGATATAACTTCCAAAATCACAAGGGGCTGCTTGATTCTTCCTTCAAGATCAAGTCTTTATGGCATTTGAGGGATCTCCCGCCCGATTGGGATACTGTTGAGAGCCGCGGCAAAGTTACAGGATGTCAGGAGACATGTTCTTGTTTCTCTTACAACGAAATCGTCCCAACGCACGAAGACTTGAGCCTTGATTGGGGGTCCCGAGATTGAGGCTATATCTATTCCGCTGATCGGAGACGTGCCGGTGACGGTAAAGCTTGCATCTTTCTGAGATTCCTTTGGGAGAGGCTTTGAGAGGATGATGGTAGCCCGGATAGGATTGACCTTTCGATATCCCGGGCGGGTTTGGGTCTCCGAGATATGGCTGCGACCACGGTGGCTATGGATGCTTTCATTCTCTGCGTATTCTCTATTTTGTTCCTTCTTGAGTCCGTGGGGATCTGTCATAGTGGTCTCTTGGACATGGTCGAGGCTGCGGGTGGGAAGGATATTGTCCCATTGGTTTTGGGAGAGACATTTCATGGGATTGATAGGATGGCTCGGGAGACCGTTTCATGAGGTCAGGAGTCCGGCTATGTTGACTTTGTGGCTGCGGGGAGAGGCTCGGGGCTTTGCACGGGGCTTTGCCGACTCGGTGCCCTTGGGTGATTTCTCGGAGAGGTGCACCTAGGCGGCGAGGAACGGGGTAGGCTGGAGGCGATGATGGCTAGGCTATCCACTTCGGACATCCGTTGGTGGATACCACATTGGAGGTTGCGGACCGGGAGGATATTTCGGGAGTCTTATCTTTGTGAGGGTTCCGGGATTCTGCTGGTCATCCTTCTACATACCTGCTTGGTATCCGGGCGGTTTGGGGCTTTACGGGAGCCATTGAGTGATTGGGAGGACATCCGGACCATGGAGGTGGTGTCATTGGACATGAGAGATCCGGCCGGCTTCTCTTTCTTCTCGAGGGCTTGGACACATCTTGCTTTCCCACCGGGGCTATCTTCGGGAGCGGGAAGAGCACCATCTTGACCCTTTGTCTACTTGGGTAGTATGAGAGGGAGATGGGAGCGACTCGAGGTTATCTTGGAGGATAGACGTCGAGCTTTATTGGGAGGCGGCTGTGACTCGAGTAGGACTACGAGGAGGCGAGGCTAAGGCGAGTTGCCATAACCAATCGGGTGACTTGGTCGGGGATATGGAGGCTCGGTACAAGAGATTGTCCGAGGTCGCTCCTTTGGTGAGGCTCGAGAGGGAGGAGGTGCGGACTCGTGCTCGTATAGAGAGCGCTCATTGACACGGGGTTGGTAGAGGCTCCGGTGAGGATACCGAGAGGTCGGGATGAGGGATACAGGCATTATTGAGAAGAAAAGGAAGAAGACTCGACGAGGCCGAGGAAAAGGGAAGAAGGCGAAGAAGACTCGGCGAATGACGGTGACAAGTCTTTTCTCAAGATCCTCTTATTGCCATTTGCAAACACATTAGTTTATTTAGGCATTTTGTTGTATTTTAGATCTTTTTAGCGGGTTAGCGAGTTAAGAGGTAGACCGTGCTTGAACTCATCAAGAAGTTTTTAACTTGTAATGAACAAGAAATATTATTTTAAAAATTAATCAAGACACATTTCATGGAAATTCAAATGCCTTTATTGATTGGGACCCGTTTTATGGCCCGAAATACCCTTTACTATTTTTAGGACGCACTTCATGGAAGCTTGATTGTCCTTTTTATTGTTTAGGACACATTTCATGGAAACTTAATCGTCCTTTTTATTGTTTAGACCGAACCATATATGGCTGCCTACGTTCCCCTTTTACAAGAAAGGCTAAGGGGCTCGAGGTCTTCGTAGTTCATTACGGTGAACTAAAAAAAAAAATTTTTTATGTGCGGCCACGTCTTTTGCCTAGACCGCCCTTTTGGGGTTTTCGGCCTAGGCGGGCATTACTCTTTTGCACTAAGATTTTTTTTCTTTTTTTTTTTTTTTTTTTTATGTATGTGCAACCCTGTCTTTTGCCTAGACTGCCCTTTTTGGGGTCTTCAGCCTAGCTGGGCATTACTCTTTTTGCACTTTTCTTTTTTTTTTTTTTTTTTTTTTTATTTTTTTTTTTTTTTTTTTATCAGACATAGTATCTTCGGAGTTTATCACCATTGGCCGGGTGGACAAAGGGATTGCCATCCAAGTCTGCAAGCTTCATTGCTCCTCTGACGGTATTTTACGCACCACATAAGGGCCGATCCAGACGGGTTCCCATTTTCCCGGGGTTGTCTCACGGTAGGGGCTTTACTTTCGGCACCAAGTCGCCCTCTTTGATGTCTACGGCCTTGACCTTTTTATCAAACGCTCGGCCATTCGCCTCTGGTAGGCTCGGGTGTGTTCCATGGCTTTTAGCCTTCTCTCGTCAGCGAGGGCTAATTCATCATGCCATTGCGCAACCATTCCACTTCATTGACACTTTGTTTTCCAGGAGGACCCTTAATGACGGGATTTCCAACTCACCGGTAACAGCTTTGCTTCCATCCCGTAAGTTAGGGCAAAAGGAGTTTCTCCTGTGGTACATTGACGGCAGACGTTACAGAGCCCCCGAGTGCTAGGTGCAGCTTTTCGGGCCAATCACGACCACGGGTGGCCATCTTCCGGATGATCCGCTCGAGTGTCTTATTAGCGGCTTCCACGGCTCCATTGGTTTGAGGTGCATGCGGGGACGACTTGTGGCGAGTAACTGCTGAATTACGACGACGGTCTATCGCAGTCTCCTTCGAAGTGTGACCCATTATCAGAAATGATCTCGTTGGGCACCCCATATCTGCACATTATGTTTTCTTTGATGAACTGGGCCACTTTTCTGGAAGTGAGGACCTTGTAGGACTTGGCCTCTACCCACTTGGTGAAGTAGTCAATGGCCACCAACACGAACTCGTGCCCATTGCTTCCTGCCGGGGATATTTTCCCTATCACGTCAATGCCCCAAGTTGCAAACGGCCAAGGAGTCGTCATGCAGTACAGGTCATGAGGTGGGAGATGGTTGAGGTTGGCAAACCGCTGGCATTTGTCGCAGTCTGTTTCCATGGAGATCCAGTAGTAACCCATTCTGAGGATCACTTGCATCAGGGCTCTGGCATTCATGTGAGGACCGCAAGGACCATTGTGGACTTCGGTCATCAACTCTCTGGCTCTTTCTTGAGTGACACATAAGAGGAGTGGTCCTTGATACCGCTTCTTGTATAGGTTGCCTCCTAGAATGACGTACTGAGAAGCCAACCTTTTCAGGGCTTGCAAGCTTTTGGCTCTGACTCCTTCTTTTGGTCTACCTTCTTCGTCTCTGAAAGCTGACTCTCCGTCTTTGAGGAATTGGTAAATCTGATTGTACCAAGGTTCCTTTATAGGCTCGGGTCCCAGGTCCACTTCACAACAGAAAGTGGGGCTTCTCTTCTACCCACTACGAAGGGCTTTATGGCTTTTCCCTCGGGGATCTCTACCAAGGAGGCTAGAGTAGCTAGAGCATCTGCGAATCTGTTCTTTTCCCTCGGCAAGTAGTGGAAAGTTACTTCTCGGGCTGTCCGATCAACTCCTCCATATGGGCATGATACCGTTGCGAGATTAGGGTCTCTGAGTCTTCCACTTGTTGGAGACTTGGTTGATGATCGGGGTGAGTCTCCGTAAACTTCGAGCTCCTTGACATTTCTTTCTAAGGCGGCCTCCAAACCAGCAATGCGAGGCTTCATACTCGGCGGCATTGTTCGTGGCGGGAAAGTTCAACTTGAGGGCTATGGGGGTATGCTCATCTTTCGGATCGACCAATAGCATTCCTACACCATTTCCTCTTTTGTTAGCGGCTCAGTCAAAGAACAAGCGCCATCTATTTTCGAGGCTCAGCGCAAAGATCCCTTCATCTCGGAAGTTGGGGTTCGGGCCCTCTGTCTTCATTCCGGGGAAATTCGCTAGGTGATCGACAATGCTTGACCCTTGATGGCCTTTACGGTCACATAGTTGATGTCGTATTACGCCAAGAAGAAGGACCACTTCGCTAGACGCATCGATAGGGAAGGCTTGTCAAAGATGTACTTGATGGGGTCCATTTTCGAGACCAAATTCACGGGGTGGGCTTGCATATAATGCTTCAACTTGCCGACTACCGGACCGATCCTGCAGTCTTTTCACACGTGAATAATTGAGCTCACTCCCTTGTAGCTTCCGGTGACAAAGTAAATGGCATTTTCTACCCGAGAGTCTTTCTTCTCTTGAGCAAGCATAGCCCCAACTGCCGTGTACGTGACAGTTAGATAGAGCGAAGAGGCTTACGTCTATGTGGGGGCATAGTACCGGGGGATGCACTAAGTATGCCTTGATCTGGTCAAAGGCGTCCTGGCATTCTTCGGTCCATTACGTGTCCACATTCTTCTTCATGAGCTTGAAGATGGGCTCGCACATAGTGGTCAGCGATTGACGAAACGGTGATGTCTGCAATTTACCCATGAAGCTTTTGACTTACATGCGGGTTTGAGGTGGCCTCATATCCATGATAGCTTTGATCTTTCGGGGTCAACTTCTATACCTCGCTCCGTGACCATGTACCCGAGCACTTTTCCCCTTGTCACTCAGAAGGTGCATTTGGCGGGGTTTAGTCTCATGGAATCTTTGTCTCGGCCTCTCAAAGAATTTTCGTAGGTCAACAAAGTCTGCCCACCTTCTCCTTTGGAGTGGATTATCATGTCGTCTACGTAGACCTCAATCTCCTTGTGGATCATGTCATGAAAAAGTGCGGTCTGCCCTTTGGTAAGTAGCCGGCATTCTTGAGCGAATGGCATTCTTGTATACAGGTTCCCATGGTGTGGTGAAGGCTGTCTTTTCTTGGTCTTCCTCGGCCATCTTGATCCGGAGTTGTAGCACAAAAACCATCAACGAAGGATTTGACTTCGTAGTTGGCCGGTGGAGTCCACCGGGATGTCTATGTTTGGCGAGAGGGTAGTCGTCTTTGGGGCTGGCCTTGTTCGGATCTCGGAAATCCACACGGCGCACCTTCCCATTGGCCTTGGTTACGGTCACGATGTTGGACAACCATGTCGGGTATTCAATGACTACGATGAATCCTACCCGCGGTAGCTTCTCAATTTCTTCTTTGACTGTAGGGACCATTCCGGCTTGATCTTTCTCGGTTTACCTTTGCGGCTTGGCATCCGGTGCTAGAGGGATTACGTGCTCTACTATCGGCTGTCTAGCCCGGCATATCTTTGTATGACCATGCAAACACGTCGACGTATTCTACGAGCGGCTCAATCAATCTGTCCCTTTCAACCCCCTGGAAGAAGCTTCCAATCTGTGTCTCTTTAGGTTCCTCAATAGTACCCAAGTTCACACTTATCAAAACCTCCTCGGCGGCTTGGGCCCGGTTTTCCTCTTTTTCCGAAACCCGCTTAAAGATTTCTTTAATGTATTGTTCGTTTAGTGTGTTTGCATCTTGTTCAAATGATTCATTATTAAGCTTGTTGTTAAGTTTTGAGTTAATTTATCATTTGTTAAGTTGGCAATAAGAGGATAATCGAAAGATTTGTCATTTCATTCAAGATAAGGGGAAAGATGACATCGATTACATTTTCATAATCCTCGGGCGTGAGGCCTTCGGATGACTCGAGGACCGGAATTCGAAGATTCTGACTCATGCGAATAGACAACAACGACTCTGGACCCTACACTACTTATTGACTCAAGGGGGACTTGACAAGGGTTGGGCCAGGGATCTCACTCCTTCTTCTTTGTTGCCACAGGGAGTAGCAGTCTTGTCGGCGTTCTTCGAGAAAGTTGGAGACTTCGGGCGATCAAAAGCTTGCCGGAAATCATTAACAGTAGGTGCATGGAAAGATGGTGAGGGAACTAAAGTAACTTGTTGCAATCTTTCGGCTAGCTCTTCCGTAGCGGCTGGACTCATTGGCAATCGAAGGGTGCAGCTCATCTTATCAATGACCTTGATAACTCATTTTCTCTTTGCGATCTTGGACACCACGACCTTGTCGGTGTAGCCAATAGAAGGGTTGGCTGGATAATGCTTGATGAAGTCTTCTTCGAGAGGGGGTCTTAATTCTTCCTTGGCGCTACGTATTCAATAGGCTTTACGTGTTACGCTTCGAGATCTGATAGCTTCTCATTGAACTTCACGATGGCCACAAATTCAGCATTTTACGCTTCAAGAGGATCACTTTGTACATGGGGATATCGGGTGGACCGTGCTTGGGGTGACGGGTTCTTTGACAGGTTCCTTGGCATAGCCGACATAGTAGTCGAACTTGCTGAAGGCTCTCCCTAAAGTTCCTACGCTCTTGTCCCCGACTTCATATCTTTCCTTAAGCCTGGCCGTGTGGACTTTCTCTTCTTCTTCTTCCTTGAAGGAGCGTCCTCATTGATCCATTCTTGATACTCATACTCTAAGAGCGGTCTTCACAATCACATACATCATACCGGATGTGAGGCTTGGGTTGAGCCAGGATAGCCCCTCAGCTTGGTCATTACCATTGTGGATTACCATGTTGGCCATTTGACACTGAAAAGCCGACAAAACCGAGGATTACGCGAACCGTCGAGGATTACTCGCTAACAAGTCGGCGGACCCGGTGTTCTCACCCACTTCTTTCTCATTGCGGGAAAGGGATAGGAAAGGTTTAGACTCGGGGTAGGTGTTTAGGCTGAAGGCTCAGGCAATATGCAAATTAGAATCTTCAAGTTTACTTAAAACAGTATCTTTTATTAATATCTATTTGGTTGGAAAAGGGGTTCTGCCCTTCTTTTTTCACAACTACTCTAGATCCTGGATCAGTGGGTTCCGTCACTACGTCTATAAGCCCCTCGTATTCCACCTGTATTTCGACCTCCCAGGGTGGACGGCCCAGGGCGAGGGTCACATAGGGCACGCGGATCCCACCAGGCCAGAGTAAAGAACGCTCCTATCGGGTCTAGCGGGTCATAGGACCTTTCAACGCACGAGCGATGCGGATTATAGTCAAGGCAATACCGTGAAAGTCTCGTCTCTCTGCCTCGACGGATCTTTGACAGAGTTTCGCTTGAGCGAATGACGGTTTTTGACTTTCGGTAATGTCCGAGAATATAATAGGCATGGGTCGGGCGGCAAAAGCCGGATGACACAGTGTCACATTGAACTTCGTTGCATACGCAGTGCGTGAGTCAGAATCGAAGTCAATGCCGGTCAAGATCTTGCCAATTTTTCCTTGTCGGAATTTTGGCAGAGCTTCGCTTGAGCGAAAGATCTTTTGATTTTTTGGCAAAGACTTGGTCTCGACTCTTACGCATTCCGTGCGGGTCAAGGTCAATAGTCAATGTCGGAGTCAAGATCCCACCGATTTTTCCTTGTCGGAATTTCGGCAGAATTTCGCTTTGAGCGAAAATCTTGGTTTCCGTTATGTGCTAAGGCTTGACCTTTACGTGGGTATGCAATCGGGCTATATGACACGGACTAGACCAAAACCAACCAAAAGTCACGGATTTTTGAAACGTGTGACACCTGATCGTGCATTGGTCGACACCGGCCGCCATGGGAGGTTGGGATGATTCCGTGCGCGCAAGGAGCATCGTAAGGTCGTCCGTGATCGCACTGGAACCACCCTCGGGTTTGAGGGACGTGCGTGCAAAAGTGTACAGGATATATCAGGTGCGCGTAGTGTGCGGTCTCCTAAAAATGTTCCTTTTTGAGTTAAAACAGAGATTTTCATAAATGTGTTTTAAAGGAATGATTTTCGGGACGGGGGAAAATGCAACACATAAGCACGTAAATTTTCCGGGAGCCCCACTACCATGGAGCTGAGTAGCCCCAAGCTGCTAGGACTGCCCGATTAACCATGATTTTTCCTGGTGGAATTGCCACTGAGGTCGTATGGTCAGAATCCTATGAGGATTAGCCGTACGACTGCATGGATCAATTTTCCAGGTTCCACTCCTTTTGCTATTTTTTTTCTCGGGTTATTTCCCGTTCAAAGTATGCACAGATTCCAAGATGCAAATGATGCAATGCACGGTAAAAGAAAGCAAGCACGATTAATGAAATCGGCGATGGGAGTCTAACCCGCTCAAAGGGAAAAGCTTTTTTTGTATTTTTTTTTTCAAAAATTTTTTTTTAAAAAAGGGGATACTGGTACGTGGGATTGTTAAACCACCTTGTTATCCCAAGCCCCGGGTTAGGGAGCGATACAGGAAGGGTAAGTGGGGTCCACCTATATACCAAGTATCGACTTTTATTTTGAAAATAAAGCTTTTCTCCTTTGGGAATATCCCCAGCGGAGTCGCCAAACTGTGAATGTGTGCCCAAAATTTTTGTTTATTGGAATTCACGCGAGTTTGAAGACATCCGAGTTATTTGAAAAACGGAGTCGCCACGCCATTTTGATTACCTCAAAACTTTGAAAAAAAGGTTTTATGGGTTCGGAGGTTAAGTTACCCCTTGGGAAGAACGTTTGGCGTTCACCCAAAGTGCCTTGCCGGAGCAAGTCTCCCTAGATTTCATTAATCGTGTTTGCTTGCGTGCTTTCTTTGTGTGCATGTGTTTGAAAATAAGGGGGGGGGGGAATGTCCCAAGTTATCTTCCGGACATACAAACCATTTGTTGGTTGTCGCTCGGGATTCCTTGGAATTTATGTATTTGGGATTATGATCCCGTCCTCATCTTATGACTTATGATCATCGCATTTTTAAGCCTTGGGACCCTCGGGACTTGCGTGATCGAGAGAATGACTCTCTTTTGGGTCAAAGATGAGGTTCTTTAGGAAGGAATGTCCTTAGCCCATCAATCCTACGCTTTAAGACGGTCGAGCTCGTATAAAGGCTTCATACTCATTCTTAAGCGATAATCGGAGATATAGGGTTCGAGGTTATCCTTTTCCTAAAGAAATCATGAACCTTTAATGGAAGGAACGATGCAAAGATGAGAACTTTTACACCGGTCCGTTCCAAGGTTGGGGGAAAGGGGAAATGCATGATAAAAAATGACTCTTTAATGAAAAGATGACATTTTTAGGTTGCAAATGATGCTTTTTGATTTAAAGAAATGATCTTTATGCAAATGATGCATAAAGATTTGATTTTTATGCAAATGATAAAGATTTGATTTTTATGAAAAAAAGGGGTTTTGATGCAAAGGATGCGTTTTCATTGAAAAAGATTTGATCTTTATATGCAAATGATGCATAAAGATGACATTTTTATTGGAAAATAGGGATTTTAGGTGCAAAGGATGCACCTTTATGAAAAAGACTACATTTTTATGACAAATGAGGTCTTAATGCATGTAAAGGGGAAAGGGGGTGATAAAGATATGATCTTTATGAATAAATGCCAAGTCCCAAGCAAGATATATGAATGCAATGAGCAAGTATATCAATTAAAATGCAAGGTTAGGGCGTGCGAGGTTACCAATCGTTTCCTTCGCTTCTTCGGACGGAGCTAGGAGGAGAGGTTCTTCTTGGGTCTTCAAGGAGGAGGGAGATGGCTTCTTGAGCTTCTTCTTCACCTTCTTGGACTTCCAGCTGACTCCTTGGGGATCTTCTTCGTATTATGAGAGTATTATGCTTCTTGTTGATGATTAAAATGGGTAGAGGAGGGCTCTATTTATAGGCGACCCGGATAAGGCTAATGAAGCCGTGCGGCTGCAGGCCCTTTGCAAATGAGGCCGTGCGGTCTTATCCACAATGACTCAGCATTCTAGAACCATGCAAGGTGGCATCATTCTAGAAGCTTCCCTCCTAATTAAAAAAACGTGTTTCTTAATTAGGAAGGATTCCCTTCAGCCTTTATTTAATTAAAAATAGTTCCGGAATGTTTCCGGAACGCTGGGAAGGTCTGGGGAATTACCGGAAAACTTACCGAAATTGCCGGGAAATTTAACCGGAAGGCATGAGCCAGATTTGGGTACTTACAGGGGCCCAAGTTAGGCCAAATCACCATACTTGGGCTCTGAAAGCCACTTCACCACCTGTTCCTTAGGGATTCCATCCCCTAATGCATTCCGCGCAGTTACAAATGAAAAGTGTTGAAGTAGATTAAAGGTCTTCTCCTCGACATCTCTTTGAAATTGGGAAGACGCCTTGTATTCCTCCACAGCATTTGCAGCAGCCCGCTCAAGCTCCTTCATTTGAGCGACTTGGGAAGCGTTATGTTGAGCGAGATGAGAGATATTGATATCAGCCTCAGCTTTGGCGAGTTCAAGGGCTTTCTTAGCCTCCACAGCAGCGTTGCGATCCTGCTCAAAGCTGATGATCTGCTGGCGGAGTGCTTCATTCTCCTGCTCATTCTTTGCCTTGTTCGAAAGGAGCTTATCCCACTGCTTCTTCAAGGTAGCAGCTCCTTTCTGAGCATCAGAATTTTTTTTTGGCGAGTTCAGCTCTGGCGACTTCAGAGGAGATCAAGTCTTGCTTGCACTTGTTTTTCTCAGCTTTCTCTCTCTCTCAACAGTCCGCTCCCAAGCAACTTTATCTCTTGAGGCCTTCCCCAACTCCTTATCAAACTTATCGAAAGCCTTCTCAATCACACCGTTCATCTGAAAATCAAGGATAAGAATCTCACTAAGTTAAATAAATGGTAAATGAAAAACCAAAGACAAAATGAATGGAAATAGAGTGTACCTCAGTGACCATCTGGCCCAAATGACTCCTCAAAGTAGCGAGATCATCAGTCTCCAAAGACGCGACATACATGCCCTTTCCTTTTTGAACACCCTGATCAGCGGGGTGGATTGGGCTCAAGTTAGCCTCAACGCGGCTTCTCTTCATTCGACAGGCCTCTAAATTGCCATTTCCTCTAGATGGAGTCTCAGAGGCCTCCTTAATAGATTTAGACATAGCGACATCCGGGGTGATGGAGCCTCGTTTAACGGAGTCACCTCCCGCATTCCCTGAGGACTCACTCAGCGACTTGCTTCTCTGGGCGAATTCAATCCCAGCGGCTTCAACGTCCGCAGTTTCAATCTCAGCCTCCTCATCAGCACTATCTTTTTCTCCGCTATCTCCTGATTCCGTACCTCCAACAGATTCAGAGATGGAGTTTTTATTTTTGTCCCTTGATCTCCTTTGGGGCCTCCCAGCAACGGCGGCGTCACCCTTTTCTAAAGTAATAGCTTCATAATCCTTGCCATCAAGAGAAATGGGAATTTGGACGTTGGCGGCATTGTCAGGCCGTTGCCTCAAGGCGATTTGGCGTTCCTTAGCCAACCTTTTCTCCTCTCTCAGCTTGGCGACATGAGGGGCTTGATAAATGGATATTTTATAGTTATTTATAGCATTTTATTTATATCATTTACTTAGATTTTATTATTGCTTAGTTTTATTTTTAGCTTCTTTTTCTATATATCTTCGATTTTACGCTTGGCTGGTACTTTATAAGGAGCTTAAGGATCAAAACTAAGGAAGGGACTGTTTCAAAAAGATCATCCAGGCTTAATCTCAGATGGAGCGGCCGTGCTCTATAATTGGAGCGGCCGTGCAAATGCCTCCTGTCAAGCCAAAAAAAACCCAAGTCCTTTGGAGCGGCCGTGTAGCAAAAAGTGGAGCGGCCGTGCATTCAAACCAGTTCAAAATGGAATTTGGCGCCAACGCTTGCACGGCCGTGCAAGTTACAACGCACGGCCACTCACTTGCTGTTACAAGGCTGAAAAGGCACCTCTTGAAGACAGCTTTTTGAAGAATCACAACCTTTGCTTAGGATGCCTATTTAAAGGCCCCTTTTATCAGTTTTAGAGATGGAAAATTATCTGAATATACATAGAAACATATGGCAAAAACTCTCTAGCATTATTATCAAATCTCTCGAAGATTTAACCTTTGTTCTTGGAGTTATTTGGAGTATTGAAGCAATAAGATATCAAAGTTTATTCTCAGTCTTCATTTTCCTACAAGCATAAGTTCTTCTAATCCTATCTTCTATTTATTTCTTTATGTTTGTTTTAAATATGGGTTGTGAGTAATCCCCCTAATTCTTGGGGTTGGAAACTCAAACGTCTTTATTTATCATCCTTATAAAATCATGCCATTCTCTCTTCATCTTAACAGTTCTCTTCATATCAAACTCTAAATGACTTACATTTTTGAGACATCCAATTTGTATGATTCTAGTTAATCGAGAGAAGTACCTAGCGGAGAATCTCGATTAACGGAACCATATGAATGAACTAGGTTTCATTGATCCCGAGAGTAGTTCAATGGCCTAGGGATGTTCCTTGAATGGAAAGTACGTGTATTTATGAACATTAATGGATCCTTACTAATTATAGGTCATCGAGAGATAGGGCATAATTAGTGATGGATACAAGCGCTACTTGCTTGATCGTGAGAAGTAGCGTAGGCTTAATGTACCATCCTTGATTTTGATGAACAGTTCTATTTTCAAAAGGCATGAATAATTGATGAATAAATGACTGTATGAATTCCAACCTCGAGAATGCTTCCGTATTATAAGAGTTCAACTAAAGTATTTCTGTGTATGTTTTTATCATTTTCTTAACTCAAAACGAAATTCTTCCAATCTTATTCTCATAAATTCTGTAAAAATAAATATTTTCCAAAGTAAACCATGTCCTCGTGGGATCGACACGTACTTGTATTAGCTATACTATTATAGCCCGTGCACTTGCGATATTTAAAAGAACCGTTAGGTTTGAAACGAACACGGCTCTCCTGGAAGCGAGATCCATCTGGTCAAAACCTGCGATATCAAAATAAGGAGTTAGAAACTAGACGACAACTATCTTTAACAACAAAAATAAAGGGTGTAAAGGAAAGGAAATTCACCCATCAAATTGTGAACGAAAGCACACATATAAACATTTCCTTGACAAGTAACACAATTGGAAGCAAACACTCCATGGTCGTACACCACCCAACCCTCAAAACATGCTGAGTACGCCATGAGAATGAGGGGCTCCACTCCACCAATTAGAGAAGGTGATATCCCAACTAGCCTAAGGATATCTTCATCTCGCAAAATTAACCTCCTGAGAATAAGGATTCACTTCCTACCCTAGTTAAAGTTCTAGAAAACTCAGCTTTGGCGAGTTGTTCATCAGGGGTCAGGCGCGATTTGATTCCAAGGTGCGTGATTAAAGGAGATAACTCAATCGGATGCTGCCAACCGCGACTTGAAGTGATGGAGATTGGGTTATCATACAAGTGGTGGATTTCGTTGGGCCAAAGGGTTATAAATTTGTTCTTTCTATTGGCTCTGAAGGTGATCCTATGATCATCCTTGGACTGCACCTTCATAACATCGAAATATTCTCTTAATAGCGGGATGGTGGGTTCATGACGATGTGTTCTTCAAATCGCGATGAAGGAGACGAGGATTCTAGTAGTATTGGGGTAGAGATCCATCACGGCAGTAGACAACTCGCTGAGGAAGAGACTCAAAAAGGGATCTAGAGGAAGTCGCAGTCAAAACCTAAATTGAGAAGGATAGACTATCACTATGTCTTGATTTTTTTTTCATTTCAGCGGGATTCAAGGGTCCAGTGTAAGGGGCGAGATGTTAAACAGTGGGGTCTATATAGTACTTGGTGTAGAATTATGTTCAGTCGGTGCGAGATGCTCTTCTCAGCGGGATCCTGCGCTACAGAATGCGAGCTGCTAGCTCTGCTTGATCCTTGACCTCGCATATTGCCACCTCCTGCTTGAATCTGTCCAGAAAAAATAGTATGAACATCATTCTTAACCCTAAAATCCTCATCTGAGTCATCATCACTCTCACTCTTATCTCTTTCAGTCCGCTCAGAGCTTATAATTAAGTTAGAGTTTTCTGGTCCTAAAGGGCATCCCACCTGTTTACATATGTGCTCACAGAAAGATAGCCTTTCTAAGAACCCAAGTGTAAGTACGCCAATCCAATTCGCGACCCTTTTAGGTGCATTTTAATGTGATAAAATTGCACTAAGGGGCGTTTTGGCAAATTTCTGATTCGTTCTGAGACTTCCGGAAACATTTTATAAGTTTCTCGTGAAGAAAGTACTTTTAGCATTTTTCCCGGACAAAAGGACCTACAAGGAATTATTGGCTTTGGACCTTTGAGGAATTAGCTCGGAATGTTTCAGAAACAGGTTTTGGCGCCAGAAACAATTACGGGCGTTCCCAGTCGTGCGACAACTTGAGGCATGGAAATTGGATACGTGAAGTCGTGCGACCCATTAAAACCAATTTCCAATCTACATTTAAATACCCATTTCGTTCATTTGGGGAGGGACAACACATAGATCCTCACACACAACTCACAGCCTCTCTCTTTCTCTCCCTATCCGGAAATTACCTTCTCTCTCTCCTCTCTCTCTCTCTATACGCAGAGAATCAAATTCTCCATTGCCGTCCCTAAGCTCCTCCCTAACCTAGCTCTCCCTCACCAGAAAATAGCCCAACGCCAATCCTCCCTCAACCGGTGACCTTCCTCTTCCCAATTACCTTCTTCCCCAACCTAATCTTCCACCAATTCCTCTCAACCTTCCCGATCTAATTTCCCCTCAACCAAAACCCATACACCGGCGACCTCAATTCCTTTTGTCATCGTTCCTTGTTCTTCCCCTTCTCCGGCGACAACCCTCCAATCTCAATCGTTACCCAAAGCCGACAACCACAACCGCTTCACCCCTATTCTAGCCCTAAATCGTTAAACCACCACCACCAATATACCTCCAATTTCCGGCCATCCTTACCTATTACATCCGGCCCTATTCCAATCCCTTGCGTATCTCTGTCCAATTTACCCCAAAGTGATAACAAGCGTTCAGCTCCTCCCTCAACTCTCTCTCTGTTTCCAATATATTCACGTAACACACGCACGTTCTGGACACGGCAAAGCAACTTCGATCTGAGCTTGTTCCATTCTGAAACTGGTTGAAGACTCTCTATACCGACGTGGTATAGAGAGTGTGGACTATGAGGGTAACGAATCTCTTCCCTCACCTATATCACGTATTTACTGTTTGTTGCTTCATTGCAATCTGTTCCCAGACTTGATAATTGGACTCCATCCGTCCTCAATTATCAAGTCCCAACTGCCATTCCTCTGTTTAATTAGTTTGGTTGGATTTAATTGGTATTCGTTATGTGATTTCATGGTATTTTTTGTTTATTGGCCAAGGGAGTGTGGATCTCCCTATATCCACATCCCCTTGGTCAATCCATTGTAAATTCGTTGGTATCTGAGCTGGTTTGGTATATTTCCTTGATCTGTTTGGTTGTTGTTGAATCTGATTTCAAATTTGTAAAGTCTCTGCAGACGGTAAGGTTATGTCACGCGACACTTCGAGACTCATCCGTCCTGTGTAGCGCGACATAACTAAGCCTATGCAGAGATTATGTTTCAGTTGTAAGTTGTAAGTATTGTTCTTCTTAATTGTAGATGGGATGTGGCCTCCCATGGCAAATGGCTTACAAGTTGTAATCCCCTTTATTGAGTAATAAAACGAAGCACTTTTATGCATTTTGTACATATATTGTCATACACATTTTACACACACATTTGAATGAATTGGATGTTGAACATTGAAAGACTCATTTACGGATGAGGCGTGTTAGGTGAACTCTCGGTTCTTCCCAACACGTAACCTGACCCCCGAACCCATTTTCTCTTTACAAAAGGTTTTCAATGTTTCCTCTAAAAATGGCGTGGCGACTCCCTTTATTTTTATTTTTTCGGCGAGCGTTCATTCAGTGGCGACTCTGCTGGGGACTTGAAACTTGTTTTTCAAAAGTGGGTCAAACTTTCGTGTTCGTTCAACATTCAATTCCTTCACTTGTGTGTGCCTTGTTGTGTGACATTTTATGTATATAGATGCATTTATGCTTTGCTTTATTCCTTCCTCTTCTTGTGTCCCATTTTGGTGTGCTGTTGCTTGGGTTTGAGATATTGTGCATATGCTTGGAGGCTGGGGTTGTTTTGGTTCATTGTTCAGATTCTGGGAATGTGTCTCCTTCTGTCACGCGACATAACATTCCCTCCATGTCCTGTGTCACGCGACAGAAGTTGCCTATCTGCAGGATTTGATGTTCTGGATACAGGTTGTGATTGTGGGGCTACCCCGTGATCAAAATATTGATCCTTGATTATTGTGCTCTGTGGGGAGTGTTTGCATGTGTTATTTTATTTTATCACCCCTTTTCAAATTAAAAAAAATAAAAATAATAAAAAAATCATTTTCGCAAATAAAGGAAGATAGTCATCCGCACACTACACCACGTAGATCTAGAACCCTCGGGTGCGATTGACGGCATCGTGGACGGTGATAATATTCGCCTACACTTGAGTGCCTAATGTCAAACCCATCCCCCTAGTGCGTTATAGGTGGCGCCACACATTTAACCTTACCCAAAACGGTTGGTTTTGACACGCCATTTTCAAATACCCTAAAATGAATTGCTTCAAAATTTTTAATAGACTTTCGTACCTTTCCCAAAACCTAGCACATGTGGGCATGTTGCCAACGCAACATGGTTTCACGAAAGGACATGTCGTTCCCACGGCATGTTCTAACGAGAGATCATGTCGCTTTGTCAACGTGCACCGACGAGAGGTCATGCCGGATTATTCCTTGAAATTCTTCAGGAATACCCGTTATGCTGCCCAAATTTTTCCAGAAATTGGGGCTGCTCGTCCGTCCCATAAATGCTTCGATTTTGATTAGGTATCATTGCTTATTATTAATTTTGACTCAACGCATTTGGTGTATTTGTGAATGATGTGTCCATAGGTTCCCCCGAGGTCTAGATTGCGTGAAAAAAAGGATTAGCCTTTCCCAACCGTTCATAGGACTTAAAAGACACCAATTTCTACTTGAACATTAATAAACGTTGCACGAGTCCGTCTCCTTTCCCGCTCTTCCCTCTCCCGTACCTTCTCAAAGTTCTCTACCCTCCGTCTATACACGCTCTTGTCTCTTCACCTATGTAAGGCTACGACAAGTTAGGTGTGTGCTCCCGTTTCCGACGCTCATTGGTCCATATTCCCGAGGCAGAAGCAGTTCAAGTGCCCGAGTGGTCGTACATCTTATTCGGAATCCAAAATGCTCGGTGCAGAGAAGATTATGGCCCACCAATCTGGAAGTTCATATCCCATGGGTCAGTAGAGTGCAAATGGTGTGTCCATCGAAAAGTTACGGGCTACCCTCAAAGCTATTTTTCCTCGCAAGCGGGACGCCCGATTGTTTGCTCAGATTACTAAAGATAAGGAGGGCGACTTATGAAGGACAGAAAGATTGAGAAGGTTCCTCATCTCACCGATGGCAACAATGCTCTTCCTCCCATCCGAAGTTGATGTAGTCAATCAGTCCTCGTAGGATCTAGAATGTCCGCTGTTGGACATGAGTCTGTCAAGTCCAAGTTGGACCAGTTTTTGATTTGCAGTGATAAAATCTTTGTTTCTCTTCTTGCTAGACTCGAGACATTACTTGCACACCTGCATTACATTTAATTGAAATGGTCTTATTCCAACTGATCACTTGTGCTGCTCACCGACTAATGCTTTGAAATGGATAATGTTTAAATTGATCGGAGTGAGAAAATCGACTGATATCCTTCTCAAAGCGGGGCTCACCAACTCCCTATCTCGCATCCCCTGTGCTCACATATCTTCCTTCGTCCTCACCATCTCGTTGTTCGATGAATTTGCACGGATCTTTCTCAGAGTAAGCTTAAGCAAGCAAACGAAGACTTAATCTCATTCGGATCATCCGGTAGGGACTGCGGTTGAAACCTTCACCCTTAGGAAAACCATTACCGTACCCTCTCTAAACAATACCCCTTCGGTTCAAGATCGGCATATTTTTGAAACCCATTTAGCCATCGCCAGAAGAAGGGGGACTATCCTTGAGGCTCCCGTAATTCAAAAGAAGCATCGACCATCTCCAAGCTCAAGAACTGCAGAAAGCAATGATCCATCCTGGGGACTAGTTGAAACTCTCCTCTCAAAAAAAAGAGAGAGAGACAAAAATACAAAAAAAAAATACAAAAAAAAAGAGAATAAAAAAAAAAGAAAAGAAAGAGAGCCTAGTCCCCAGCAATCCTCTCAAAAGCAAAAGTCAAAGGATTCGGTCGTTACTCAAGAGGAGTCTCAGAGTGAATAAAGAGACAGCACGGATGTCCCCTCACCACTACCTTGACCAATCCCAAGCCATTCTCTCGATTTTAGAGAATATTCCCATTACCGAAAACCGATCCCAAGCCGTCCTCTCAATTTTAGAGGAAATTCCCATTACCCTTACCTTTGCCTTTAGCCAAAGCCAAGATTGACCTCTCATTCTTAGAGGCATTGAAGATGCAATCATGGATTCCCTCGCCTTAGAAATCCCAAACACATCCCTGCAAGCCAACCTCTAATCTTTAGAGGTTCAGCCAGCAAAAAGCCCAGCCGACCTCTCATTTTAAGAGGTCATGATATCCCAAATCACCCGAAGACCGATCGAAACCCAGAAACCCAGTCGCAGTTCCTACCGAATAGTAGTTTCAGACCATCAAGCGAAGATTGTGCAAATTCCCTCCGTTCATTCGACATTTCATGTGAGCATATTTCATTTCTCCTCCGTAAACACTTGCCGTGGACGTCCCACTGGGGCTTCACATCCGTGTCTCCCATCGACACTCTAAGAGGACATGTTCTTTCAATTCTCAAAATCCTCAAAGGTCCTCAGAATCCCCAAATTCCACCGTTCATTCTCTTTATTCGGGATAACCCGAAATACGGCGACCTGAGCTCCTCCTATGGAGGGGAACGTAGGCAACCATAACTGGTCCGGTCGAAATCACAAGCAAATCTCAGAAAATCTGGTCTCAGCAAGGGCCGTCCCTATACACTGTCTATTCGTCCGAGTTTGATTCTCGATATCAGTGGGCTTTCTCCTCAAGATTGATAAAAATATTTGTTCATATCGGCTTTGGTGGTTGAATAACCCGAACATCAATAAAGGGTTTTAAGCAGCTTTGTGATCATCACGAATAAGACAAGTTTTCAAGTGTCTCGACAAGTCTTCTCTTTCTACATCATAGGAAGATAGAGCCAAACACTGTTTCGGTCAGCAGGGGCTTCCATACACTCTTCCACACCTTGTGATGCTTATACTCTCCCAAAAGAGTCAAACCCAAAAGTGTGTCATACACAGATATCGGGATCTATTCCCACCTTCGAAAGATGTGCCCCTGCACACATACATTTCCGAGTCTTGTCCAGCGACTGATTGACTGCGGTTTGAAATGATGAGTTGCCTCTTTGGCCACAAGATGACTCTGTCTGCGATGAAGCTGCATGAAATTTCCTCAAACTGGGGCTTTTGGTTAAGGTATCCCTCCGGCTCTCCTTACCAGATTTCCCTCCAGGTTTGCTTTGCACTGTCAACTGGGGCTTCGCCAAGCCGGGATCATTCTCTGCACATTCTCTACTACTTGCTGTCTCAGACGCGCGATACACTTTGTCCTCACCAGCAATGGACCTGCTGCAACTAGTACCCCCGGGAGCATCCCCGACTTGCCTAGCTCCACCATATCATTTCCCTGTCTCGTGGGAGAGGGTCCACCTCATTGTAAACACTTTTGATCCCTTAATAGAGCAACTGATACTTATATATCCGCTTGTCAAGCCGTGCCAAAACCCTACTTCCTATTCTCCCCAGCTGAGATGGACTTGTGCAACAAAAGATTAATAATGCATAAGCAAAGAGTCCAATAAAATGCAAAGTGTCTTGAGTGTTGTGTTTTTTCCCCTGCAGGATACAATAATCAAGTGATCATATTTTGATTGTGAGGATTGCCCCTCAAATCACAATTTTGGACAAGAATTCCAAACCCTGCAGGTGACAACCCTGCCTTTATTATCTTCGTCGGGCCCGGACTCACCAGCATCATCTGAAAGAGCCCCAGCTGCCCAGTCTCCAAGCAATGCCTGTCAAAGAAAAAGAGCCCCAGCTGCCCCAGAAACCAGGCAATAAAGCTCACCAGCCTTGACGACTTCAAAGACTATTTTGCAAAGACCGCCCCGTGAACGGCCACCCAGCAAGTATCGACAAGTGGTATAGGTCCCTCCGGCAGCTACACCTATCCCCAGCAAAATCAATGATAGCATGAGACCCTCCAGTAGCTACAACCCTCCATCACCAACAGCAATGGTAGTCTAAGACCCTCCGGCAGCTACAGGTGAGCACAGCACAGGTATGAACGCATATTTCTTTCAAGTGTCAAATCATCATATCGCGTTATTTTCAAAATTGGTTCAAGACACCGTAGGTCTCACTTCATTTTCAAAAGTGGTTCGAGACGCCGTAGATCTCACAACATTTTCAAAAGTGGTTCGAGACACCGTAGGTCTCACTTCATTTTCAAAAGTGGTTCGAGGCACCGTAGATCTCACAACATTTTCAAAAGTGGTTCGAGACACCGTAGGTCTCACTTCATTTTCAAATTGGTTCGAGATGCCGTAGATCTCACATCATTTTCAAAATCGGTTCGAGGCACCGTAGGTCTCACTTCATTTTCAAATTGGTTCGAGACGCCGTAGATCTCACATCATTTTCAAAAGTGGTTCGAGACACCGTAGATCTCACAACATTTTCAAAAGTGGTTCGAGACACCGTAGGTCTCACTTCATTTTCAAATTGGTTCGAGACGCCGTAGATCTCACATCATTTTCAAAATCGGTTCGAGACACCGTAGGTCTCACATCATTTTCAAAATTGGTTCGAGACACCGTAAGTCTCGCGTTATTGTCAAATCGGTTCGAAACACCGTAGTTCTCGCGTCATTTTCAAATTGGTTCGAGATGCCGTAGATCTCACACTATTTTCAAAATCGGTCCGAGACACCGTAGGTCTCATGTCATTTTCAAATCGGTTCGAGACACCGTAGGTCTCACATCATTTTCAAAAGTGGTCCGAGACACCGTAGGTCTCATGTCATTTTCAAATCGGCTCGAGACACCGTAGGTCTCACATCATTTTCAAAAGCGGTCCGAGACACCGTAGGTCTCACATCATTTTCAAAATTGGTTCGAGACACCGTAGGTCTCATGTCATTTTCAAATTGGTTCGAGACACCGTAGATCTCACATCATTTTCAAATTGGTTCGAGACGCCGTAGATCTCACATCATTTTCAAAATCGGTCCGAGACACTGTAAGTCTCACGTCATTTTCAAATCGGTTCGAGACACCGTAGATCTCACAATAGTTTCAAAATCGGTCCGAGATACCGTAGGTCTCATGTCATTTTCAAAAGTGGTCCGAGACACCGTAGGTCTCATGTCGTTTTCAAGTCGGTTCGAGACACCGTAGGTCTCATGTCATTTTCAAATCGGTTCGAGACACCGTAGGTCTCACTGCATTTTCAAATTAGTTCGAGACGCCATAGATCTCACAACATTTTCAAAAGTGGTTCGAGACACCGTAGGTCTCACTTCATTTTCAAAAGTGGTTCGAGACACCGTAGGCCTCACTTCATTTTCAAAATTGGTTCGAGACACCGTAGTTCTCACAATATTTTCAAAGCCGTCCGAGACACCGTAGGTATCACATCATTTTCAAAATCAGTCCGAGACACCGTAGGTCTCATATCATTTTCAAATCGGTTCGAGACACCATAGGTCTCACATCATTTTCAAAATTGGTTCGAGACACCGTAGGTCTCGCAATACTTTTAAAATCGGTCCGAGACACCGTAGGTCTCATGTCATTTTCAAATCGGTTTGAGACACCGTAGGTCTCACATCATTTTCAAAAGTGGTCCGAGACACCATAGGTCTCATGTCGTTTTCAAGTCGGTTCGAGACACCGTATGTCTCGCGTTATTTTCAAAGTCGGTTCGAGGCACCGTATGTCTCATGTCATTTTCGCTTCGGTCCGAGACGCCGTACGTTCTCACTTGTTTCCGAACTACGATTTGGCTTGATTCCCTTTTAGGGATACGCAGGAATCCTTTCTCAAAAGGTCCAGCCATCCGATCTCCCCAGATCACCATCCAGCCCTCAGCCTTATCCCTTTGCTGCTAATTGGGATTGGGTCATTTTTTATCGACAACCTCACTTTTTCCAAAAGTGACGTTGCCGAGGGGCTTTGTAAGTACGCCAATCCAATTCGCGACCCTTTTAGGTGCATTTTAATGTGATAAAATTGCACTAAGGGGCGTTTTGGTAAATTCTCGGTCCGTTCCGAGACTTCCGAAAACATTTTATAAGTTTCTCGCGAAGGAAGTACTTTTAGCATTTTTCCCGGACAAAAGGACCTACAAGGAATTATTGGCTTTGGACCTTTGAGGAATTAGCTCGGAATGTTCCAGAAACAGGTTTTGGCGCCAGAAACAGTTACGGGCGTTCCCAGTCGTGCGACAACTTGAGGCATGGAAATTGGATACGTGAAGTCGTGCGACCCATTAAAACCAAAATATGCTTTCCTTACCTTTTCATAACCTTTACTTATAATCATTTCCTTACTTTGTGCCTCAACATATTTACTTGTCTTAAAACAAAATATGCTTTCCTTCCTTATATTTTCTCATGCCTTTTAGCGAGATATGTTTTCTTTCCTCTAGCGACATTCTTACCTGCCATTTTAGTCAAGATATGCTTTCTTTCGTGCATGCCGCATCTTTACATGCCATTTAGGCGAGATGGGATTCTTTCTCGTTTATAGTCCATGGACTTTCTCGTTTATAGTCGGTATAGCCTTTCTCGTTTATAGTCGGTATAGACTTTCTCGTTTATAGTCGCATCCATATACATGCCATTCAGGCGAGATGGGACTTTCCTTCCTGTTTATAGTCGCATCCATATACATGCCATACAGGTAAGATGGGACTTTCTTTCCTGTTTATAGTCGCATCCATATACATGCCATACAGGCGAGATGGGACTTTCTTTCCTGTTTATAGTCGCATCCATATACATGCCATACAGGCGAGATGGAACTTTCTTTCCTGTTTATAGTCGCATCCATATACATGCCATACAGGCGAGATGGGACTTTCTTTCCTGTTTATAGTCCGTAGACTTTCTTTTTTATAGTCCGTAGACTCTCATTTTTATAGTTCGTAGACTCTCATTTTTATAGTCCGTAGACTCTCTTTTTTATAGTCATATCTTTACATGCCATAAAGGCGAGATAGACTCTCTTTCCTTTGCAATTTCATGCGACTTGCAATTTGTTTTGATAGTTCATCAAAAACCTTTTACCTTCTTATCTTTGGTGAGATACCACTATATACTTATACTCCCATCGAAAAAGTAAAGTTGTCTTTAGGCAACTTTACTCTAAGCGACTTACTTATCATGCTCTTGACGACTTAATAACATAACATTATTAATAAACAAGATTTAATCCAAACGAGATAAATTTAAATCATAAAATTTCATACTTTCATTATATTCAAACATATTCAAAACATGTGTAACTTCCATTCAAGATATTTTCTTTTTATTCAAGGTAGTCAAGACATATGTAACTTTCATTCATTATTGAGAATTCCATAGATTCATCAAAATTACTATGAAAGAGACTTTAATAAGAATAATTTTAAGTAAACAACTTACCCTTATCTCTTCAATGATAATATTTTTTGAGGTGATCTATACTCCAAGCATTTGGAACATCTTTGCCGCCCTCTTCCTTCAAATGATATGTCCACTCTTGCACAATCTTGGCAATCTGAAAGGGACCCTCCCACTTTGGATCTAGCTTTGCAAATCCCGCTGTGGCACCTTTAACCTCGCGGCTCCTTAGCACCCAGTCTCCTACACTGAATGATCTCTTGTTCACCTTTTTGTCGTGCTGGGCCTTCATTCTTTGTTTATAGTTGATCATCCTCATTCTCGCTCTAAGCCTTTTCTCGTCACAGAGATCTAACTCGCCACACCTTCTATTGCTGTTCAGTACCTCATCGTAGTAGGTCACCCTGTGAGTAGGCAAACCCATCTCTGCAGGCGTCATTGCTTCAGAACCATAAGTTAATGCAAATGCTGTCTCGCCAGTTGATCCTTTCACCGTTGTTCTAACATACCACGAGGCGGTGGACAATTCTTCCAACCAAGCTCCTCCCCTTTTCTCTATATTCTTACATAAAATCTCAAGGACCTGTTTGTTGGCGGCTTCAACTTGCCTATTGCATTGCAGCCTATAGACTGCGGACTGCCAGTGTTTGATGTTCAAGTTAGAGCAAAAACCATGGAACTTCTTTCTAAATTGCGGCCCATGATCAGAAATGATGGCTCGCGGCATCCCGTGGCGACAAAGGATTTCTTCAGTTACAAATCTAATTATTTGGTCTTCTGTAGTGGAAGTCAATGCCCTTGCCTCTGTCCACTTAGTGAAATAATCAACCGCCACCACAACCATTTGAGCTCCTCCTTTGGCCTTGGGGAAAGTTCCTATGAGATCTATCCCCCACATATCAAAGGGCCAAGCCGCTATAATTGGCGTCTGTTCTGTGGCGGGCTGCCTAGGAATATTGGCGTGTCGTTGGCACTGATCACATTTCCTCACATATTCTTCCGCATCTTTCTTTAATGTTGGCCAATAATACCCATGAAACATGATTTTATTGGCTAGAGTTCTTGCCCCTGGATGGCCGCCACAAACTCCTTCATGTACTTCAAATAAAACATTATCAACTTTGCCCGGCTCCACACATCTCATCAAAGGTCGCGAGAAAGATTTACGATACAAAATCCCATCCTGCACAGTGAATCTTGGCGACATTTTCTTAACAATCTTCGCCTTGTCTTCCTCTTGGGGCAATTCTTCTCTTTCCAGATAATCTTTCATCTCGCTAACCCAATCTTTTTCGCCCACTTCGACCTCCATTATCAGCGGCCTATCATATGTCGGTTCCTCAATAAACTCCACCACAATCTTTTTGGGCAACTCTTCTATTTTATCGCAGGCGGCTTTGCTCAACATGTCGGCACGTTCATTCTTCTCTCTATCAATCTGCACTAACTCCCAGTAACTAAAACTTTGCAAAATCTGTCTTGCCATATCACAATACTTTGTCAAAGTTTGATTTACCACCCCATATCTGCCCTTCACCTGGTTAACAATTAATTGGGAATCAGAGTGGGCTATTACTTGCTTAACCCCTATATCTCGGCACAGCTCCAATCTCGCCACCAGTGCTTCATACTCCGCCTGGTTATTCGACATATTAAACTTGAATCTTAAAGCTTTCTCGTATGTGCAATCTTTCTCTGGTGAACTCAGCGATATTACCGCTCCTCCTTTATCTTTAGCGGAAGACCCATCAACATACAATTCCCAACAACCCGCTGGCCTTTCCTGCTCTTCCTCAGCTTCAGGATCCTGCGACTTTGACTTTCGCTTCTTAACCCCCTGAGTTTCAACCTCCTCCCTCTCGTATGTAAATGAAGTTTCAAGAATAAAGTCTGCCAAAGCCTGCGCCTTAATGGCCTTTCTCGCCTCATATTGAATATCAAACTCTGTCAATTCAATTGACCATTTGAGGAGCCTTCCTGCCGAATCAGGCTGCTGCAAAATCTTCCTCAAAGGAGCATTGGTTAATAGAGTGATAGGATGAGATAGAAAATAGGCCCTCAACTTCCGTGTCGCGATCACTAAGGCGTAGGCCAATTTTTCCGCATTAAAATATCTCGCCTCCACTTCACTTAAAGCTTTTGATACATAGTACACCGGCTTCTGCATGCCGCCCTCTTCCTTTATCAATACTGCCGCAACTGCGAGATCTGAGGCCGCAAGATAAACATACAAATGGTCACCCTCTTCGGGGCTACATAGAATTGGCGGCTTTCCCAAATATTCCTTTACCTTATGAAAAGCTTCCTCGCACTTCTCATCCCAAGAGAATTTCTGATCACCTTTCAACACCTTAAAGAATGGCAAGCATTTCTCAGCAGACCGCGACACAAATCTTCCCAACGCTATCACTCTTCCATTCAACCTTTGTATCTCCTGAATTATTCGGGGCGACTTCATCTCTATCAAAGCTTGAATCTTCTCTGGATTAGCCTCTATGCCGCGGCGGTTTACTAGAAATCCTAAGAACTTTCCCGCTGTCACCCCAAAAGTACACTTGCTTGGGTTTAACTTCATTGAGTTTTTCCTTAAATTCTCAAAAGTCTCAGCGAGGTCCACCAAATGATCCTCCCCCTTAGTCTTGATCACCATATCATCAATGTAAGCTTCAACGTTCCTTCCAATTTGCGATTTAAACACCTTATTGACCATCCTTTGATATGTCGCCCCAGCATTCTTTAGGCCAAAAGACATCATCTTATAACAAAAATTGCCTATGGGGGTTCTAAACGCTGTTTTGGCCTTGTCCTCCTCTAGCATCTTGATTTGATGGTATCCCGAATACGCATCTATAAAACTAAACACTTTATGCCCCGCAATGGAATCAACCAATCTATCAATTTTCGGCAAAGGATAACAATCCTTGGGACAAGCCATATTCAAGTCGGTAAAATCTATACACATCCTCCATTTTTTATTTGCCTTCAATACCATAACCGGGCAAGCTAGCCAAACTGGATAAGTAATCTCTTCTATAATTCCCGCCTTTAATAGCTTCTCCACCTCTCCAATCACTGCCTTCTCCTTTTCAGCTGAAAGATATCCCACCTTCTGTTTATAGGGCACTATGTTTGGGTCAGCATTCAGACAATGTAGGGCGACATTCTCATCTATTCCGCGCATATCTTCTGGTTTCCAGGAAAATACATCAGCACTATCCCGCAAAAACTCAACCAAACTATCCCGCTCTTCCTTATCCAATTGTTTCCCAATTTTTATTTTTTGTTCGGGATATTCATTGTTGATAATTACTTCCTCTAATTCTTCTGCCGCCTGAATGTCTGGCTCGTCTCGCATTTGTAATGTATCTATCTCCATCTCTGTCGCCTTTTTATTAACATCTCTCTTACCCCTTTTGTCGCTGCTCTCCCCTTTACCTTTCCCAACAAGCGACACACCTTCAGGTGTTTCTACTACAATCTCTTCATCACACTCTTCACTATCAGAGTCCACTACCTCCTCAATAAGGGTCCCCTTCATTTTCACAAATTATGCGGATCTTGACCAAGCCATCTCGGCTCGCATTGTAACCATTGCCATCAAATTTCTTTCTGATCTTCCCTCCAACACTTCTACCCCTGTTTCTCGCTCATCATCCCTTTCTCGCAACACTTCATCTTCCGCCTTTTCATCAATAACAACGATCGCCGACTTACTCTTCATGCTTTCTGTTTCCTCCCAGTCATCACATCCTCCTATGTTGGTGATCATGTTGACTCTTGTATCCCGCACCACCAAAGCCGTGGAAAGTGAATTAGTGTTCGCTCTTGCCGCCGTTTGAATCTCAATTTCTCTTTTTGAATAATATCCTTCACCCACGTAATCAATGAAGATCTGCAAATCTTATGAAGATTTGAAGATTTAACCCAGAAACTTGAAGATGCTTCAACCCAAATCTGAATTCTCAAATTTCACCAACTATCCACCCAGAAACACCGAAAATTTACATCAACAAAACCAAATTAAAATCCATAAACTCCAAAATCCTCAAACCAATCAAATTCAAACGAACACTACAATCGACCTTTACGAACTCTAAAAAATCCAGTTCAACCCTAATCAACACCTTCAACCCACACCAACACCTTAAATTTGAATCCGAAAATTTGAATCTAACCACCCAAAAAAAATCACAAAAACTCCGATCCACCATAAACTTAAGAACAATAATCAAATCCAACAACAACAACAATAAAAACAAACGGATTCACAGTTTGCGAACTACGAATGACAAACAAAATCAACTGACCGCTCACCACGCCAAATGAATTAACTTCAAGACATACCAAATCGCCCAGATCTACCAACCTCGCCTCACACTTACTAATCTACCGCCGGCAAATCTTCAACTGATGAAGAGATTCAGGTCCCGGCAACGGAACCAATTGATGTTGCTAGTATTTTCCTCAACAGCAACTCGACCGTTGTAGTCTGAATTGGACAGCTCCGACTCCTTCTTCAGGTCTGCACACACACAAACGTCTACTAAGCCGGGGGCGACTCCGGCGTAAGCCCCTCCGGCGTGAGGATAAGAATTTGTTTTGGCAATGATAAACTGATCAATGGAAAGGTGTTTGTGGGTGTGTGTGTATACGTACCTTGATATTGAAGACAACTCCTCATATATATATCCCTTCCCTCGTGCCTTGCACATGACTACCTCACGTTTCATGCCTATTTCCACGTGGCATCACTCTATTGGCCAACTACTAGATTAAAATCAAATCACGTGATCACTTTTCCCAATGCCCAACCGTTTTTTGGGTCCCACTTCGTATGTATTTATATGTCGCCTCTTACGAGTTGCACCTAATAGAATCCATCTCTTGCTGAATGCGGTTAACCGAGGATAGTGTCACCTCCCACAATATCTCGCCTTTCATCTCATACCAATTCTCGCCTTTCATCTCATACCAATATCTCGCCGGCCTGATTCATTATCTCGTCGTTATTCCTCACGTTTATCTCGCTTTTACAACCTTGAGCTCCCCTTTTTACTGAACTTAGAGGGATAATCCCTGATTCACTTTCTTGCGAATCTCATCTGGGCTCCCTTTACTCCTATTCTTTTCTTGGGCCTTGTCTCGTTTTGGGCCTACGTAATAAATTCTCGCTTATGAACTTGGATTATGCTCAATCATTATTTTTTAACAGCATCAGTTATCGTCCCCGCTCCAAATTTAAATTGAGAGGAATAAAATAAAGAAGAAAAGAGGAGAGTGGCTGAAAAGGAAAGAGTTGAGCTTATCTGTTTGAGTTGTTGTGTGATTCGTCTGTTGGTTCATTGGTAGTCGCGCCTCATCACGAGCGTTTCTTATTTCCACCTTACACGGACGTACACTGTACCCTGTGCTCTGCTTAAACATTTATTTTTTTTATTTTATTTGTTAGGTATAAATAGTACTAATTCTGTCTATATAATAATAATATTAATAATTTTGTCAATAGTATATAATAATAATATTAATAATAGTACTAATAATCCTTCATAGGCGAATGGTTATTTTCTTGATTTGTTAAAACTTACTACGGAGTACTCCCTCCGTCCCGGACCTATGTGTTCGATTTGACTTTTCACGTAAATTAAGGAGAGAGTATTATATTGAAAGTGTTGTGAGTGTGAAATAAAATAGGAGAGAGAATGAGTGGAGGAAATAGTAAATTATAATGGTGTTGTGAGTATTAAAATAATGTAGGAGAGAGAATGAGTGGAGGGAATAGTAAAGATTTCTTTCCATTTTAGGAAATGTGCACGTAGGTTTGGAACGCCCAAAATGGAAAGTGTGCACGTAGGTATGGGACGGAGGGAGTAGTATTCATAGGGTGAGTTTGACATTTTTTCTAATTCTCTGAAAATAATTTTTCAAAATTTATTCTAGAAAAATCAATTATTTGTAGTAAATGTAAAAATTTATAAGTATTTTTGGATAATATATGTTCAAAACTGATTATAAAATATAAATAACAAAAATGACCTTTATGATATTTATCTCGATATAATGAATGTATAAAAGAGATAAATGTTATTATTTTAAAAATAACAACTTCTAATAATCACTTTTAGTAAAAATTGAGTCATAATTTTTTATACAAAAATACAATTTTTATATTTTAACAGATTAAAATCACAATCACTATTGTTATTCAAACGATATTAAAATTGATTTTAAGATTAAAAAGTGATTATAAACGAAAAAACCACTCCCAAACTCACACATATCTAAAAAAATTGCAAGAACCAAAATATTACAGTACTTATTAGGTCTCAAATTCGATGAGGACCTTAAAGCAAGTCAATTTAAGTACTACTCCATCCCGATCCATGCTTCACCGTTTTGTTTTGATGAAGCATGCAAATTAAGAAAATAATATATTCCCTTCGTTCCAGTTTAATGTGAATCAAAATATTGGACACACCGATTAAGGAAAAATAAGAGAGAGAAAAAATAGAGAGAGAATGTTGTGAGTGTAAATGTAACGACCCGAACCCGTAGTCCGACCCGCTACGCAGGCACCACACACTGACCCACTAAGCACCTCCTAAATTGGGTCAACCACAGCCCATCACAGGCCTCCAGAAGTCCAATTGATGATTTGATGCTTAGTAGTAGTGTATGGGCCTTCTATATATCACACTAAATTTCCACATATTTTCGATGTGAGATGGGGGATATCACAATCTCCCCCACTCAAACTCTTGCCGTCCCTGACAAGGTCTATCAATACCCAGATCGTACCCCCGGGCTAGCTCGTAAGCCTTAAGGCCGGGGTTCTGCTCTGATACCACTTGTAACGACCCGAACCCGTAGTCCGACCCGCTACGCAAGCACCACACACTGACCCACTAAGCACCTCCTCAATTGGGTCAACCACAGCCCATCACAGGCCTCCAAAAGTCCAATGGATGATTTGATGTTTAGTAGTAGTGTATGGACCTTCTATATATCACACTAAATTTTCACATATTTTCGATGTGAGATGGGGGATATCACAGTAAAAGTAAAATAGGGGAGAGAATAAGTGGAAGGAATAGTTAGGAGAGAGAATATTGTGAGTGTAAAAGTAAAAT
This sequence comes from Adenophora triphylla var. japonica, assembly GCA_022495995.1. Classification (NCBI taxonomy): domain Eukaryota; kingdom Viridiplantae; phylum Streptophyta; class Magnoliopsida; order Asterales; family Campanulaceae; genus Adenophora; species Adenophora triphylla. The sequence goes on along the minus strand of JAFEMH010002270.1, from coordinate 86,268 downwards.
AGGAGAGAGAATGAATGGGGTAACTATTGAAGATTCACTTCCATTTTGGGCAGTTCACACTCGTCTGGGACGAATCAAAAAGAAAATAAGTGTACACTCGGCTGGAACGAAGGGAGTATATATTAAAAAATAATGGAAATGGGAGAAGGGTTGTGAGAGGGAAGAAGTGAGTGAATATGACAAGTGGGACCCATAATTTAAATGTGTGAGAGAGAAAAGTTAGTGGGTATAATAGAATATTAATAAACCTTTTCCATTTTAGGAAAGATGAAGCTTCTACCGGGACACCCATTTAGGTAAAAGTGAAGCTTCGGACAGGATGGAGGGAGTAGATTTTATTTCAAAAAAAAAAAAAAAAATTCAATTCTAATACAATTTAAAAAATATTATTTATAATTAATTAATTCTAAATACTTTATTGATATATAAGTATATTATTTATATTAAATTACTTGATAAAAAAATCCAGCCTGTGAGTTATATAATTATAATTCCCATAAACCCATGATGAAATTGGTAAAACCTACCTTTCCTCTTAAGTTTTTTTTTTTTTCAAAAAAATTACTGTATTTATAATAATAATACTTAAATCATTATTCACTTCATTCATTTGAAAGAAAGTTTGCCATTTAGTTTTCTTATATTAAGTCTCATTTCTCAAAAATAAAATTTTATATTTTTTTATTATTGATTACTATTCTCTCCGTTCCACTACAAATGTCCCAACTTTTCTTTTTGGGTGTCCCATTTAAATGTCCCAACTCAAAAAAGGAAAGTTTTTTATTACTTTTTTATTTGTGGAACCCACTTGTCATACCACAATAAATATTCACTAACTATTTCCTACCTCACTTTCTCTTTCCTCCATCACTTTCATACTCACAACATTTATTTCACTATACTCCCTCCGTCCCGATAGAAATCACACGGTTACTGTTTACGCGTAAATTAAGAAAAAAAATAATGGAGAAAATGTTGTGAGTGTAAAAGTAAAATAAGAGAGAGAATGAGTGGAGGAAATAGTAAATTATAATGGTGTTGTGAGTATTAAAATAATGTAGGAGAGAGAATGAGTGGAGGGAATAGTAAAGATTCTTTGCCATTTTAGGAAGTGTGTGATTTGTAGCGGGACGCTCAATAAGAAAAGTGTGTGATTTGTAGTGGGAAGGAGAGAGTACACTTTTTACATTATACATATTTATTCCTTAATTCCCATGCCGAATCCATTTTGGGACATTTAGATTAAGACGGAGGGAGTATTTCTTAGTATATGAACATACCAAAAGTGTCGAGTTGGGCCAAGCAAGTAAAGCCCAATCACAGATAGCATTGGCTCCCACATTTTCAATGACCCCAACAAGAATGGAGGAAACAATAAAAACGGCAAAAACAGGACAAGGGCTACAGAGAAGGTACCCGAGGCTTTCACTCCCCTTACGGTGAGTCGAACAGAAATTATGAATGCTGTCGAGGCGGCTCCTCTGTCCCGATGAACCCGAGCAACAAGTTTAGGAGAGACAACAGCAAGTATTGTGATTACCACAAGGACACGGGTCATCTAACAGAAGACTGTTTGGGTTTGAAACGTATTATCCAAAGAATGGTCGACCTGGGGAGGCTCGACGCTTACGTGAAAAGGCCTCAAGCCGGTGGGGGCGAGCAACCGGCGGGTGGACGAGCGGGGCCGAGGCAACCTAGATTGAACACAGGGGTCATTGCTTGAACAAGCAAGCAATACGGCCATCAAACACAAGATCTTTCGGCTCAACAAAGCCCCACATGTACCTCCCGAGGAGAGATGTAAGAGATGAAGTGATCGGTTTCTACCCTCATGAATTGGCAACTAACATGGCGGCTAGAGAGCAAGTTCTCGTCATCCCGGGTCTCATAGACGGATGTACGACGAGCGAGACTCTTGAGTCGACACGGGGGCTCGCAAGGATATCTTGTTCTACAAGACTTTCAAAGAGATGGGTCTTAATGACGAACAGTTGGAAAGATATGATGGTAGGTTAGAGGGCTTCACCAATCATCGAGTTGATGCTAAAGGCCAGATAGAGCTCGACGTCGACCTAGGCCATCACCCCCAAAGGATTGTGTCAAAGGTACAATTTATCGTGATTGATGTAAATAGTGACTCTGTTGCCATACTTGGTATTCTGGGACAGTCGCTCTTGGAATGGTGGCATCGATCCCTCATCGGCCAGTGAAGTTCCCCACACTGCTTTGGAGTAGAGGCTGCGTACAAGGCACGGCTCGAGCTTACCTGGACCATGTTCTTCGGGAAAGAAAGAAGAGAGAGAGTTTGAGATCGAGACGGCGAGACGGTTATTTAAAGCTATCTCAATCGGTCACTAAAACTACTCATTTGTCTACAATCACCAATGTGGAAGAGTCGACCTATCGCTCAAATGACGAGGTCATGCTTGAGTCGACACCTCACTACGACACCACGAGAGGTCGATCCGGATGTAGTTATGGTCGACCAAGTCCTCATTGGCAACCTATGCCTCGGCTCGACAATAACTCGGGGGCCACCACCACCGGCGAGGTTGCGAGACAAGTTGGATGACATGATAGGCGAGGAAGCTCCACATTTGGGAGGCGAGGAAAGGCAAAGGGTCAGAGAGATAATAATTGAGACTCTGCAATTCAGGGATGGACCAGAGCTAGAGGCTGTGGACGAACTAGAGTCAGTAATTACCAACCTTTCCTACCCCGACCAAAAAATTCAGATTGGAAAGCAGCTATCAGTTGAGGAGCGAGCAGAAATCATCGAGCTACTCAATGAGAGTAATGATGTCTTCGCATGGAGGGTAGAGGACATGAGGGGAATCAAGGAAGAGGTCGCCGTTCACAGACTTGAAGTTAACCCGACCATAAAACCTAGACCCCAAAAGTTGAGAAGTTTTGCTCGTGACAAGGAAGAGGCTATTAAAACTGAGGTACAAAAACTTTTAAGTGCAGGGATAATCAAGGAGGCCATTCATACAACGTGGTCATGGTGAAGAAATCAAATGGCAAATGAAGGATGTGCGTCGACTTCACCACTCTCAATCTTGCTTGCCCAAAAGACAGCTACCCCCTTCCCAGGATCGACAAGCTAGTTGACTCCATTGCTGGTCACTCCACCCTCAGTTTCCTCGACGCTTACTCAGGATACCACCAGATAAATATGCACGAGGATGACATTGTGAAAACGGCATTTCAAGCGGCTGGAGGCATCTACTGCTACAACATGATGCCCTTTGGATTGAAGAATGCAGGGGCGACTTATCAAAGAATGGTGAACAAAGTCTTTGCTTCTCAAATTGGTCGAAACATGGAGGCTTACGTCGACGACATGGTCATCAAAACAAAGACTGGACGTCACGTGGTCGACCTAAAGGAAACGTTCGCCAATTTAAGAGCAAACGACATGAAGCTCGGCCCGGCGAAGTGTGTATTTGGTGTAGGCTGGCTTTGGAAAGTTCCTTGGGTTCATGGTATCTCAACGAGGTATAGAGGCTAACCCGGAAAAGATCAAGGCTCTAGTCGAGATGAAGGAGCCTACAAGTATAAAAGAGATGCAACGACTCAATGGCAGGGTGGCAGCCCTAGGTCGCTTTATATCCAAGTCGGCTGAAAGGTCTCTCCCCTTCTTCAAGTCATTGAGGGGACGAAAAACTTTGAGTGGACGGCCGAATGTCATTCGTCGTTTCAACAACTCAAAGAATACCTTGCTACTCCTCCACTCTGAGCGGCCAGGCCAGCTGGAGAGACCTTGTTTGTGTATTTGTACGTGGGGACGAATTCGGTTGCGGCGGTCTTGATCGAGAGAAGAGGAAGGGCTTCAAAAACCGGTATACTACATCAGTGAGGCCTTGTCGGATGTGGAGAGCGAGATATTATAATCTTTGAGAAGGTTGCTTATGCTCTAGTCGTGGCTTCAAGAAAACTGCGAGCTTATTTCTTGTCTCACCCAATTGTGGTACTTACTAATGCGCCTTTGAGAAAGATATTGCACAAGCCGGAGAGTTCGGGTCGGCCGCTCGGTTGGTCAATTGCCCTTCGGGAATTTGACATTGAGTATCGACCTCGAAAGCTGGCTGAAGGCTCAAGCGCTAGCAGACTTCTTGGTCGAGCTTACGTTCACCAAAGAAGACAACGAGCAGCGAGCTCCTAAGGAAAAGGCTAAAGGGAAGGAGCCAGAGTCCCAGGTCGCCATCAGTCTACCCGACGATTGTTGGAAGGTCTATTCAGATGGATCGGCGACCAAAAATAGCAGTGGAGCTGGGATAGTGCTAATTGAACCAGAATGCAGGACGGTGTACGAGGAATCACTAAGGTTCAAGTTTGATGCTTCCAACAACCAGGCTGAATATGAAGCCTTGATAGCAGCCATCGAATACGCCAAGTGTTTTGGAGCAACTAAGATCATGGCCTATTGTGATTCACAACTGATAGTTAACCAAGTCAGAGGCGAGTACGAGGTACTTAGCTCCACGTTGATTAAATACTGCGACCTGGTGAAGGAGCTGATAAAGGATTTGGAATTCTGGGAGATTCAAAGGATTGGAAGGGAGGACAATGAGCTAGCCGACCTCCTCTCGAAATTAGCTACCTCAGATGAGCCACATGATGAGCCCATCTCTTTTCTTGAAAATCCAGCTTATGAGAGAGTAAAAATTCAATGCGTAGAGGACGCCTCAAGAAATTGGGCTTATGAGAAGTGTTGGATCGAGGAGATGAAGGCGTACATAGAAAATGGCGAGCTGCCAGATGACGAGAAGAAGGCTCGAGCAATCAAAAAGAAAGCTCCAAGGTATGTCATTCAAGGAGGCGATCTGTTCAGAAGATCCTACACCCGACCGTTGCTAAAATGCATCCACCCTCAAGAAGTCGCCCTATTAATACATGAAGTACACAGTGGGATTTGTGGTGGACACCCGGGGGCCAGGACTCTTGGCGACAAGTTAATCACTTTGGGGTACTGCGGCGCACATGAGAGGCGATACTCATAACTTCGTTCAACAATGTGATACGTGCGAAAGGTTTGCCAACTTACCTCACATGCCTCTGGCAAAGCGAGACTCCGGTAATTGCAGCTTGGCCATTCGACATGTGGGGTGTCGATTTGATTGGACCCTTCCCACCTGCCCGGGGAAACTGCAAGTATGTGATCGTTGCCATAGACTACTTCACCAAATGGGTTGAGGCCAAACCATTAGCTCGCATCACAGAGGAGAACGCTATTAACTTCATTCACGATTTCATTTGGTGTCGATTTGGTTTTCCCCGAGCTATAGTATCTGACAACGGATTGCAGTTCTCCAGAGCCTTCGAAGCAGAGATGAATCGAGTAGGCATCAAGCATTGGCAATCTTCTGTCGCCTATCCTCAAGGAAATGGGCAAGCTGAGGCAGCCAATAAACTTGTTCTATCTTCGCTCAAGACAGGACTCGTAGGTCGACGAAACAATTGGTTGGACGAACTCCCCCTAGCTCTTTGGGCAGTTCGTACAACCACTCGGGGGCCTACGGGGGAAACCCCTTTTGCTCTCACATATGGGTCAGAGGCCATGGCACCTGCTGAGCTCAGATTCCCAGTTTGCTAGAGTGACTTTCTTCAATCAAGAGCAAAATGATACCAACAGTTGATCGACTGGATCGATCGACGAAGCGAGAAACAGCCTACCTCCGAATGGTCAACTACAAGCAGCGAACTAAAAGCTACCACGACAAGAAGGTCAAGGCAAGGTCATTCCAAGTGGGAGATTATGTGTTGAGAAAGATCGAGGCAACGGGGAGAAGAACCCAGCAGAACAAGTTATCTCCTAGCAGGAAGGCCCCTTCATAGTTACTCGAGTTGTCAAAGAGGGACTTACATGATTGCTCATCCTGATGGTGAAGAGTTGAAACATCCTTGGCACGCCACTCACCTCATCAAATACTACTTCTAGTTTTCAGTTCCCAATTTCAAGCTTTTCTAGTTTTAAATTGATGTAAGCATGTTCCCTACTTCAATGAAAAGTGCAGTTCATTCGATCAAACATAGTGTTACACTAACCCCAACAAGCTCGACTCTTAGTCAGCTTCGTTTTAACAAGCTCGATTCTTAATCAGCTTTGTTCATTTAACAAGTCCGACTCTTAGTCGACTTCGTTCTAACAAACTCGACTCTTAGTCAGTTTGTTCTAATTAGCTCGATTCTTAATCAGCTTTGTTCATTTAACAAGTCCGACTCTTAGTCGACTTCGTTCTAACAAACTCGACTCTTAGTCAGTTTGTTCTAATTAGCTCGATTCTTAATCAGCTTTGTTCATTTAACAAGTCCGACTCCTAGTCGACTTCGTTCTAACAAACTCGACTCTTAGTCAGTTTGTTCTAATTAGCTCGATTCTTAATCAGCTTTGTTTATTTAGCAAGCCCGATTCCTAATCGACTTCGTTCTAATTAGCTCGACCCTTGGTCAGCTCCAATAGTTTGAACAGATTTGATTTATAGTCAGGACGACCTTAAACTTGAGATGACTCATTTACCCTACCACATCTAGCTCGACACTTACATCAAAAGCATACAACATGCAAAAAAGAGAGGTCAGTTACGATTAAACATAAGTAAGTCTCCCCAAAGTGGGCCAAGACTTATTTAATTAAAACTACAAAAGTACTATTCCTCCCAAAAAATAGGGCCAAGGCATCAAAGTATTCATAAAGACAAAAAACAAGAAATGTTTGGGACTTGTTCATTACACAACCAACAGTTTCAAAGTTTAATCTTTGGGATCGCCTTCAACATGACCCCTAGTAGCCGCTTATTTATCTACGGTTACCTCTTGCTGCTGGGGGCCGCTTGGTTTACCTGACTCAGAAAATCCATGTTGTGGAGTATCATCATCAAAGGCTGGTGAGTCAGGCTCTTCAAGTTCGGCTAAAATGGTGCTGTAATTAACTCGAGCAATAGGAGGAGGAGTCCAAACTTCAGCTTCGGCGGTTGCGTCATCTTTAGCTATAATCTCCAAGTCATTATCATTGTAAGGCACCAAGCTATGCCCCGGTCGAGCCGCCGTATTATAAGGATCTTCTGCAGCCCATTGAGCGAGTTGTTCAACTGAGATATCGTATGCAGGATCCACCGTAATACGTCGAGCCATGTGAGCTCGACCTACGTCCCAGAAGGCGCTGGCTTCCTTGGTAACATGAGCATGGAGCTCGTCACTCTCTTTGTAAGCTTTCACAGCTTCATCTTTGGCCACCTTCACAGCATTGTTGAGTTCCAGCTCCCATTGTTGTCGGCGGCATCCAGTTCCTCCTGTTTCTTGGCTAAGGTGACGGGAACCTCCTCCAGTTTGTTGCTTTGCCGGCTCGAGATCGATTGTCACTTTCTTTTTCTCCTCCTTGAGACGAGCGAGTTCTTGTTGGCTTCCCCTAAGCTCTTCCAGGCCTCCTCCTTCAATTTGATCTCATTATCCTTCAAAAGCTTCAAAGCTTCATAAGAGTTATCCAAGTCCGAGTTCTCCTCCTTCAATTTGTCAAACTCTCCTTTCAGCTTTGTATAGTCCTCTTTCAACTGAGCTTGATCACCTTCCAGCTTCCCCAGTTCCTCGTTCTTACGAGCCAACATAGTCTTGGCCAGCTTCTCCTGCTCCTCTGCCGCCTTCCAATAAGTGGTGGCTAAATCAATCATGGCAAGGGACTGAAATAACGAGTTGATACAAGGGGTTAGATCAAATGAAAAGAAAGGAGAGGGAAACGGCAAGAAGAATGAATACATTAAAAAGCTCAAGGGTTACCTCGGAGGAAGCCAACCCAACTCGAGCTCGACAAGCTTCTGGAGTCAATGGCTTATTAGTAAACTCTCTGATAAGATCCTGATCAGCTCCCCTCCTGACAACTACCTGGCCATATTCCAGCTCTGGATACTCCCTAGCCAAGCTGTTAATCCTGGTCAAAGGAGGCACCTCACTTAGCTCAGCTACCCTATTCTGAATCAGCTCGTCATATGAAACTTGAATAGGGGAGGCATGTGGACTTCTGGCTTCAGTCTCTACTGGTTCACTGGCACCGACTTGATTGGATGTCGAGCTCACTATTGAAGGGCCAATCTTGATCACCTTGCTTATAGGGGCAGCATCATCTTCATCCTCATCTTCATCCAAAGAAATGACGTGGGACTTTCTCTTAGAGGCAGCTTTGGTCTTGGCTTTGGTTTTTGACTTAACTTGAGCTCGAGTCCTGGCACGAGCGACCTCCTTCTCTGGTTCCACATTCAGCTCGGCCTCCTCCTCACCAGCAATGTTGGCCTCTTCAGAGCCTTGGGCCTCACCACCCTCAACATCCTCACCCTCTGTAGCATCATCTATCACTTCCAAGTTCTCCTCGGCAGGAATGAACTTTGTTGTATCCTCATCAACTAACTTCAGCAAGTCATTCCTCTTGGCACCTTCTGCCTCGCGGTTCTCTTTGGCATTTGCTCTTCCATAGCTTTTCTTGGCCTTCCTGATATCAACGGCTCTCCCCATATTAGCTTCCTGAGCAGGAGTTAAAACTGCGCAAAACAAAAAAGTAAAGTGTTAGCTCGACATCAAAAATAAAAGTTCTATGTACGAGCTGCGAGTTCTACATACGAGCAAGATCAATTGCGAGCTAACAAATCCTATAGGCAAAGACACATAAAGGGCACAAGTGCTACATCGGGACCAGGGAAGTGACGACTAAATGATCAAAGGGCAGATGCCAAGTAAGGCGGAACTCGCACATAAGAAGTTTCATATATAGAGGAGGAAGAGGCGAGTAAACCCTTACCACCAAAATGCTCCCCATTATCCTTGCAATAATTCTTAGTCTTCTGACAGAGGGAGCACATCTTCTCAAATCTTGCATGAGCGTGGGTCACCTAATCTGGATACCTCGTACACCTCACTATGGGAACTAGTGGCACTACATCATCATCCCCAAAGATCATACCACTTGGATAAAATTATATTTCGTAGTCCCAAGGATCTTCCAACCGATGGGCCTCGAGCAACCAACTCCGCCAACTTCCTACGCAGTCTCCACGCCAATGAGGTTCCCACCGATCTTCATCTCTCACCACCTTGGTCTCCTCACTTGGTAGAGGGAACTCCCATCCCAACCTACTCTCCACTACCGCTACATGGGAATTCCAGCCACCGACTTTTCTAGGCAAGTTTATAAATAATTTGGGAATTTGCCTTGGAGGAGTGCTTATGCCACCATTCTTATCAAACTTCACAAAGAAAGAACTCTCTAAAAACCCTCATACTGGCTCATACCCTAAGAAACGACACACCATGATGAAGCAAACCAAGACTACGCATGTATTGGCACCCAGTTGGAGAGGTAAGGCATTGGCACACTCTAAGAACTCATTGATGAAGGGGTCCAAGGGCGCCTAAGGCCGGCAATAAGGCGGCCATAATAGAAGGCTACTCTGGTGGTATCAGCCTCTTGTAGGACTTCCCAAATAGTACGAAAAAATCAGCCTTGCTATAAAGGGTAACTTCAAACTCATTCTGTCCACCTCACGAAGTCATGGATAGTAGACGGTCTGGAGGGAAAATTACGCTTTCCCTAAGTGGCCCTTGTGGCACATATCCCCTCTCATTCCCGCCCGGTACCACGGTAGTCTCAAAAGCATTCACAATGCGCGGACTTGAGGAAGTGGAGACACCAGCCTTCTCCCGAAGTTGACATATCCGTACAAGAAGAAGGGAAAACAGGGGAATCGGTTCTACATGAAGTCTCGGGAGTCCTAGTAGATACACTAAGGGCGACCTAGATTCCCCGGGAATCCTATCCTATTTCTAATAAAGGAAGGCTTATTAGCATCCTTGACATAACACACAGCTATGTGATCGAGAAGCTCATGGAAGAGGTGAAAAGACACAATTCTTGGATCATCCGTTCTTAAGTCACCTAATTCATCTCCCATAGGCCAACTTAGCTCAGAGAAACGCAAACCCCATCGGTCAAAATTAAGGAACACTCCTCTACGGTTATCTCCTCCACTCGCCATTCAAGTGTTTGTAGACTCTACGATTGACACTACAGTAACCATACCCAGCTCCGGCCTCACAACTAAAGGTCCTAGCCATGGCGAAATCAAAGAAATTGCAGAAATTAAAGCCCTAATTCTAAAGAACAAGGGGAATACCTTTAGCAGCGGAGAAAAACGGAGCAATGGAGGACGAAAACACCAATTTATAGCAAGAATCAATTTCCTTTATCACCGCCGGAATCACACACGAGTTCGGGAGAGGGCAAAAGTTGTAAATGGGGAAGGACTCTCGAATTTATAGCTTCCTGAATTGGAAAGGGCAAAGGGAAATTCGAATTTAATTTTCCTAATTAATGGCGGAAACAGTTTCCTAGGCGGACTCTCAAACGTCAAAAATATAATCATTATGGCAAAAACGGCGCTCGTTCCGATCTAACCGTTCATCGCCAACGTCCAGGATTATGCCACGTCATTATGGTCGACCTACCTCAAAAAATTGGTGGCGACCGCGGATGATAAAATAATTCACATCAAAAATCTTCTTAACTTCCAAGTCGACAAAGTCCACTCGAAAGTTGGGGGCCACTGAACATACCAAAAGTGTCGAGTTGGGCCAAGCAAGTAAAGCCCAATCACAGATAGCATTGGCTCCCACATTTTCAATGAGACTGATCCAAACAGAACAAGGCCCAAGGCCCATCTCAAATATCAGTCGACAAAGTCTATGGTCCGACCTACCAGGTCCCGACTTAACTTAGTCCGACCTCATGATCCATATTATAATTCGGGTGCGAACCATGCTCTACCCGCCAGTCAGGTCGATCATTCTACAAATGGCGACCTCGACCTAAATAGCAAACGTCGAGCTAACTGAGATAGATGCACGTGGGTCAAGTCTTACCATAACTGCTTCCCTACAAATCAGGGACCATTACAGGACATGTTCACACCACATGTAACTGTTCCTACAATCTCGGAGCTCATGTAGCCACGTCATTAAATCACCTACATCAACTATAAATACCTCATCACTGCCAACGGTGCAAAGGTAACTGCCATTTTGTTATTGGAATTCAGTATTCAATACATTTTTGTGCTATATACAACTGTGATCTTACTCTCACGCCCGAGCGTCTTCGCCGGAGACACATCCGGCTAGTCGTGGGTTCTGATTTCAGGTAAAGGAGCCAGGTGATTCGTCCTGCCACGTGGAGGAAGATTGATAAGCACAATTCCTGCAGCATCAGTATACTTTTTATTTTACCTCATTCTTGAATACTCCGTCAGTCCCAATAAGTGCTTCACCCTTTTGGGTGGGCACACAAATTATGAAAATGGGAGGGAAAAAATGTTATGAGTGTAATTTGAAAATAGGAGAGAGAATTAGTGGAGTGAATAATAAATTATAATGATGTTGTTAGTATTAAAATAATGTAGGAGAGAGAATGAGTGGAAGAAATAGTAAAGATTTTTTGCCAAAAAAGAAAATGTGAAACTTCTAACGGGACGCCCTTTTGGGTAATTAGTAAAGCTTTTATTGGAACGGAGGGAGGGAGTATAAATTTTTATAACACTTTTTTAATTTTATTTAAAATATACTCCCTTCGCCCCACAATTATATAAACTTTTTGGCCTGATACGGAGATTAAGGTAAAAAGTGATAAAGGTAATGTGTTGTGAGTGTAAAAATAAAATATGAGAGAGAATGAGTAGAGAGAATAGTAAATTTAAAAAGTGTTGTGAATAGAAAGAAGTGAGTCCAATTTTCATTTTAGGAAAATATAAATTATTATGGGACGCCTAAAAGATTTTTTTTTTGTATATTTGTGAAACGAAGAGAGTATATAATTACAGCATACTGTGGGGCCGGTACCTGGTGGTCCATGATTATGATTAGTCCGACAAAGCTGGAAACCTGGGTATCAAAAAAAATTAAAAAATGAATGATATCACAATTACCCGTATTTATCCTCTCCTCTCTCAGACACACGTTTTTTACGCATTACACTCACTTTCTCTCTCTAAAATTAGGGTGGGGCTTCTCTCTCTTTCTGAGCAACAAAGGACTCGTAGTGAAATCCCAAGCATTACCCATCCAATCCCCAATGCTCAGTTTCTTGAATTTCTTCCCTCAATTCAATCCTCTCTTTCTCTGACCTTTCTCAATCTTTCCCTCCCAATCAATTCCATCCCCAATTCAATTCAATTCCAATTTCAATCTCCCCTCAAAAAATGAAGCGAGACAGTAATTACCATCCATCTAATCATCATATTCAAAATCCCAACACCTTCTTCACCGGCGGCGCAACCGCCGCCGCCAGCAGCGGCAATAGTAGTAGCTTTTATTCTATACCTACCCCAGCGGCAGGTGACTTTACCGGCAAAAGTAAGATGTGGGATGAATCTGAACAAGACGCCGGCGATGATGAGCTTTTAGCTGTGTTGGGTTACAAGGTCCGGTCATCGGACATGGCTCAAGTAGCTCAGAAGCTGGAACAGCTCGAAGAAGTTATGGGTCAAGCTCAAGACGATGGTCTTACCCATCTAGCTTTCGATACCGTTCATTATAACCCTTCCGATATGTCTTCCTGGCTTGAATCTATGATCTCCGAGCTCAACCCATCTCAGCCAATCATCGATGATTCCAGCTTTCTTAACTCAGCCACCCAATCGGCAACCTCAACCACCACCACTGCCACGGCAGGCTCTAGAATCTTCCAAGATGATTACGATCTCAAAGCAATCGCCGGAAGCGCCGTTTACCCACCAAATAAGAAATTGAAACCCTCACCGTCACCGGCTTCATCCTCAAATATGCCCGTCGGGGTGTTCGGTGTTCCAGCTGAGTCATCTCTTCCGGTTGTCCTAGTTGACTCTCAAGAAAATGGAATCCGGCTAGTTCATACTCTAATGGCCTGCGCCGAGGCCGTCCAACAAGAGAATTTCAAGCTCGCCGAAGCTTTAGTCAAACAAATCGGCTTCCTCGCCGTCTCTCAGGTGGGCGCTATGAGGAAAGTCGCGACCTACTTCGCCGAAGCTCTAGCTAGACGAATTTACAAGCTCTACCCTCCAAACACACAGGATTTCGGCTTCTCCGATCTCCTCCAGATGCATTTTTACGAAACCTGTCCTTACCTGAAATTCGCCCATTTCACGGCTAATCAAGCCATACTCGAAGCCTTCGCCGGCAAGAAGAGGGTTCACGTTATTGATTTCAGTATGAAGCAAGGTATGCAATGGCCGGCGTTGATGCAGGCGCTAGCACTCCGACCTGGAGGTCCACCCACTTTCCGATTAACCGGAATTGGACCGCCGTCGCACGATAACACAGACCATTTACAGGAAGTCGGATGGAAATTAGCTCAATTGGCGGAAACGATTCATGTGGAGTTTGAATACAGAGGATTTGTAGCGAACAGCTTGGCAGATCTGGATGCTTCGATGCTTAATTTGAGGGAAGGTGAAGCCGTGGCGGTGAATTCCGTGTTCGAGCTTCATCAATTGTTGGCGAGACCGGGGGCGGTGGAGAAAGTTCTATCGTCAATAAAGGAGATGAATCCGGTGATATTGACGGTGGTAGAACAGGAAGCAAATCACAACGGGCCGGCGTTCATGGATCGGTTTACAGAATCTCTACATTATTACTCGTCCTTGTTTGACTCACTGGAGAGCAGCGGCGGCGGTGTAGATGGGGTGGTGTCAGGGAATACCCAGGATCGGATTATGTCGGAGGTGTATTTGGGGAAGCAGATCTGTAACGTGGTGGCGTGTGAAGGCGTGGATAGGGTTGAGCGACACGAGACGCTGACTCAGTGGAGTGGGCGATTTAACTCGACCGGGTTTGACTCGGTTCATTTGGGGTCAAATGCTTATAAACAAGCGAGTATGTTGTTGGCTTTGTTTGCCGGCGGTGGCGGGTATAGAGTGGAGGAGAGTTGTGGTTGTTTGATGCTTGGTTGGCATACTCGACCACTCATCACCACCTCCGCTTGGAAACTCCGGTGATAGTTGGACCGAGTTGACTCAGCTGAGTCACTGGGTTGGATTATACCAATCAAAGAAAAAAGAAAAAGCATTTTTTTTTTTTTTTAAAAAAAAAGGGCTATCAAAAAATTGATTGATTGATCTATTATGGTGAGCTGGATAGGGTTGGGGTTGGGGGTAAAGACCAATTGAGAGAGAGATGAGTGTGGACCCACCACTTCAATTGGGTCTCCCTTTTTTTTAATCTTTGGTTTTTTTTTTTTTTTTTTTTTTTCTTGGGAGGGTGAATTGAAAAGGGTGAAAAATGGTAGTACTAGCTTGTTTAATAAAAAAGATGAGATAAATTTGAGAGCTACTTTTGGGAGTTGGGATTGTAAAAGATTAAGGATCCACTTGGAATTGTATTATTGTAAAAGACTTGATGAGATATCATTTTGGTGGAACTCCAATGTTTTAGCTTTTTAACTTTCTTCTTTTTCTAACTACTACTCTGAAAGTTTAGTGTACTAGTAGGCAACCCGTGCTTCGCACGGGAAGCTAATTTGCTAATATCATGATTTATTTTTTATAATATAAGTATATTATAAATGAATCAAAACATTAACATTTATAAAGTTAGAAAATTTGTGTTCAATTTTAATAACTTTGTTGCACATAAGTTTAATAGGAATTGCATTGTGACTAACAATGTAGCAATTTTTGCTATTTTATTTTTGATGTTCATACTTTATGTCATTTATTTTTTATGTCATAATTTATGTCAGTATGCAACATTTTTGATGGACGTTAACAAAGTGAATGAAAAAACTAACGACCTATTTCTTTTCAAATTACAACATTTTAAATACAATGTAGGGGGTTCCAACCCTTAACCTTCCCGAGTAAAGTACGTCTTTAAGCTAAATGTTTATTGGCATTATTAACGACCTACTTTGATATATATATAGTAACTATTATGATTAACTAATATTATTAATAGTAATAGTTAACATACTCCCTCCGTCCCATGATAATAAGGAAAATTTCCTTTTTGGGCGTCCCACAATAATATATAACTTTCCTAAAATGGAAAGGAATCTTTACTATTCCCTCCACTCATTCTCTCTCCTACATTATTTTAATACTCACATCACCATTATAATTTACTATTCTCTCCACTCATTCTCTCTCCTATTTTATTTCCACACTCACAACACTTTCAATATAATATTTCTTCCTTAATTTTTCTCGAAAATCCAAAAGTCCCTAAAATTGTGGGACGGAGGGAGTATATTGTAACTATAATACTATTACTTAACCTATATAGTAAATTAATATTATTTATAATAATAGTTAGCATATATAGTAACTATTATAGTTAACTAATACTATTAATAGTAATAGTTAGCATATATAGTAACTATTATAGTTAACTAATACTATTAATAGTAATAGTTAACTTATATAGTAATTATTATAGCTAACTAATACAATTAATAGTAATAGTTAACATATATAGTAACTATTATAGTTAACTAATACTATTAATAGTAATAGTTAACACATATAGTAATTATTATAGTTAACTAATACAATTAATAGTAATAGTTAACTTATAAAGTAATTATTATAGTTAACTAATACTATTAATAGTAATAGTTAACTTATAAAGTAACTTTTATAGTTAACTAATACTATTAATAGTAATAGTTAACCTATATAATAACTATTATTATTAACTAATAGTATTAGCTAATAAGGAGAATATCAAAAGTCATATAGATTTTGGGATAGTGATGATGTGGCTTCTCCAAAATCAAGAGTTTGCCTAAACTTGTTCACGTGGCGAAGTCATAACCCTCCTCACCAACTTTAATATATATATATAGATTTAGAAAAGAAAATTAAGTTTAATAAAACAACAAATAAATGTATGTATAAATGTAAAACACAACTTTCCATACGATTATAAAATACAGAGGAATTAAAATATGACACAAAGTATTTAAATATTTAATGGTTCAACTACAACAAATTAGACTTTTAAGTGTAATTTTTTTTTTCACTATTATAGATCTGAGTTACAGAATCAAATAATAATAAGTGAATCAAAAAGATAAAAACACTAAATCAAGTAATAATCAACTTTTAAACAATAAAAAATCTTCATTATTCAAGATAAGCATATTCTAAACAGAAAAAGAACAAATAATTTGTAAAAAATTTAGATGTGTGTTTAGATTTAACATACAACTATACAAACAAACTAAAAAGCTATCTTGAATTGGAGAGATATGAGGAGATTTCTCTTGCAAAGTATTCTTGATTTGTGTCTTCTATTGGATGAATGATTTGTATTTATAAGCATCCCTTCGAATTCTTCAATCAATATATTCCTTTTTTTTATAGCAATCATAATTCTATAAAAAAACAAAAAGATTGTCCCTAACAAAAATAAAGAGATTTATTAGTAATGTTAGTACTAAAATTAATCAATCACAATATATTTATATAAATAAAAGATATATAAAAATATATACAATATCTTTACCATATATGCAACTAAATCTTTGAAGAAATGTCAAAAATTCACTTACCAAATTTACCAACATTGTTTCGAATTATGAAAGGAAATATTCATATATATCCTTACTCTTTTAATTTCCCCCTATTTGGGACTTTATGGTAAACACAAAGATTTAGAACTAAGTTTATATAACCCAGATCTCAGATTCAAAACATCATCTGAATTGGATGTGTGAGAGTATTTGTACACACATTTACACACAAAACTGCATAGAGATTGGATATAACAAAAAATTACAGTTCAACAAAACAGAAATATCATCCAAAGTATATAAGAGATTGCAGACCAAAGATTGTTAATAATAAAAAACAAATAAATAGTCAAACAAAACAAAATAATCATACTCCCCTTGAGTTGATCAGTCTCAAGCATCTTGATCTTCAACAGCTTCATTCCCAGCTTACTCTTTCCCTTTTTTACTAGAAAGTGTAATCATCTATTCTGGAGATTTGTCTTTATGGCATTCAGATTTGCAGTGTGGGTATTTGAAGATATCACATGTGCTTATAGAGCTTTAGTAAGAGCTTCAAAAGCTATGATCTCAGCATCCTGTTGAGATGTGATGGAAACATCAGATATATGCCTAGATGTGGCCACATCTTAACTCACATCCTCCGTTTCAGCAGGAGGATCAGTGTCATATCTGAATGGCAGGTCCACATGTCTCTGCTTGGTATCCAACAATGTTTTGGTCTCGTTTAGCAGCTCAAAATCACTCCCCCTAGGCTCACATTTTTCAGTCTTAACACCTTGTGCCACTAGAATTAGGGATATCAGAGAAGGAGAAGCCCTATGACTCACTGAAACGACGACTGGAGGGCCCTTAATATATTAGGGAGGAAGAGACCTTTTTTTAGGGAGATTCACAATACCCACAAATCTTTTTGAAAATGAAAATCCCAAAATTGATGGCTTTTTCGAACCCATCTTATACAACAAGTCAGCATATACCCTAGTGACAGAGGTTTTGCTGTTTGAGGGAGAGAGATTGGCTATGAGTATGAGGTGGAGAAAACAATAAAAGGAGGTGAGAGAAATACTACCTATATATTTTGGTTTGGTGGTCCAAACAAGTTAGCTTCCTATGGTAGAGATGCCCAACCGGGTCCAAACCGGCGGGCCGAACCGAAACCGAACCGGCTCAAAACCGGAGGGAAATCGGACCGGATGAACCGTTAACCGGCTGAACCGGCGAACCGGCGGTTTCCCGGTCCGGTTAAGGTTCGTTAATTCAAAAATCGGTGAACCGCCGGTTCAGGAACCGGAACCGGAATCGGAACCGCCGGTTCACGAACCGGAACCAGAACCGCCGGTGAACCGCCAACGGCTAGTTGATCTGGTGCGTCCATTTCTTGATCAGACGGTCCCTGTTTAATGACCGTTAGATAACGGTCATTTTGACTGTTTAGTGACCAAAATGTAAAAAAAAAAAAATTCTTAACCGTTTTGGTCCCTAAAACGGTTTTTTTTTTATTTTGGTCCCTAAAACGTTTTTTTTTCTTTTTCTCTCAAACCTATAAATATCCTCCCCCTCCCTTCATTTTTTTCACTACTCATTCTCTCAATCTCTCATTCTCTCCTCTCTTAATCTCTCAAATCTCTCTCTCATCTCAATCTCTCAAATCTCTCTCTCAATTAAACTCTATATTATCTCAAACTTGCAAAGTCTCAAACTCAAAGTCTTCATAATTCCATTTTTTTCACATAATTTCATCTTTTCACCAAAAAAAATGTCTTCATCTCGTGGCGGCCGTGGCGATAAGGGAAAGAGTGTATCAACTACGCATCCATTTTTCCCCCAAGATGATTCCATTTGGGAAAATCTTAATGTACAAGCACTACCACAAGAAACGCTTAATTTGAGCGATGACGAAGTTGATGCAACATTTCCAATGGGTGATCATGGTCATACCGAAGGGAGTAACACTCAAACCACTCAAACCCAAAGTGAAGCGCGAGGGGGTGGTCAAACTCAAATCCGAGGTCGAGGTCGAGGAGGTCGAACCACGGGAAGGTCGGACATCATGACCGTGCACTTTTCAAAAGTGCCAATTGAAGGTACCAATCAATACACCGTTTCTTGCAACCATTGCACTCAAAAATTTAAGTTTACCCATGGAGGTGGTTATGGGACATTTAAAAGACACTTGATGTCAAGGCACCCCGACCAAGTTGGAGATGACCAAGATCAAACACAACTACAAGGATTTACGGGATCCTCACAACAAGGTACGTCTTCGCAATTATTTAAATTTGATAATGCGACGTATAGAAGAGAAATGGCAAAATATACTGATGCTAAAGGATTACCCTTTAATTTTACTAATGATAGATTATGGTCTAATATGGCAAAACTTTGTTTAAATCCCGCGGCTAAAGAAATTAATAAAAATACAAGTACTCGTGATACTAAAGCCCAATATCTACAAGGGAAATTAACTTTAATTAATACGTTTAAAGATTTACCCCAAAAATTGTCAATATGTGCCGATATATGGAGTGACCATTGGCAAACTCATAGCTATATATGAATTACATGTCATTGGGTTGATAGTAGTTGGAAATTACAAAAACGATTAATTGCATATAAATCTTTTGTTACTGTTCATAATGCTCAAAATATTTGTAGCAAAATTGCTAATATTTTACTAGAATATGGATTAGTTCACAAAATTTTTTCAATTGGATTTGATAATGCTGCTAATAATACTGCTAGTTTACCATCACTCATTGATATTTGTCAACCATCCATTGGGGGTAAATTTTTTCATGTTAGGTGCATATGTCATATTTTAAATTTGTGTGTGCAAGATGGTTTATCAACTTTAAAGGAATATGTAGCCCCAATTAAGGAAGTTCTTGCTTATATAATAAGAAATCATAGTGTAACAAAATTGTGGATTAGATTTTGTAAAATAAATAAGATCCAACCTAAAAGATTTTCTCTAGATGTTCCAAACCGATGAAATTCCACTTATAAAATGTTATCCGACTCTTATGATTTTTGTGAACTATTGTGTCAGTTTATTCAACAAATAGAGTATTCAACTATAATATTGCCTCATCAATGGGATGTTTGTAATAATTTAAAGAAAATTTTGAAAGTTTTTAAAGATGCTACCGTACAATTATCCGGTTCTTACTATCCCACTTCACTGTTAGTTATAGAACACGCCGCTAAAATTAGTTATATATTTATGCATTTTAAAGATTGTCCAATTTTAGGTGAATGTATTAGCAAGATGAGAACAAAATGACTTAAATATTTTTTGAACATTCCCCCATTATTTTTAGTAGCTAAACTATTAGATCCTAGGATAAGAGAAGATGGTTTAGAACAAATACTTGATTATTATTATAAGAATTTATTTCCCACCGGCTTTGATTTGTTTTTAGATAGACCTATCCCAAAGGCAAAAGACGTTGTAACTGAGACTAAAAATATTGTATATGCACTTTATAGAGAATATTATGATCTTTTTGGTAATATTGTTTATCCTAGTAGTGAAAATGTAGGTGATAGTTCTCACGAAGATAACGATCCCTTTAACTTTATAGATAATTTAATTAGTTCTAGAATTCAAAAACGTCAACAAGGTGGCTCCACTTATGTTGAACTTGAAAATTATTTAACCACTTCTTTTGAGCCTATAGAAGATTATGATATTGCAAAGTGGTGGGCACGAAGGGCAAACAACTATCCTATTCTATCATTGATAGCAAAGGAGATCCTAGCCGCTCCCGCCTCAACCGTCGTCGTAGAAGAAGTATTTAGTGTAGGAGGAAATGTCTTATCCGATCGAAGGTCAAGGTTGTCTCCATATAATTTAGAATATCAAATGGTGCTCGGCAATTGACATAGTGCCGAACTACGACTTCAAGATAAAAGAAGTAGTTCCGAAGAGGAGGAGGCCTTTGATGAAGATACATCGGGGAGCGAAGCCGAATGAACTACGCCGCTCTTTAGACTTTAGATTAGGTTAATTGTAATTTTATTGATTAGATTTTAGATTAGGTTTATTTTTATTTAATTGTAATAGTTAGGTTGATGTAAAAGCTCCTAAATGTCCCCCTTATTTATAAAAGAGTAAGGTTGGTTGTCCCCCTCATTTGTAATTTTATTTTAATTAATAAAATTTAAGGGTACCGTCCCTTTTTCTTTTATATATTTTCATTTATTTTTAAAAAAGTTAAGTTTTTATATGACTTTTTTGCAAAAAATTAACTTTTTTATAAAACTTAACAAAAATTGATAAAAATTTAACTGTTTTTTTTTTTGAAAGACTGGACACTTGGGCGACCGCCCAAGTCATTCGGCCCATCTTGGGCGGTCACCCAAGCCTTTTTTTTTTTGAAAGACTGGACACTTGGGCGACCGCCCAAGTCATTCGGCCCATCTTGGGCAGCCGTCCAAGCCTATTTTTTTTTTTTTTTGGAAATTGCCGGTTTAAATCGGAACCGGAACCGTACGGCCGGTTCGGAACCGGGACCGGAATCGTGACTAAACCGGGCCGATTTCGGTTCAATGCATGGAGGAACCGTGAACCGCCGGTTCGAAACCAGAACCGGCGGTTTGAACCGTTTGGGAACCTCTATCCTATGGGTTATTGTGGTGACAATCTTACTCTCAGAAACCTCACACTCCTCATCAATTACTTCTTATATCCTTATGAAGGTGTTAATGACAATAAGGGAGAAGGGTATGAATTTGTCCCTAACATAAACAATAAGGAACATAGGGGATACTGGATTGTTAAAACCTTTGGTTAGATTGACATAGAATTCGTGAAAAGTTTGGGATATAATGGTTTTGGGTGATCTACAGTAACTAGAAGTCCTCTATGCTAAAAAAATGAGACTAACCTAAGTCGAGCAAAGGTCTCCATGTCCCTTTTCATCTCCATAATCAGTTACTTGTTCACAATTTGCCCAAACCTTTAAAAGGCATCTAAAGATAGAAATTTTGGGAAAATATGGGTTACAACTAGAGCCATCAATACGGGATAACGGAACGGGACGGGACGACACTATGTTGTCCCGCGACTAATACGGGATGGGATGAATTTTCGCGGGACTAAAATATTTCGTCCCGTCCCATCCCAAATCTACTGCGAGACAAGGCGGGATAAGGCGGGACAATGCGGGACAAGAAGACTTTAAATACTTCAACATGCTTGTGTTAGACTAGCTCAAGCTTAAGTATACAGTATATATGTGGCCAAACAATTAGCTAGACCGGATGAAATTATATAATCAAAATATATTAAGACTGGCCTGGCATTGATGAATTTTAAAAGTGAATGCAAATTGGGTTGGAGGTTGGTATCGTTTCACTTCATGTTTCAAAACTTAGGTACAAGTAGAGCCGTCAATACGGGATAACGGGACGGGACGACACTATGTTGTCCCGAGACTAATGCGGGACGGGACGGGACGGAACGAATTTTCGCGGGCCTAAAATTTTCCGTCTTATCCCGTCCCATTTGTATAGCGGGACGGGACCGTCCCAAATTGACGGCTTTCGTTACAACAGCAGAGGAGGGAGGAAGAGAAATGGGTTTACTCCTTTTGGTGGACAGTCTGACGGATGTGTGTGTAGATGTGTGCACATCTACTATTCCTCCCACTCATTCTATCTTTTATTTTACTTCTCATAATCACAATACGTCCTCTACTAATTCTCTGTGTTAAGGAAATAGATATTTCCTAATTTCTTTGTGTTAAGGAAATAGATATTTCCTAATTCCTTTGTAATACCTAGTTTCCTTATTCACTTGTATACCTAGTTTCCTAATTGTGTTTAGAGTATTTAGTTTCCTAATAGTGCTAAATACAATATGAGTAGGAATAGGATTCATGTATTCTTGTATATATATACTCTAGTATCAATACAAAGAAGCCAAGGCTTTTAAACCCCAAAGTATTTGTCTTCTATTCTCTAACATGGTATCAGAGCAAAGATCCTAAATTCTTTGCCTTACCCACCTCCCTCCTACCCGACCTAACCCCTACCTGCCTCCCCTCCCTACCTGGCCTACCCCTTCCCACCGCCAATAAGCTATGACCTCCTCCACCAATCTATCTCCTATACCCAACTCCGATGACCCCAACAAACCCCTTATTATGGTATCCCTCAACCAAACCCGTAACACCCACCAAGGCAAGTGTCAATGGTGCCGAGAAATTGGCCATACCCTCTCCTACTGCCCCGGCTTTCGCAGACAATATCCCAAAGCCAATGTATCATCCCCACCTCAAAACAATAACCCTTGTTCTAACCCTTCATATCGCCAACCATCCACCCACTCTCTCTATGCCGCCACTACCTTTTCTTCTGCTCCTCATCCCAATTGACTCCTTGACAGCGGCGCCACACATCATGCCACCAATGACCTCAAAAATCTCTCTCTCCATTGTCCCTTTGATGGCACTAATGAACTCGTCATTGGCGATGGATCCGGCCTACCTATCTCAAACATTGGTTCTACTTCTCTCCTCACTCTTTCCTCTTCCTTAAAACTTAATCATGTTCTTCATGTTCCTAACTTGTCACGTAATATTATCTCTGTCTCTAAATTGTGTCAAGATAACAACGCCTCTATCACTTTCTCCTCTGATTCCTTTGTTGTTAAGGACAATCACACCGGGGCAATTCTCCTACAAAGTCATCTTAAATCCGGCGTCTATGAATGGCGTCCCTTTCACTCCGTTGTTCACTCCGCTTTCGTCTCTTCTACTTCAAATTGGCATCATCGATTAGGTCACCCGTCCTTTTCTATTTTACGTCATCTTAGTAACAATTTTCAGTTAGGAATTCCTATATAGTGATTTTCACTGCAACTCTTGCGATTATAAAAAAAGTTACAAGCTACCCTTTTATAACAACACTATTCGTTCCTTTGGTCCTCTTGATATACTCTATAGTGATGTTTGGACATCCCCTCTTCTCTCTCATGATGGTTACAAATACTACATTATCTTTGTTGATCACTTTTTCAAATACATTTGGTTTTATCCTCTGAAACACAAAAACGATGCCCTCACCGTCTTCACCACCTTCAAAACCATGGTAGAAAAATATTTTGACCGATCCATCAAAACCATCTACAGTGATAATGGAGGAGAATATCTTGTTCTTCGTACCCTTCTAGCCTCCCATGGTATCCAACATCTCACTTCCCCTCCCCATACACCCGAGCACAATGGTTATTCCGAACGCCGTCATCGACATATCGTTGAAACGGGTCTCTCTCTCCTCACCCACTCTTCCATGCCTCGTACCTTTTGGACTCATGCTCTCTCTACCGCATGTTACCTCATAAATCGCATGCCTACACCCACTTTAAATCTCCACTCACCATTCTCTGTTCTCCACAAACAACATCCCAACTACCTCAAACTCTGTAGCTTTGGGTGTCTCTGTTACCCATGGCTACGTCCCTACAACTCTCACAAACTTGATCCCCACTCCACTCCCTGTGTCTTTGTTGGTTACTAAGCTACTCAAAGTGCCTACTATTGCCTCGAACCCAACACCAACAAAATATACACATCTCGTCATGTCAAGTTTGTTGAGTCAGTCTTCCCCTTTGAATCTCGGTTCACTCTCCCCACTCCCGCTCTCACGGTCAATGATTGGTGTGATGTATCGCTTCCGCTTCTCCCTTCTCATTCCATCACCCAAAACCCACCCGAATATACCTCCCCCTCTACCAACAACCCTCCTACAAACCAGCCTGATATAGCCTCCCCAGCTGCCCACATACCTACCCCTCTGCCACTTAACCAGACCCAACAAGACAGACCGCGCGATCGCCCCCTTTGTCCAGAAACTTCGCGCGATCGCCCCCTCACCCGCGCAGTCGCCCCCTCACCCGCGCAGTCGCCCCCTCAGCCCAGCAGCTCCATTCCCCTTCTTGATACCATCCCCCCTTCCCACCCTGTCACTCGATCACAAAACAATATACATATGCCAATCTAGAAATTAAACCTGCAAGCCTTTCTTCAAACCACCGAACCAACCACCATAACCCAACCCCTAAAAAATCCCCTATGGCCTAATGCCATACAAAAAGATTTTGATGCTCTCTTACATAACAACACATGGGATCTGGTACCTCCCTCTCCTTCCCAGAATCTTGTTATTTGCAAGTGGATTTATCGAACCAAGTACAACCCCGATGGATCCATCGAAAGACATAAAGCAAGTCTTGTTGCCAAAGGATTTCATCAACGCCCGGGTATTGATTATTCTGAAACATTCAGTCCGGTTGTCAAACCAGCTACGGTACATACTATTCTCACTCTTGCCACTATTCAGGGATGGCCTCTCCACCAGATTGATATCAATAATGCCTTTTTTCAAGGCACTCTCACCGAAGACGTATTCATGAGTCAACCACCCGACTTTCTTGATCCGGCCAATCCATCATATGTTTGCAAGCTACGTAAAGCTATCTATGGGTTGAAACAAGCTCCTCGGGCATGGTAGAATGAGCTTAGATCATATTTACTCCAACTTGGGTTCAAGAACAGTATCTCAGACTCCTCTCTATTCACCTTGCATCATCCTCGAGGTGTCATTTATCTATTGGTCTACGTTGACGACATCATCATCATCGGGCCCTACCATGACATGTTATCCTCCTTCATCACACAGTTTTCATCACAGTTTTCACTTAAGGATCTTGGGGCTCTGTCATACTTTCTTGGAGTAGAAGTTCTGCCACACGCTAAAGGTATCTTACTCAGTCAACATAAATACATTACTGATTTATTAACTCGTGCGAACATGTTGGAGTCCAAATCGGTTCCTACACCCATGACTCCTCAACCTCCCCTCTCGGCTCACCGGGGAACTCCCTTGGCAGATCCTTCTGAGTTTCGGGCTCTTGTCGGTAGCCTGCAGTATTTGTCCTTGACACGGCTTGATGTTTCCTTCGCCATCAATCGACTCTCTCAATTCATGCACAAGCCTAAAGAGAATCATTGGTTGGCTCTCAAACGTTTGCTCCGATATCTAGTTGGGACAGCCTTACATGGTCTTCTCATTCGTAGAGATTTCCCCCTTACACTTCATGCTTTTACAGATGCTGATTGGGCGGGTGATACTGACTCATATATCTCCACCACCGGTTACATTGTTTACTTGGGCAGAAATGCTATCTCTTGGAGTGCCCGGAAACAGAGGACGCTAGCCCAATCATCCACAGAAGCAGAATATAGGGCTGTGGCTGCCACCACTGCTGAACTTCTTTGGCTCCAAAATCTTCTTCATGAGCTCTCTTGTCCACAAGTTTCATCTCCGGTGATTTATTGTGATAACTTAGGTGCTACTTATGTTGCAGCCAATCCAGGATTTCATTCTCGTATGAAACACCTTAGTCTTGATTATCATTTTGTGCGTGAGCTTGTTCAAAACAACAAACTATGTGTTTCCTTCATCTCCAGTAATGATCAACTAGCAGACATCCTCACAAAGCCACTTCTTCCGGCTCGGTTTCAAGTATTAATGGTCAAGATTGGTCTCACTCAACGATCGTCCGTCCATCTTGCGGGGGCATGTTAAGGAAATAGATATTTTCTAATTTCTTTGTGTTAAGAAAATAGATATTTCCTAATTCTTTTGTAATATCTAGTTTCCTTATTCATTTGTATACCTAGTTTTCTAATTGTGTTTAGAGTATTTAGTTTCCTAATAGTGCTAAATACAATATGAGTAGGAATATGATTCATGTATTCTTTTTTTTTTTTTTTTTTTTTTTTTTCATTTAAATAAAAGAAGGGGATCAACACATTTCACCGCTCCTTGATGCACTTCAGCGGCGCCTAGCCATGCTAGGGAGGGCAATGTCATTCCTCTAACCATGGTGGGGGAATCGAACCCATGGCGCTCAGGGTTGGGCTGAGCGAACTCTAACCAGTAGGCCGCGTGCTTCATGTATTCTTGTATATATATACTCTAGTATCAATACAAAGAAGTCAAGGCTTTTATGTCCCAAAATATTTGTTTTCTATTCTTTAACACTCTGCTGTTATTATAATAATATATCTTAATACCCGTGTCGAGAGAAAAAAATCCTAATTCGAATGAGTCTGGATTACTTGAAAAATAGGAATTTGAATTGGTGCAGTGACCAATTTATTGTGTTTTTAAGGAAGTTGATATGAAGTTAAACACATCTCTTTCTTTGGTAGGGAGAGTTTGAGATTTAAAGAATATACTGTGAGACCTAGTGATATATTGTCAGCCCAATAAATCTCTACCTTATATTTTTAAAAGGTGAAGATGTCAAATTCAAACTACTCTAGTAGTGATAGTGAAGCAACAAATAAATTGATCCAGTCGTCTGCAGTGAAGCGAAGCCAGTAATCATCTTTGGATTCATGTCATTTTTGCCCCTATCAAATTTAGAAAATAACTTTTTAAGCAATTCTGACTAATTCGGTTTGAAAAAAATAATATCAGTTTATTATTATTTTGATATTTTTCGGTAATATTCTAGCATCGTCACTTCTTTAGTGAGGAGATGTCAACAAAATTTGAATAACAAGTGTCGAGAGAATAGTTGAGATTCCTACATTGATCCTATCAATACAAACATTTTATCGAGAAATTCATCCGTTCAAACTTTGTTTACTTTAATAAACTTGTAATAAATAATCTAACACAAACAACTGAAGATGAATTTAATTAATTAATAGACTACTTGTCCAACGAAAGTGACAGACTTCGTTAAGGCTCCGTTTGTTTGGGAAAAAATATTTTTCGAAAAACATTTTTCCCATTTTCCGGTGTTAGTTTCGCACCGAAAAATTGAGAAAATGTTTTACGCTAAACATGTTTATCTCATTTTCCGAAAAATATTTTCATTTTTCGGAAAACATTTTATAAAAAATCATTTTTCGAAAAATGTTTTACGCTAAACAAACGGGGCCTAAGTTTCTGCCACATTAGCTGGATTTAATAGCAATTTGCTCATATTTTAAGTTTATAATAATTGACCACTCACTATCTATTTCTAACAATTTCGAATCTTGACAATTCTTTACCTATCACAAATTAGGTAAAGGAACATAAAAAAATTGTTTTCACATGCGGGTTGAATTATCTTTCAATGATTATCAAGACGGTCACCTCCTTTTCTCATGAATTCTCATCAATTCGGGACAGTACATTATAGGAATAATTCCATGATGCCCCTTGTCTCAAATCATTTTACATAAAAGTTCAATCGAAATTTAAAAGCTCACACATTATTAAATGTTGAGATCTAAATCTCATATAAACACATTATAAATGTTCTTTTTAGAACTAACATGTGAACTAAGGTAGAACTGACTTGTTATAAATCCCGTCTTTGCGATAAGCTTCAAGCCAAGCAGTGAATCAAGATAAGAGACGGATGCATTCCATCAAGGCATCAGTTTTTATTCAGGCTTACCAATAGAAACACGAACATATCCCTTTAGTTCTTTGTTAATGTAGTGACAAATCATCTTTGAAAGATCTTCCTGTAGAGAAAAACAAATCATTTGTATAGGTAATTTGGAAAAGGAGCAACTCTAATGGCGCAAAAAATTGAAGCTTCGGGAAGTGGCGAAGCCAGAAACTTTTGTAAAATGGGTCAAGATTGCTATTGGGTTAATTAATATAATTGATGTATACAATTTAGGATGCAAGGGGGTCAAAATAATAATTTAGTGCATTTTTTTCTAAAAATTAAGGGGGTTAAAATGTATTAATTCATCATTTTTAGTAGTAAAATAACATTTCCTAAAAAATTGATATTGCTAAAATTGACACATTTCAAAATTGAAGGGGGTGACCCCCTTGGAGTCAATGTGGCTTCGCCACTGGCTTCTGGTGGCTGATAGTAGACATGTCCAAATAGAATCGAGAATCGACGGAACCGGCGGGTAGAACCGGAACCGGAAATCGGCGAGAACTGGGAACCGAACGTAACCGGGAACCGAATTGAAACGGTTCGAATACGAATCCACCATATTGGGAACCGAGGAACCGGCGGAATCGGAAACCGGCGGTTTCGGAATCGGGAACCGAGAACCGGCGATTGATCAAAGTAAGTTAAATGTAATATTTAGCATTTATTTAGTATTTGTACTTGTAGCGTAGTGTTATTTTATTTAAATTAGACTAGAATTTAGATAAATGTTGTAATATTTAGCGTCTTTACTGTCTTAAGAGGTTTGGATTTAAAAAAAAAAGTTAGATGGTGATGGAACCGGTGGAACCGTTGGAACCGGAACCGGCGGATAGAATCGGGAACTGGGAACCGGATTAATATGGTTCGAATACGGTTCCGGCTATTTGAAAACCGGGAACCGGAACCGGAACCGTTTGGACATGTCTAGCTGATAGTGCGGTTCATGGCGTAGTATGAAGGTTTCGATCGGGGATTCGAAGGTTGAGTTCACCGGAATCAATCGGAGTTGTACGTAATTGTTGTTGGTGCAAGGGAGATTGAGGCAGGTGGCCCAAACACTATTGAAAATCGAGATCAAAATCTCATATAAACCCACTCTTATAACTAGGTATAAGAGTTATTTTAATCTTATAACTTTGGGTATAGCAGCGGATTGGTTAATAAAATATGATACTTTTTTATTATTTTTAAGAAAAAGTGAAAAATATTGTGAAAAAAAAATACTATTATACCTTAAGGTATAAGAGTGGTTTTAGTCTTATACCTTTGGGTATAAGAGCGACGGAGATGGGTAACGTGTAAGCGTGAGTTTTTGTGAAATTTTGCATCCCGCTTTTGCTTTTATGAGTATTATATCTCGCCCAGGGGCCTTATGGTTCATGGCCCTGCATTATAATTGCACAACACTTGAAAATCACAGCATAAATATGCAAACGAATACAAGTATTTACGTGTTTCACCAACTTGGCTACGTTAACGGGTAGAGTGATAACAATATTATTAATATGGAGAAATCACAGATTACAAGCTCTCTAATTATGTGCATGAATTCTTGATCACAATAATTCACAATTGTGCAACCCTAATCTATAGAAACAGATGAGACAGAATTGAACTGTTACAAACAATGTAGAAAATCTATTGAGTCCATAGAAATCACTAGCTTGTATTCTATAATTATTGATAACTATCACACTAGAATAATTAAACGCTATGTGAGAAGGCAAGTATTTATACTCCCAAATCTATAGCTTAGAAAGAATCCAATTCAGTTAAGGAAACTGTCAAATAACCAATTCCTTAATCAATAAGAAAACTCAATTACCTTCAATTCTTCTCCTTTACAGACTTGGTATTCAAATCAATCTTTGTCTCGTTTTTTGGATTTTCTTTTTCGAATCGAACTCTATCAATTCAAAGACACAAAATCATAACAAATCTCCACCTTTACTTTGAATCTCCCATGCCAGTCGTACGCTTGCATGGATGTGTCCTTTAATCTGCACGGTCATGTCATCTCGCATCTGACGTTCACCGTCTGGCACGGTCGTGCATTATGTCTAGCAACTGCCAAAAATCCAGGAATCACGTATTTGATTGTATTTACCCATATGATAAGGTGTCCCCAATTCTTAAAGGCATCAAACCCAAAAAATCTTCACCTTGACTTTGAGCTCCCAAATCAATAATCAATCGAACCTCTCCACCTTTGCCTCAGATGTGTTGCGTTGAACACCAAATTTAACTTGCAGCAATAGTTGATCAGTGATGTAGAAAATCTTCTTCTTATTAAATTACCTAGCAAGTGAACTAGTTTATCAATGTAGTGGTATAAACAATGCAAGGGTCGAATCCAAATAGGCTCATGTGGAACAAGTATATTTTATTAGTGTAAAAAGTAACCAAAGGAAGGTTTTGATTGATTGGTTTATTAATCTAAGAAAGCAATAATTAAAATCAAGTAAAGAAATCAAGAAAACAAAGGATTAATGGATTGAGTATCATAACAATAATCACTTTATGCTATTTCGAATCATGTAAAAGAAATCAATCTTATTCAATGGTTCGTTTACAAAAGATTAGGGTTGTTACGTTTGTTGTGCGGATTGCAACTCTAATATCTTTATCTTGTTTATACCTTCCGGTATGTTAATACAAACATTCAAGAGATTCGGTTTAAATCATAAAAACAATAGAACCTAAATTCGTTTGACTTCCTGTTCAGTCATCAATATAATCTATTCATTTCAATAGATGTAAATGTATAAATCATACACGTGAGTGCAACGGTTTATACCCAAATAATTCAAGTGCCAAAAGTATATTAACATACAATTGAAACCTAAAAATAACTTTAAAAATATTAAGATGAGCAAAAATGAGAAAGAAGTAGGAAGAATTAAATCAATAACATAAAGATCCAATTATTAATCAGCCTATCCACGAATCAAGAAATTAGTCGCGAATGACCATTAAAATAAAAGAATAAAAACTTGAATTAAACCTTGAAATCTTTGTTTTCAAACTTGCAAAACTAAAACTATGATATGAGATATGATAACAGATACAAAAACATAAAACTAGTGTTGTTTATATAGTAGGGGAAGAAGTTTCCTTAGGATGCCCCAAATATCCTCTCCAAATCCTTCTCAAATCTGAAAATCAGCCCAAATCCGTCACCAAACCGCGAGAAATCCATATGGTGCGATCGCTCTCAAAAGCTGGAAATTTAGTGCGGTCGCTCCCATGCATGGCGTGGTCGCTCTCTGGCCTCTGTACAAAGGGTGCGGCCGCTCCCTTTTAGGGGTGCGATCGCCTTCCTTCCTTTTTCAGTTTAAGTCCTTTTTCTGCATAATTTCCACCCAAATGTATCCACTTGTGCACCTAAACTGTGCTTCGCCGATCACACAGATGTGTCTTCAGTGATGGACATATACATATATCTAATTCTAGGATTACCTCGTAGGATTAAATTCAAAGCTCATTGTGCGAAAGAAATACGATTGTGCTACGAACCCTTGATTATCTCGATCGATCCTGCAATCACCATGCTATTCTCATCTAATAAATATCACTAGATGGATATTTATTATTTATTCCACTCTCAAATCCAAAGCTATCGATGGTAGATTAGAGAAAGCAATCTAGCCCAAAACAGTCAATGTGACTTATTTGTCATAATTATAACAAAAACTTCCTGCCCACTTTCTCTATGCTACTTTATAATTTATAATTACAACACTTACTTTTTCCTTAATATCTTCACATTCACATTTGATAACCTTTATATTGATATTGGGGCGAAGATAGTACTTTAAAGTAGGGATGGCCAAATTCGGTCCGGTTCCGATTTCGGGCCTTGAACCGCCGGTTCCGGTTCGGCGAGGAGGTGACCCTTAACCGGCCCGGTTTTCTCACGGTTTCGGTTATCCGATTTCGGTTTTCTCACGGGTTTGGACCGGTTCCGGGCTTTTTCGGTTCGATTTCGGGCCGGTTCTATTGAAAAACAACAAATTTTCGTCCGGTTCCGGGCTTTTTCCGGTCCTGTTCACCATTTTGGTGACCCTTAACCGGCCCGCCTCCAAACCGGTTCCGGTTACCCCGATTTCGGTTTTCTCCCCGGTTCATGGCGGTTCCGGGCTTTTCTGGGCCGGTTTCGGGCTTTTTCGAACCGATTTCGGTCCAATTTTCCGGTTTCGATCCGATTTCGATCCAATTTGGTCATCCCTACTTTAAAGTGGAAAAAAAATTAACAACCACCCCCATCTTCTACATTGACCCTGGACTTAAATATGCTTTTGTGAACCAGCTCGGGGCTGGAAAGTTAACTTTTATGTATGAGCACACTTTATGAAATGAAATTCGTGAAAGTGACTTAAATCTAAAAATGATAATGACAACAAAGATTAATACTTTTTAGGACTTTAATCAAAGGAAGTAGTTCGTTAATGAGTTTTACATTAAATTGTTGATGATATTTGCTTATTTTTAAGGCATTTTTTTTCCTTCTTATATTTGATGCTCGATAAAGTATAGAATTAAAAATGTATAGTATTAATAATAAGTAATTTTATGCTTGAAAATAAAATAATAATTGTATGTGAGGCAAAAAAAATGTACATATGCTACCTTCGTCTCAAGATAGATGTTTAAATTTACTTTTGATTGAATTAAATTTAACTTTTTTAAATCTTTTTTAAATATTCATTTTGAAGAGAAGTGTTATGAGTATAACTAATAGAATAAACATATTTACCATTCATAAATTTTACTACCAAATGGGAAACGCGTCAAATGGGAAACACAAGAAAATTTGTGTAAGTTTAAGCGGTTAGGACAACTCCAATGGTGGGTATTAAAATAAATTTTGATATCCAACTTAAAGAGCTAAAATTTTCAATGCAAAAAGGGAAATTTACTATATAATAGCTCAAACCTATCAATTTTACCAAATAATACAAGAAATATTTCGTCAAAACATATAATGCATGTATTGATAAGTAAACTCTCATTCTCATTTTACTAAGCTCACCCTCCCATCACTTTTCTAAATTCACCCTCTTTATCAATCTATTTTCTTGCCCACTACCATCACCTTAGGTCACCACTCTCCATCTTCTCCGGTCAACAACTCCGGCAACCAAATTCGGTGACTTTTTTTTTTTTACACCGGCTACCTCTCCGGCAACCAAACAACTGAGAACTTAACTTATCAGTAAATTCTTAGTAGTCAACTAAATGACTAGAAACACGATCAACTCCGGCGACCACCAACTTCGGCGACCTCTCCGGCAACCAAATAATTGAGAACTTAACTTATCAGTAAGTTCTCACTTATCTCCATTAAGAACACAATCAACTCCAGCGATCAAACAACTGAGAACTAATAAGTAAGTTCTCAGTTGTCAACTAAACTACTAATAACACGATCAACTCCGACGACCTCTCCAGCGACCAAACAACTGAGAACTTAACATATCAGTAAGTTCTCAGTTAACTAAACTACTAAGAACATGATTAACTTTGGCGACTACCAACTCTGGCGACCAAAAAATTGAGAACTTAACTTATCATTAAGTTCTCAGTTGTCTGCACTAAGAACACGATCAACTCCGACGATCACCAACTCTGGCGATCAAACAACTGAGAAGTTCTCAGTTGTCAACTAAACTACTAAAAACACGATCAACTCCGGCAATCAAACAACTGAGAACTTAACTTATCAGTAAGTTCTCAGTTGTTAACTAAAATACAAAGAACACGATTAACTCCGGCGACCACCAACTCTGTCGACCAAACAACTGAGAATTTAATTTATCAATAAATTCTCAGTTGTCAATCCAATCAAACTTCTTACACACAAAAACATATTGGTTCAAGTTCATGATGTATCAAACAGAAAGAAAAGAACATGTATCCAGATTAGCACTGCATTGCGAGACTACGAAAAGACTACTAATCATTTAGATATTGAGTTTTTAAAGCCAATCAAACTTCTTGGTACACCACAAATCATAAATCATAAATCACAAATCAATCAAACTGACTTCTGTAATGTAACTACTCAAGGAAAGCACAACTATTCTTGTTCACAAGCGATGATAATATCTTAATCCCACTTGAGAAGGTCTTTTAGCATGGTTCAAATGATAAGACCTATGAAACCTGATCTAATTTAAAGCAACTTATTGAGTAGAGTTGAACATAGCCCTGAGCAGAATTCAATTAGAACCCATTGCTAGGCGGCAAACATAAATACTTTCACTCAATAAATTTATTCAAATGCATTAATTATTTTTAGTAATTTAGGAACACAGCATATCAAAATTCCAGTTTATGACGTATTGAAACCTCAGCCAAAATTAGGTAGACAAAAATACTCTAGCTTCTATGTGGAAATAAGCCAACTCCAAAGCTTTCAAACATGTTATAATGCAGGCAAACACATACGGGCAACTCTATCCTTATCCTACGCTTCATGCCAAGAGCAAATGATACTGTTCGAAATGCCATATTATCCATTTACAACATACATCATTACTGAATTAATTCTGATTCAATATGACCTAGGAGAATGCTTAAAATACTTTTATGCCAATTATAATCAGCAAACAAGTAACAAAGTACAAAGTAATCAAAGAGCTATTAAGTGATTGCAAGATTTAATGATTATAAGTTTCATCATCCCATAGACGAGGAAGATTTCTAGAGAAAAGGGGATGGAGAGAGAGATTGCCGATGATCGAAATCTGAGCTTGTTTAAGCTTCGAGTTGGCCGATGGAGTTGGTAATTCTTTTTGCAGATCTATGGAGATCTGGGTAGATCGACTGAAAATGGTCGCTAATGAAGATTAGGGAAAAAAAAAAAAGAACGAGATGGTAGATATGGCCGAAAAACGAGAAAGTGAAAGTATATTAGAGAGAGAAAGGAGCGAAAGAGGAAGAGGGGAGGTGGTAGCCAGAGTAGGGGTAGATGGTCGCAGGAATTGGGGAGGGAGATAGTCGTCGGAGTTGCGGTGGAGAGAGGCCGCCGGAGTAAAAGGTGACCGGAGGGAAGGTAGAGAGAGAGGGTGGGGTGTGTGTGTGTTTTGTGTATGTGCGTGGGAGATGTGGGAGAGGTGGGTGTTTTTTTAGGATTGAATGATTATATGATTAATTATTTTGAGTTGTGAGACTAGGAGGTAAATATGATTTGTTGTTGTATTAGCATGTAAATTAGGTAATATCAAGGGATTAGAACGTAATTTTCTTATGCAAAAATACTTGATATTAAATTTAGATAACAAGTTAAGCAAGTTATCAAATTTGGTTACTTGATTAACTTTAAGGAGTAGATAAAAGGTTATAAAATAAGATAACAATATTTTATTTGTTATATCGATAGTAAATTTGCTAAATTTTAATTAAAAAATAAAGTTATTACACATAAAAATTTATATTAAGATTTTGTAAATATTTTATTTCTCCGATATTAACCGTGTGTGTGCAAGGAGTAGATAAAAGGTCAGAATCACACGTGAGGTTCCAACAGTTAAAATTGTCGGGTGGGCTTTGAACTGACATTTGTTAATTGTATTTGGACAATCTCCCCGGATCATATTTTTATTGTTATGGGGCCAATTGAGGAGATAAGCAATGTACAAAAGCATTGAAAAAATGGATAAAATTAACTTCACCAGATAAGGGTGGGGTGTGTGTGTGTGTGTGGGGGGTGGGGGGGGGGGAATTTCCGTATATTGTCCGCTCCTATAGGTAGGGGTGGACATGGTTCGGTTCAAACCGTGGTTTGAGACCGAATCAAACTAAATCACGCAGTTTGGTTTGGTTTTTTTTCTATAAATAGTTTAGCTTGATTTGAAAATTTAATAAACCGCAGTATTCGTTTCAGCTATAGCCCGAACCTCAAAATCGAACCAAACCGAACCGAACCAAACCGATTCAGACCGAACCGCGGTTTGGAACCGTGAAACCGAACCACGGAACCGAACCATGAAATTCTTGAACCGAAATCCTAGCCGTTCATTAAATGGTTGAATCTTGAATTTGTAATTTTGTATCTTTATTTTAGACAATGTCTTGTAATTTGTTTTGAGATGGTTTCTTTTGTTGTACTTGTTAGAACAATGAACTTTCAGTTTACTAAAACTCATTCCTATTTGGATAGTTGTATTTGTGTTTTATGTTTAATATATATGATTGCTAGTTTGATAAAAAAAAATATGTAAAGAGCAACGCTTTTAGTTGGACAGGTTTGTAGTTCGGATAGCGGTCTAGACCGCGGTTCGGACCACGGTTTGAACCGTTTATGAAACCGTGGTTTGAGACCGAACCGAACCAAACCGAGGTGGTTTGGTTTGATTTGGTTTGAAATTTTCTATGGTTCGGTTTGGTTTGGGATTTTCCCAAACTGAGTACTAGCGGTTTGGTCTCCAAATTCCTTCCAAACCGAACCAAACCGAACCATGTCCACCCCTACGCCCCTATCTTTTACCTAGCTTCGCCTCCGTTTCATTTTTTATTCCATTATTTCAAAAAATATCTAATTAATTGTTGAGTCAAGTATCTAAAAGGTCAACGACGAAATCGTACATAAATTACACAAGGGAAATTTCCGTATATTGTCCGCTCCTATAGGGGTGGACATGGTTCGGTTTAAACCGTGGTTTGAGACCGAATTGAACTAAACCACGCAGTTTGGTTTGGTTTTTTTTCTATAAATGGTTTAGCTTGGTTTGAAAATTTAATAAATCGTGTGGTTCGTTTCAGCTCGCAGTCTGGAACCTCAAAATCGAACCAAACCGAACCGAACCAAACCGATTCAGACCGAACCGCGGTTTGGAACCGTGAAACCGAACCACGGAACCGAACCATGAAATTCTTGAACCGAAATCCTAGCCGTTCATTAAATGGTTGAATCTTGAATTTGTAATTTTGTATCTTTATTTTAGACAATGTCTTGTAATTTGTTTTGAGATGGTTTCTTTTGTTGTACTTGTTAGAACAATGAACTTTCAGTTTACTAAAACTCATTCCTATTTGGATAGTTGTATTTGTGTTTTATGTTTAATATATATGATTGCTAGTTTGATAAAAAAAAAAATATGTAAAGAGCAACGCTTTTAGTTGGACAGGTTTGTAGTTCGGATAGTGGTCTAGATCGCAGTTCGGACCACGGTTTGAACCGTTTATGAAACCGTGGTTTGAGACCGAACCGAACCAAACCGAGGTGGTTTGGTTTGATTTAGTTTGAAATTTTCTATGATTCGATTTGGTTTGGGATTTTCCCAAACCGAGTACTAGCGGTTTGGTCTCCAAATTCCTTTCAAGCCGAACCAAACCGAACCATGTCCACCCCTACACCCCTATCTTTTACCTAGCTTCGCCTCCGTTTCATTTTTTATTCCATTATTTCGAAAAATATCTAATTAATTGTTGAGTCAAGTATCTAAAAGGTCATTGACCTATAAACTTTTTACGTATTATTCCCTTGTGTAATTTATGTACGATTTCGTCGTTGACTTACCTATTTAATTTTTCATATCATTATTCTGTCAATGTTCTCTTAAAGTCTCCGTTAAATACACTTACATGGCAATGTGACATCATCAAAAAGCTGAGTTGGAAGTAAACATGGTAAAAATATGCTAACTTGGAATTATTAAAGGTTTAAATGCAAGAATATGAAACTATTGACTATTAAAAAGACAAAAAAAATAAAAAATGAGAATCGTTCAAATTTAGACTCCACTATATAAAAAAAAATATAACAACTATTTTAATTCTTTTTTTTTTCAAAAACCATTTAAAAATATCAATAAAAATATTTTATCAAATACTTACTATACTAAGTAATGCTTTTTATATTCATTAATATAAGATAATTATTTTTACTCAATTAAAAAATAAATAACTTTTTTATTGATTAAACATATGTTTCCTTTTAAAAATAATTTTATTATTTATGTTCTCAGTAATTAAATATAAATAAGAGTTTTGATTTCATTTACTATTTATTTTTCTATTGTTTTATTAATATGGGCCCGTTTGATTTAGCTTATTGATATGTGCTGATGACTTATTACTTATGACTGATAACTTATGACTGATGACTTATGGCTGATGAGCTGATGAATGATGTTGTTTGATTTAGTTTTTTTGAAGTGTTGATTAGCTATCATAAGTAAGTATGACTGTTTGATTAATAAGCTGAAAAAGTGCTGAATGAACTTATAAAAACTAAAATAATAATAATAATAATAATAATAATAATAATAATAATAATAATAATAATAATAATTATAATTATTATTATAATAATAATAATAATAATTATTATTATTATAATAATAATTATTATTTAATAATAATAATAATTATTATTATTATTTTATTATTTTATTATTATTTTTATTATTTTATTATTATTTTTATATTATTATTATTATTTATTATTATTTCTTTATTATTATTATTATTTTTATTATTGTTTATTATTATTATTATTATTATTATTATTATTATATTATTATTATTATTATTATTATATTATTATTATTATTATTATTATTATTATTATTATTAATTTTTTAATTATAATTTTTTTTTATTATTATTATTATTTTATTATTTATTATTATTATTATTATTATTTTATTATTTATTATTTATTATTTATTATTTTATTATTATTATCATTTTATTATTATTTTTTATTATTATTTATTTTATTTATTTTATTTTATTTATTTTTTTATTTTTTTATTATTTATTTTTATTATTTTTTTTATTTATTATTATTATTATATTATTACTAGTAAAAGCCCGTGTCGGAGGACACGGAGATTTTTTTTTTTAAATAATTAAACGGGCGGGCGGCCGCCCAAATTCTGGCGTGGCCGGAAATATGCTATCCCAACCCAACCCAATAGATTTTACATCAAAATAATATTACCGAATTGTAATTGACACTATCCGTAAATAAGCAAAAACTTCAAATTGAAAGTGGGAAGGGCAAACTTCTATTTGGGGACGGGGAGTGGGGACTGGGAGGCGGAAGGGCGGTGCATGCTAAACCGGGGGAGGGCACAATTGTGCTCATGTGCTTGCGGCTTGAAAGGGGAAGGGGCTGTTTGGGATGGGAGCGGGGACGGGGAGTGGGGAAGGGGGAAGGCGCCATTATAGAGAAACGGGAGAGCGAGAGAGAAAGAGAAACCTGTCTTAGCGGCGACGGCGACTTGGCGAGGAAGACGGTGATTGCGAGGGAGACGGCGGCGGCGAGTATTTATTTAGTATTTACCACGGCCACCATTTAACAATAATGACCCACCCATAACAGGTGCCATGCTCTTTACACCCGACAACTGCACTTACACAACAATACCTTAAATTAATACCAAAAAAATAATATCCAAATCTGACCCAAACTTCATGACACCACGGCCACCAAATCCATCACCATTTAACAATAACGAATCCTTAAGTGGTTCTGCCTCAAGAATCCTGGGATATTTGTGTATAATGCATTCAAACACTTTCCGCCATCAGCACAGAAACAAAATAATGAAGGTTTCCTATGACATCTCGAGTCCCTGTTCATTTTCTCATGACGTTAACTTTAGGATAAATATATCAGATGACATTTTGTGTAGAAATGATTTTTACAACATTGAATTTGGATTTGAATATGAATATGAATTTCAAGTGTTAATCTCGCAAAACCCCAGGTCTAGCGTGAGCCAATTAACACAAATATTGAAAACTAAGCAATCCAATAATATAATGACAATCAAATCAAAGTTATTGCTTTTCACATATGGTAACCTTCGAGACTGCAAATTACCACATCCATGAATCCTAGTAATTTTCTGTAACATAAAATTCAAATGGGGGAAACTGACCCCATTAATACACAAGTAACTCCTCCCCTACTGTGAACTAATCCAACTATGGTACCATCCCATTACAAAAATATGAAGCAGCACGCCAATTAAAGAAGTAAAACAGTGGAAGATAATTCAGGTAACTATGCACAATTATACCTCCGGTTTTCCAAACCATGTCATGGACTTGAATGTAGCCAATCTCTTGGACAGATCTTCTCGATCCCACGGTCCGCACATCGTAGCTCATAATCCCACCCGAAGAGTTCCGCGAGTCCTCAATCACAAGCCATAATTTCAAATTCCTGCAAAGCCTAGAGCAGATGCTGAGAGCCTCTCTATATTTGGCCGTTTCATTCCACTTGACAATTGGAAACTTAAATCACCAGAAACACAAATCAAGCAAACAGATTTCATATCGGTATCATAAAATCAAATCTCCAGTCAGAAACATAACAAATTGATAAACTAAACAGTAAGATGAATTCACAAAAAAAATAGGAAGCGAAAATCCAATATTCATAGGAAATGAATAAAACCCTAAGGAATGTGAAGAAAAATTGAGAAAAACAAACCTTTCAGAGGTAGTGTAAGGTTTAGGTCTTGTTTTAGGAGGAGCATGAAAGAGTTTGTCCATTATCGCATGGAATCGCTTTTCTGAATCCTCCGCCATTGTTTGGTATCCTCTCAGCAAGATTAAGCAGGGTATGGTCTTCAAATCGCCATTCGAAGTTCTTTCTTCTCCGGCGGCAGCGATGAGAGAGGGCTCCGAACTACGAAATTGGGGAAAAAGCTAGGGTTAGGGTTTCGAACGAAGGTTTATGAATTTATACTTACCCATGATTGTGCCAGGCGGCGCTCGATTGGAAGTTCTTTCTTCTCCGGCGTCGCAGTCGCCGTCACCGTTTCGATTCTTCAATGTCGTCGTCGTCGTCTTCTTCTTCTTCCTCCATTTTGAAATTCAAACTGAATGAAGAGAGAGAGAGAGAAAGCGTGGGTATGTGTGTGTTTTATTTAATTTTTTTTAAAGGGAGGGCAAAATGGAAAAGTGACAAAATAGTGGGGGCAAAATGGTCAAATACCCCCTTGCAACTGTTCATGCTACAGTGGAAGAGTGCTACCATTTATACTATAGATTATTATAATTTTATTATTATTATTATTACTATTATTTTATTATTATTATTATTTTATTATTATTTTTATTATTTGTTTTATTTGTATTTTTTTATTATTATTATTATTTTATTGTCATTATTTTTATTTTTATTATTATTATTATTATTATTATTATTATTATTATTATTATTATTATTATTATTATTATTATTATTACTATTATTATTATTTTTTTTATTATTATTATTTTGTTGTCATTATTATTTTTATTTTTTTATTATTTCATTATTATTATTATTATTATTATTATTATTATTTTATTATTTATTTTTTAGTGTAAATACTTTACTGTTCACAAGTGCTTTTTTGATCTCAGCACTTTCCCTACTGCTTATGACTTATAAGACATTTGTGCATTATTTGACTTGTACTAAACTTGTGACTTATTTTACAAAAATGAAAATCAAACAATGCAAAAATGACTTACGAAAAGTCATAAGTCATAAACACCTCAAGATAAGTATATCAAACGGGGCCTATATGTATTATGATAAGTTGTTTCACTAATTTTTTATTTCCCATTTCACTTCATCAAATCGTCTTACCATCACCAACTACTGGCCATATCATCGTCACCACTCCACCACCAGAGTTGCAGCACAAATAAATGCAAGAAAAATTGAAATTTTTGTATTCACCTTACCAGATCCTACCATACCCAGATCTATGCTTAATAATAATAAAAAGCTTTTGCAGATTTCTAGAATCACCTTCTCCCTCTCTCATTGACGGATCAACTAGAATCTCGAAATTAAAATGTTGGGACACCCACCATTGTTAAATTTCAAAAGGAAGCATTTAAGAAACCAGATCTATGCTTAAAAAAAACTAGATCAGAAAGAAAAAGGTGAAAGAGGGAAGGATGGGAGTGAGGAAATAAGCGATGGTTGAGAAGAGGTAGACCAAGGTGAGAAGAGGTAGACTAAGGTAATATTGCCACACAAAATGGTTGCACATGCCCAAAGCTTTACCGTACAAGGTGGATACTCCGGTTGCCTTCTCCTTTGGATCCTACACACAAGATAAACGTGAAACTAAATCGGGGGCATCTCCGACCTAAACCCCTCCGGCGTGAGGATACGTACTTGTTGATATGTAGAAAGAAAAAGAGTATAAGAAGCTGAGAAATTGTGCAAAAATGTATTTGACACTTACATTTTTTGGTTGTAGATGTTGTTTATATAAGTTCCTCTCATCATTGCCTTGCATGTGCCCTTGATCACGTGTCATCTTCCTATTGGGTGTACATGAGAACTAAAAGTTAGTGAAGATGCCACCTTTTTCTAACAGATTGTTCATCAAATGTAACAGATTTTGTGTGCCCAAGTGTACACGTGAATAACGTCTTTTGGCTGCTTCTGGATAATTGCTATTGATCGTTATGTCGCCATCATGCGACATCCTTAAATGAACGTTAATCTCTTTCTCGCACTTGTTGTTGTTGGTGTAATACCCTAGGCTATAGTTATGTTTAACTTGAACCGTTATGTATCATCTTTACCATTTATTATAGAGCATGTTTATTCTGTTCATTATATGTTTGCATGTTTATTATATTGAACTGCGTCCCTAGTTGTTCTGAATAACTAGTATAAGTTGGTAATGGATAATCATAGAGATGATTATATGCATGGAAATGCACATTACACTTATGGATACTTGCTAGAGAACAAGTATTGGACATGACCTACTTATGAGATTTATGACATGGTCTGTTGTCATGATTAAATCTCATGATAGTCGTGTTATTGAATCCTTTGTACCTGAGATTATCACCGTCTTCCACATGATGAAGATCGTGTTTGATATAGTCTAACACTATCTTTAATCGGATAGTAATAAGGGCTATGTTGGTATGATTGGATTCATGTAGGGAAGAATGATAAGTCAAGATGGGATTTGTCCCTCTTATGAAGAGAGATGTTTGCTTGGGCTCCTCGATGAATTATATTGATGAAATGTGTGGCTACACTCAAGTGATTTGATAGAGATCAATTGCATTTGGATTATCAACATATTCGGAATCGAGAAAGCATTGAAAATTGTGAGTTGACATAGACCATGACTCATGTTCAATTTGACATCGTGGATAAAGGGATTGTGACATTGATCTATCAAGGAATCAAGCTTTGATGTTATATTTAATTAGGTGGACATAATGACTTGCTAGAGATCACTTATGTCTTATGAGGTTGATTTTTCAAATCACTACCAACAAAAAATATAATTTCTAAAGGGTCACACACAAAGAACGAATTGAAATTGGCTTTAAATATGGAAAAGAGGAAGCTGGGCTGTTGCACGGCCGTGTAAGCCAAAGGGCACGCCCGTGTAAGTGTTGCACGACCGTGCAGTTTTGGTGACTCGACCGTGCACAAGGCTGGAGCGGACGTGAAAAAGGGTTTTGCACGGGCGTGCTTTAGAAACTGCACGGCCGTGCATAGCGGCGCTGAGAGTCCGTTTTGGCTTTGGAAAAGGAGTCTTTTTCCCTAATAGTTAGGGTTACTTGCCAAGTATAAATAAGATATTTTGCCCAGCCAATAGATACACGAATTTTGAGTTTTAGAAACACAAAATCGTTGATTTTTATGGAGAATCAAAGATCAAAAACACCCAAATTAATTCCATATTCAGCCATTGATTATTGAATATTGATTCAATAATTAGAGGATCATCTAGCAATCCTACAAGAAGTGTTCTTGGTTCATTCGCGTGTGGATTATCGATAGAGGGTGATTGTTTTATCACCTAAAGCTTGAAGACTTATATTCGTTGATTCATCACAAGGCATAGAACAAGGAGAAGATTAAAACCTTCATCAACTGTTTTGAGATTCGTTTTGAGAATCAATTTTTTCAGATTCGATTTCAAGCAAACATAATCACATTCAAGGTGTGTAAAATCTATTTCATATATATATTTGTAATCTCTTCATGCTAGACAGATCTTAGGGCTAGGATTTTGATGTTCTTTGTTAAATCTTCCGCTGCGTTTGTAACCCCAAAACCCAACAGTGGTATCAGAGCCCGGTCTTGCCATGATTAGGATTGAAATTGCATGTTAGATTTTATTTGATTATTTGCT
Source organism: Adenophora triphylla var. japonica (assembly GCA_022495995.1). Classification (NCBI taxonomy): domain Eukaryota; kingdom Viridiplantae; phylum Streptophyta; class Magnoliopsida; order Asterales; family Campanulaceae; genus Adenophora; species Adenophora triphylla. The sequence continues at coordinate 42,128 of JAFEMH010002270.1, read as the reverse complement.
ACTATGTTATATGAAATAGATCTAGATTTATGTGTTTTGTTTTTGGTGAAAAACAAGTACTCCCTCCGTCCCGATAATTGCTTCACCCTTTTGGGGTGGGCACGCAAATTAAGAAAATTGATGAGTGGAGAAAATGTTGTGAGTGTAATAGTAAAATAAGAGAGAGAATGAGTGGAGGAAATAGTAAATTTGAAAAATGTTGTGAGTGTAATAGTAAAATAGGAAAGAGAATGAGTGGGTGGAATAGTAAAGATTCTTTGTCATTTTAGGAAAGGTGAAGCTTTAAACGGGACACCCGTTTTTGGCAAAAAGTGAAGTTATAAATGGGACGGAGGGAGTATATGAGATACATCATGTTCATGATTTATGATGAATTAATTAGATTAGTTTATCACATAGGTTAAAAATTTGTTTAATATGATTAAATTAAATTGATAATTTCTCAAAATTGAATCAAAGTGTTTGTATGAAATTTTGTGAAGCCCTATGTTCATGATTATGTTCACATGAGATCTATGTTACAATCATGCAATATTTGTTACAATATGAAAACCTTCTAAATATTTAAGTCTTATGTCATTCCTTGATTAGAACACTTGTGAAATTTTAGGGTATTTTGATGTAGTTTCAGCTCAGTTGGGTGCATCATATATCTTAATTTGTGATCAAGATAAGATTATGGTTGATGTAGTTTTGGCCATAGTCAAGTGCATTGTTCCATGTCTCATACGTTTGAAAAAGGTTTTGATTTAATTGGTGCTTTCAAATGAGATTTGACCCAAGGCATAGATGAGATTTAAAACATATTTTTGACATAAGATGTCTAAGAAAATCTCATAAAAGATCTAAGAATCATATAGTGATATGATTGATGTTTCTACCTAAATAGCTTGATTTCGGGTATTAGCTCAGTTAAACCGGAATTAAGTGAAATATGGATCTTAGCCTACTATGATTATATGATACATGTTTGTATTTGAAGGTGTATAATTTAGTAGGAGTATTTATGAAATATGTTATTTGCTCTTAGATGATAAATGTGTTGATACTTATGTGTTTCATTGTTTGCATATTTTATTGTAGAATGGCTAATCACAATAATCAACCCCTGTAACTGCGATCCATCCTTGAGAAGGACAAGCTTGAGGAGAACGGTACAAACTATTCTGATTGGATCAGAAGCCATAGAATTGTTCTAAATCAAGAGAAGAAACTGTACGTTCTCAATGAACCTGTTCCACCTCAACCTGCTCCAAATGCTTCTAGGGCTGATAGGGATGCACATAAGAAACATAATAATGATTCTACAGATGTTGCATGCCTTATGCAAGCCACTATATCTAAGGCTCTTCAGAAGGACCTTGAGCACATAGATGCAGCATTTGATCTTGCTGAGCGCTTAAAGGAAATGTTCCAAGTGCAAGCAAGGAACGAGAGGTATGATGTGGTTAAGTCCCTAACTGCATGCAAGATGCAAGAAGGACAATCGGTGGGAGCTCATGTCCTTAAGATGAAGGGTCACATTGAGTGTCTCGAAAGGCTTGAAAATCCGTTGAGTTTGGAACTCGCCACAGATTTTATATTGAATTCATTGCCTGAAAGTTATAGTCATTTCATTAAGCACTATCACATGACTGGCATGGATAAGAATCTCTCGGAATTGCATGCAATGCTTAAGACCACAGAGATGAATATCAAGAAGCCTAAAACCGATACTGTGTTAATGGTTAACAAAGGCAAAGGGTTCAAGAAAGATGGCAAAGGTAAAGCAAGTGTTGCTAAACCTAAGGCAAAGATTGCCGTTGCCAAAGAGGCTCCCAAGGCATCTCAAAAGGATGCGGTTTGCTACCATTGCCAAGAGGTTGGTCATTGAAAGCGCAACTGCAAGGCTTACAAGGAAGGCCTAAATGCAAAGAAGGGCAATACGATTGCTGCTGATTCAGGTATCTATATGATAGATATTTTCCTTTCTGTTTCTAGTTCATGGGTATTAGATACCGGATGTGGATCTCACATTTGTTTAAATGTGCAGGGACTGAGAAATAGGAAGCTACTCAAACAAGGTGAAGTTGACCTACGTGTTGGGAATAGAGCAAGAGTTGCTGCATTAGCCGTAGGGACATATGATGTAACTTTATTTAGTGGCTTAGTACTTATTTTGAACAATTGTTACTATGTTTCGGATTTGAGTAGGAATATTATTTCTGTTTCTTGTTTGAATAATAAAGGGTATAATTTTCTTATTAAGAATAAGAAGTTTTATATTTATTTAAATGATATGCTTTATGGTATTGCAAATTCATTTAATGGCATTTATGGTCTTGATGTTGATAAGAAACAAAATAGTGTTGAAAATGTTTATCATGTGGACAAGAAGTCTAAACCGAATGACGTGAACAACTCTTTCATGTGACATTGCCGGCTTGGTCATATAAACGAGAAACGCATTTCTAAATTCCACAAAGATGGAATGTTAGACTCACATGATTATGAATCATATGAGATATGCGAATCTTGTTTATTGGGCAAAATGACCAAACCACCCTTTACTAAGAGTGGTGAAAGGGCTAGTGACTTATTGGGCCTAGTACATAATGATGTATGCGGACCAATGAGCAGCATTGCTAGGGGAGGATTTCGGTATTTCATTACATTTACCGATGACTTATCTAGATATGGTTATGTCTATCTAATGAAGTCAAAGAGTGAACCGTTTGAGATGTTTAAAATATTTCAAAATGAAGTACAAAATCAACTTGGCAAAACAATTAAAGCACTTCGATCCGATCGTGGTGGTGAGTATTTGAGCTAAGAGTTTGACAATCATCTCAAAAACTGTGGAATTGTTTCAGAGTTGACTCCACCCGAAATGCCACAATGGAATGGTATTTTCGAGAGGAGGAATAGAACCCTATTAGATATGGTTCGTTCGATGACGAGTCAAGTAGACTTTCCTATATCCTTTTGGGGACATGCATTAGATACTGCTGCGTTCACACTGAACAAAGTCCTTACTAAATCGGCTCCTAAGACCCCACATGAGATGTGGCATGAAAGAAAACCTAGTTTGTCTTTCATGAGGATTTGTGGTTGCGAAGCTTATGTAAAGAGACTTGTCTCTAATAAGTTAGAACCTAAATCCGACAAGGTTATTTTCGTTGGTTACCCTAAGGAAACCAAAGGGTATTATTTTTACAACCGCAAAGAGAACAAAGTGTTTGTTGTTCGATATGGTGCCTTTCTTGAGAAACAGTTTCTCAATAAAGTATCTAGCGGGAGTAAAATTGATCTTGAAGAAGTTCAAGAAATCCGAAAATAACATGGAACCGATAGTAGAGACTGAACCAAGTCCACAAGAAGTTGTGGAACCGGTTCAAGATCCACAAGTCCATCGTAGATCGGATAGGTTACGATCCGCACCCGAGTGATATGAATTTCTCGTGTCGGAAAGTAATGAAGTGGAAGTCATTGAGAATGACGAACCTACTTCCTATCAAAAGGCGATGTCCGATCCCGATTCGGATAAATGGTTAGAAGCCATGAAGTCCGAATTGCAATCCATTTCGGATAATCAAGTTTGGAACTTGATTGAGCCACCCGAAGGAGTAAAAACTATTGAGTGCAAGTGGATCTTCAAGAAGAAGACTGACATGGATGGGAAGGTGCATACTTATAAGGCTAGGCTTGTAGTAAAGGGATATAGGCAAACTCATGGTGTTGACTATGATGAAACCTTCTCGTCTGTTGCCATGCTTAAGTCTATTAGAATTTTGATTGCCATAGCCGCATATTATGACTATGAGATATGGAAAATGGATGTCAAAACCGCTTTCCTTAATGGAAAACTGCTAGAGGATGTGTATATGACACAACCCGAAGGTTTTGTAGATCCACGAAATTCTAATAAGGTGTGCAAGTTGCAAAGATCCATTTATGGATTAAAGCAAGCTTCTAGGAGTTGAAATCTTCGGTTCGATGAGAAAATTAAAGAGTTTGGTTTTATCAAGAACGAAGATGAACCTTGTGTATACATGAAATTCAGTGGGAGCGTTGTGCTATTTCTCTTATTGTATGTCGATGATATCTTACTCATTGGAAATGACATTCCTGCGCTTGAGACTGTCAAGTCTTGGTTAGGAAAGTGTTTCTCAATGAAAGATATGGGTGAATCCGCTTACATCCTGGTATCAAGATCTATAGAGATAGATCTAAGAGGATAATTGGTTTGAGTCAAAGTACCTACATTGACAAAGTTCTTAGAAGATTCAAGATGGAAAATTCTAAGAGAGGAAACTTGCCAATGGGTCATGGTGTTATTCTTAGCAAGACGCAGTGTGCTAACACAACTGATGAGCGAAAGAGGATGAATGAAGTTCCATACGCTTTGGCTATTGGATCTATCATGTACACTATGATTTGTACTAGACCCGACGTCTCGTATGCTTTGAGTATGACGAGTCGATACCAATCTGATCCTAGTGAGAACCATTAGATGGCAGTCAAGACGATCCTAAAGTACTTAAAAAGGACTAAGGATGCGTTCTTGGTATTTGAAGGGATGGAAGATGATTTTTTTGTAAGAAGTTACACAGATGCTAGCTTCCAAACCGACAGGGATGATTTTTGATCGCAGTCGAGATTTGTGTTTATGCTTAACGGAGGTGCGATATGTTTGAAGAGTTCCAAGCAGAGTACTATTGCTGATTCTACTACTAAGGCCGAATACATAGCGGCATCCGATGCAGCTAAGGAGGCAGTTTAGATCAAGAAGTTCATTAGTGACTTGGAAGTTGTTTCAAGTATCACTAATCCGGTGGAACTTTATTGTGACAACAATGGTGCCATTGCCCAAGCAAAGAAACCAAGGTCACATCAGCGATTCAAACATATACTTAGACGTTTCCATCTCATTCGAGAGTTCATTGATCGGGGAGACGTTAAGATATGCAAAGTATCAACCGATGATAACATTGGGGATCCGCTTACAAAGCCCCTCGCACAAGCTAAGCATGATGGTCATTTGAGGTCCATGGGTATTAGATACATAGATGGAGCCTAGTGCAAGTGGGAGATTGTTGGAGTAATGCCCTAGGCTATAGTTATAATTAACTTGAACCGTTATGTATCATCTTTACCATTTATTATAGAGTGTGTTTATTCTGTTCATTATATGTTTGCATGTTTATTATATTGAACTGCGTCCCTAGTTGTTGTGAATAACTAGTATAAGTTGGTAATGGATAATCATAGAGATGATTATATGCATGGAGATGCACATTACACTTATGAACTTGCTAGAGAACAAGTATTGGACATGACCTACTTATGAGATTTATGACATGGTCTGTTGTCATGATTAAATCTCATGATAGACGTGTTATTGAATCATTTGTACCTGAGATTATCATCGTCTTTCACATGATGAAGATCGTGTTTGATATAGTCTAACACTATCTTTAATCGGATAGTAATAAGGGCTATGTTGGTACGATTGAATTCATATAGGGAAGAATGATAATGATAAGTCAAGATGGAATTTGTCCCTCTTATGAAGAGAGATGTTTGCTTGGGCCCCTCGATGAATTATGTTGATGAAATGTGTGGCCACACTCAAGTGATTTGATAGAGATCAATTGCATTTGGATTATCAACATATTCGGAATTGAGAAAGCATTGAAAATTGTGAGTTGACATGGACCATGACTCATGTTCAATTTGACATCGTGGATAAAGAGATTGTGACATTGATCTATCAAGGAATCAAGCTTTGATGTTATATTTAATCGGGTGGATATAATGACTTGCTAGAAATCACTTATGTCTTGTGAGATTGATGTTTCAACTCACTACCAACATAAAATATAACTCCTAAAGGGTCACACACAAAGAACGAATTGAAATTGGCTTTAAATATGGAAAAGAGAATTCTGGGCTGTTGCACGGCCGTGTAAGCCAAAGGGCACGCCCGTGCAAGTGTTGCACGACCGTGCAGTTTTGGTGACTCGACCGTGCACAAGGCTGGAGCGGCCGTGCGTTGATTTCTGGAGCGGCCGTACAAAAGGGTTTTGCACGGGCGTGCTTTAGAAACTGCACGGCCGTGCATAGCGGCGCTGAGAGTCCGTTTTGGCTTTAGAAAAGGAGTCTTTTTCCCTAATAGTTAGGGTTACTTGCCAAGTATAAATAAGACCTTTTGCCCAGCCAATAGATACACGAATTTTGATTTTTAGAAACACAAAATCATTGATTTTGATTGAGAATCAAAGATCAAAAACACCCAAATTAATTCCATATTCAGCCATTGATTATTGAATATTGATTCAATAATCGGAGGATCATCTAGCAATCCTACAAGAAGTGTTCTTGGTTCGTTTGCGTGTGAATTAGCGATAGAGGGTGATTGTTTTATCACCTAAAGCTTGAAGACTTATATTCGTTGATTCATCACAAGGCATAGAACAAGGAGAAGATCAAAACCTTCATCAACGGAGATTCGTTTTGAGAATCAATTTTTTCAGATTCAATTTCAAGCAAACATAATCGCATTCAAGGTATGTAAAATCTATTTCATATATATATATTTCTAATCTCTTCATGCTAGACAGGTCTTAGGGCTAGGGTTTTGATGTTCTTTGTTAAATCTTCCACTGCATTTGTAACCCCAAAACCCAACAGTTGTCCCTTTGTCATATGTCGCCATGTGGGCTTCTATCTTGATGTTGTGTTGATATCACAAAGATGTGGGCCTTAGTGGGCTTATTGCTCAGTTTCTGTTTCTCGATTGATTACTCGCTTTGCCGCCATGTTTCGTCTGTACTATATCTTGGGCCTATCTCTTGGTCCCTTGCCTATTCTTACTTGTTGGGCCTCATGATAATTGCGCATACCAAAATTTATTTCCTTGTGATCATTTCACAAGGTAATAGAGAGAGAATGATGGGAAGTGGATAGGATGGATCTTTGGTCTTCGTAAATTGTTGGACGCCAAAGCTGGAAGAAGAGATGTGGCTGGGAAAGGATAAGGGGCCAAGAAGAGTGAGGTGAGTGGGGACGACTGTGGCGGCAAGGTGGGGATGTGGAAGAGTAGGACAGGGGCGACGTGGGGGGAGGAGGTGGGGTGTTGACGAAAGAGGGAAGGTGGACTGGTGTGTGAGGTCTAGGGTTGCGGTGGGTTGGAATGTGGAAGGGTGCCCGGTAGGTGGGGGATTGGGGCGGATATGAAAGGTAGAAGAAGAGGGATTTTAAATCGTGTTCTCTGAATAGATTTTAGGGTTAATAGAGTTTATGAGGGGAGGAGGGGGCGTTTGTAAATTTACATTTCAATTCTTAGTCCCTCGATAATAAGAGAGAGATTTTAGGGTCGATAGTTTAATATTTTAAAGTTTTACTCCCTTTTATTTTCACATCATCAAAATTTTACTATACTTAGTGCCAACTCAACTTTTTATTAACGTTATAATGCCACGTCTGCAGATATAATAGTGAATTTTACTGAAAGTGCAAGAAAGGATGACATGAAACATTAAATAGGTAGACGAAAATGAAATCGTACATGAATTAGACACAAGGACCAATACCAATACTTAAAAAGGTATATAGGTACCTTTGAGATAATTAACTCATTAATTATTTATAAATCGAAAGAGTATGACATAATTAGATGACGCTATCATATGGGCCATTACTATGTCATACTCCCTCTGTTTTTAAATGTTTGTCCCATTTAATTTTTCAAACATTTTAATTTAGTGATTTTGAAGCTTTAATTTTGATTATTTTTACGAACGCTTTGAAAATTATTGATAATATACACCGCCGTTATGTAATACTCCGTTCCTAAATGATACAAGTTTTGAAAATTTAGTGATTTTGAAATTTTGATTTTGAAAATAAGACTAATTTTTTGGAATAAAAAAAAAGAGGAAATGGAATTAACATTTAGGGACAGAGGGAGGGAGTACTTTCAATTAAACAATATCTAAAATGTGCATATGGGAAAGGTATGCCAAAGTGGTCAATCAACTCACGCAACAAATCATTCATTTTATTAAGTCTCCGTCACACCACTACGTAGTGTTTGTGTTTAATGTGTCAAGTAATCGGCAGAGATAAATACTCCCTCAGTCCGGCTCAAAAGCGCGTTTTTGTGCAGAGATAAATACTCCCTCAGTCCCGCTCAAAAGGGCGTTTTTGTGTTTTTGCACGAAAATTAAAAAAAGTGATGTAGAAAAGAGAAAAAATGTATAGTAAAATAAATGTTGTGAGTGAAAGGTGATGTAGGAAAGAGAAAGTGAGGTAGGGAATAGTTAGTAGATATTTATTATGAGAGTATGATAAGTGCGTCTCACAAATAAAGAAATAATAAAAAACTTTTCATTTTTGGATTGTGCCCTTTCAAATGGGACTCCCAAAAAGAAAATTTGTGCCATTTCGAACGAAACGGAGGGAGCATAATAGGGGAAATTATTGTTGCGTCTTTAAAAAATCTATTAATATAAGAATTTTAGAAGGGAAATTATAGTTGCGTCTTTAAAAAATCTATTAATATAAGAATTTTAGAATTAAACCGTGTATTCCAGGCTTCCAGCATCATAATCAAACACGTATTCTCTCGCTAGTTTAATGACACTAAAACTATTCTCACACAAACACACATCTCTCTCCGTCTCTCCTCCCGTTCTTCACCATCTCTAACCAATCACCCCCTCCCCATCTCCGGCCACCCCTCCCCTTCCCTAACCTCCGACGATCCCTCTCCTCCCCTTACCCACCTCCGGCGAGCCCCTCCCCTCCTCGGGCCACCCTTCCCTCCCCCTCTATGTCCATACCTTGCAAGAAGTGAATCAGTTCATCAAACTACACCTTCAATATCTGACAATTTCAACAACGCCAGTCCCAATTCGTGTGTGGTTTCAACAATACTGTTCGCCATCTCTATTACGGCGTCGTCTAATGTGCATTTTTTGTGCGATTTCGATACCAAAATGAATACAAATAACTAACATATATATTGATTTTAATGTAGATTGTTGATTTTATTCCAGATTTGATAGTGAATTTTATATCCATATGAAACTATTCAACATTTTGAGTTAGTAGATTGTTGGTTTTGGGGTTAAGAGTAATTTGCATCCACAAAAATAGTAAATGAAGGAAATAATGGATAGTGTTAAAGAGGTGGAGGAGATACAATGCAGGAGCTAAGACTTTTTCCTTTGTTGATTTTGTATATGCTTTCAACTACAGTTGATTGGTTGTGGTGGTGGTGGATGCCGGAGCCGATGATGTGAAGAGTGCTTCTCCAAGTGATTGAACTGTGAAGAACAATCGTGAATTTAATAAATATGTCAAATAATTTTATAAAAGCTTAAAAACAACTGTTAACTTAACAAAAAAATTGTGAACTAACTTAAAACAGTTGTTAACTTAACAAATATGCCAAATAATCTTATAAAATTGCAAAAATAGATGAAATAAAAGACTAAATCAACTGTAAACTTAACAAATAATTTCATATAATTACAAAAATAGAGGTCATTAAAAGATAAAAAAACATATGTGAAGTTAAATAAAAACAACTGTAAACTTAATTAAAACAATAGTGAACTTAACAAAAATGTCAAATAATTTTATAAAAAAACAAAAATATAAGCCATAAAAGACTAAAAACAATTGTGAATTTAGCTAAAACAACTGTGAATTAAGTAAAATTGAAAACATTGTCATGAAAAAATTATAACCTTAACTAAATCAACTGTTAACTTCTATTGGTTGTTATTGGAACAACTGTGAAAAACAGATGTGAATTTCTTAAAAAACAACTGTAAACTTGGACAACTGTCAACTTCTCAAATTTGATTCAAATTATATGTTAATTATATATTGATTCGTATTGATTATACGAATACAACGATGTTCTCGAATTTTATTTTATTTTTACTTCTGTATATTAAGATATTTCATTTTAAAGTTTTTAAGGGAAAAAGAAAGAAAGAGAAAGGGGAGAGAGAAAGCGAAAGGGGATGTAGGAAAGCGTGCCACGCCATTTAACTGAGTGACATGCCTGTAATTTCAGCTAAATTGTCAAGATCACCCATGTCCATCTTAGAGTATAGGACCTGTTGGTAAATTTTCAAAATGTACGTTCTTGATAGTTATTTTCATTAGAATTAGAATGAAGGACTATTTGATAATTTTCCTATTATAATAAGCCATCCATCCCGTAATAAAAATTATACTTTGACATTAGACACTTATTAATCAGAATACAATAAAAGATGGGGAGATATATTAAATGGGTTGAAGATATAATTTTTTAGAAAACCCTATTCTTAATGCAAGTAACATGATTTTTGATATCTTATGCCCGCCGTTTAGTTCGTGGTATTTGTCATTCTGCCGATAGAATGAAATGGTCAATTTCGTTTGACCAATTTCTTTCCCATGTTTGGTTTAAGTTTTTCTAAACTTTTCATTCCTTTGGAATGACAAATTCCATCAAATGAAGGAATTGGTCATTCCCTTCAAATATGGGAGCAATGCTCAATTCATTTGGCAATGAAATTGTAATTTTTTTTTTTTATCAAAATACCCCCAAACCCAAATCACCCCTACCCCTGCCTACCCACCCCACCCCTCCAAAAAAAAATTTGCATACCCCTGCCTATCCCCCCCCATCCAGCCCCTGCCCTACCACCTCCACCCACCCCCCCCATACCCCCACCCCCCCCTCCACGAATTTTTTTTTTTTTTACTCATTTTGCATACCCTGTCTACCCCCATCCACCATCCCACCTTACTACCCCCACTCACCCCACCCCAATGAATTTTTTTTTTACTTATTTTGCATACCCCTGCCTACCCCCCCTTCCAACCCCTGCCCTACCCCCACCCCCACAATTTTTTTTTTACTCATTTAGCTTACCCCTGCCTACCCTCTACCCCCACCCCCCACCTCCCATGATTTTTTTTTTACTCATTTTGCATACCCCTGCCCTACCCTCACCTCCACAAATTTTTTTTTACTCATTTTGCATACCCCTGCCCTACCCCCACCCCCACCTCCCACGAAATTTTTTTTTACTCATTAATTTTTTAAAAGAAGGGTAAATTGGACATTTTATATGCTTTCATTCCATTCCTATAATTTGTATTTTCAAACCAAACATGATCTGCCAAGAAATTGAATGACAATTTCATTTCATTCCGTACCCACCAAATGGAGGGATTTGATCAGTTTTTTTTCATTCTAATTCATTCAAGAATTCAATTTCATTGACCATTCCATTCATTCACTTTTTTTTCATCGAACCAAATGCCCCTTAGAATTTGATTATGCACTAACGATTTTTTATTTTTATTTTTATTTTTAATAAAAGGATTTCAACTAAATAATGACAAGGGGGTTGAACTCTCACCCTCTCCCATTAAAAGAATAGGGGTTTCTGATGAGCTAGAGCTTATTTGTGTCTATTTTAAACAATTGATTCACAAAAATTTCAGGGTCCAAGAATGCTTAATTCTCTGATTCTATGAAGTTTATGAAATATGTACCTTATTTATAGAAGTTACGCCAAAGAACTGGCTATAAATATTTTTCGAACAAAATTAATGGGTCATACACTGGTTGTAGAAATTAGAAAATCTTTTAGTTTTAGGTTGTTTATTCACAAACTCTTAATATATACTCCCTCTGTCCCGTTACAAATCGCACACTTTCTATTTTGGGCGTCCCATTACAAATCGCACATTTCCTAAAATGGCAAAGAATCTTTACTATTCCCTCCACTCATTCTCTCTCCTACATTATTTTAATACTCACAACACCATTATAATTTACTATTCCCTTCACTCATTCTCTCTCCTATTTTAGTTTTACACTCACAACATTTATATCATTATTTTTTTCCTTAATTCCCGCGCAAACAGTAACAGTGCGGTTACTAGCGGGACGGAGGAAGTATACAAGAGAGAGTCCTATTCTAATAAGGAGAAGGAGTTTTCTTATTCTAATCATCATATTCTAATAAGGAGAAGGAATTTCCTAATTTTAATCATCCTATTCTAATAAGAAGAAGGAGTTTCCTTATTCTAATCACAATACAAATATTTAGTTGCCTAATCTAAATACATGAGAATATTGACAAGGAATAATTTAGAGAAAGTCAAACAAATAACTTTAGGAAACTTTAGGAGGAGATTCCTTAATATCCTTAATACGCCCCCGCAAGATGGACGATTCTTGGAGAAGACCAATCTTGGAAATGAGTTGATCGAAGCGTAGACGAGATAGTGGTTTTGTCAGAACATCAGCAAGTTGGTCATTACCGAAAATGTGCGCACCTGAGAGACGAGGCCGGAACACATTTACGGACAAAATGAAACGAGATAGCCACATGTTTCATCCGAGAGTGAAAAACCGGGTTTGCGGAATAAGTTGTGGCACCAAGGTTGTCACAGTATATAACCGGCGGAGAAGTAAGGGAAATACCGAGCTCAATAAGCAGGTTTCGAACCCAAGTAATCTCAGCAGCGGTGTCAGCAATGGCACGAAACTCGGCCTCAGTGGTGGAGCGGGCAAGAGCACGTTGCTTGCGGGAGGACCAAGTAATCGGGTTACGACCGAGGTAAACAAAGAAACCAGAGGTGGATACAAAGTCATCTTTGTCACCAGCCCAATCTGCATCACAAAAGGCATGAAGAGAGGGGGGAGACGTAGAGTAAATCTGGAGACCCAAGTACATAGTGCCATGAAGGTAGCGGAGGAGCCGCTTGAGAGCAACCCAGTGAGATGATTGGGGATTCTGCATGAACTGCGCAAGCTTGTTCACGGATAAGGCAATGTCAGGGTGAGTGAAGGACAAGTATTGAAGACCACTAACAATAGCACGATAGGAAGTAGGTTCAACAGCGGGAGTGATAGTGGATTTCACAAGGGGTGGTGATGTGACCATAGGGGTGGGAAGCGGATTACAGTCAATCATGTTGTGACGTGTGAGAAGATCATGGATGTATTTTGTTTGGGAGAGGAGGATACCATTTTTGTTGGGGACAACCTCAACGCCCAGAAAATATGATAGAGGACCGAGATCCTTGAGAGAGAAACGATTGGACAAGCTAGTGATGAATGACTGAAGGAGCGAGGGTGACGAGCCGGTGACAATGATGTCATCAACATAAACCAAAAGAAAGATAGAGGTTGGTGTTTTGTTGAGTATAAATAGGGAGGGATCGGCTAAGGAGGGGTGAAAGCCATATGTGGTGAGGTAGGTTTTGAGTTCTTGAAACCAAGCACGAGGAGCTTGCTTGAGACCATAGATGGCTTTGGAGAGATGGCATACATGAGAGGGGTTAGTGGAGTCCTCAAAGCCGGGGGGTTGTGTCATAAACACAGATTCGGAGAGTGAACCTTGTAGAAAGGCGTTGTTGACATCAAGCTGGCGAAGAGGCCAGCGGTTGGTTGTGGCAAGTGAGAGAAGGAGCCTGACTGTAGCGGATTTGATAACAGAACTGAAGGTTTCGATGTAATCAACACCGGGTTGTTGGTGAAAGCCCTTGGCTACAAGCCGAGCCTTGTATTTCTGAATTGTGTTGTCAGGGTTATACTTGATGCGAAAGACCCATTTGCACCCGACAATGTTGTGGGCTGTGGCAGGGAGAACTAATTTCCAGGTTTTATTTCGAGTGAGAGCCTGAAATTCCTCAATCATGGTGTTACGCCAGAGTGTGGAATAGAGAGAGCTTGTTTGGTGGTGGTGGGAAGGCTTGTGGGTGAGGGGGGTAGGGATAGGTTGGCATATTTGGGTTGGGTTTAGTGATACCATGGGACAGTCGGGTGGTGATGGTGTGGGTAGGAGGGGGGACGGAGCAGCTGGGTATGGGGACGATTGCGCGGGGGAGGGGGGGCGATCGCGCGAAGTTTCTAGAAGGTAGGGGCGATCGCACGAATCTGGGGGGCGATCGCGCGAATTTTCTGGTTCAGCGTGGGTTATTTCGGGTTGGCTTGAGGGTGATGGATGGTTAGGAGAGGGAGGGTTTGAGAGGGGGTGGGTAGGGGAGGGGTGGGGAGATTGGGTGGTGATTGTATGGAGGGTGTATTATTTAGGACAGGGAGAAATAGAGTGTGCCAATCGGAGGGAGGGGGGGCGGAAGCAATGGGGGGAATGGAGGTGAGGGAGGTGTAGGGAAATGTGTGTTCAACAAAACGGACATGGCGGGAGGTGTAGACTCGATGGGAGGTGGGGTCAAGGCAGTAATATGCACTTTGCGTGGTGAGTAACCAATAAAGATACATGGAATGGATTTAGGGGCTAGCTTGTGGGGGGTATAAGGGCGAAGCCAAGGATAACATAGACAACCAAAGCTTCGTAATTTGGTGTAGTTTGAAGGGGAATAGAATAGGCGAAGGTAGGGGGAATCATTGTTGAGGGTGGGGGTAGGCATTCTGTTTATGAGATAGGTGGCAGTGGTGAGAGCATAGGGCCAAAAGGTGAGGGGTAGGTTGGAATGGGAGAGAAGGGTGAGACCCGTTTCAACAATGTGACGGTGACGACGTTCGGCATACCCATTATGTTCAGGAGTGTGAGGTGGAGTGGTGAGATGAGTGATACCGTTTTGAGCCAGAGTGGGTGTGAGTTTGAGGTATTCACCCCCGTTATCGGAGTAGACTTGGATGATAGGACGTTGGAAGTATTTTTCGACTAGTGTTTTGAAACGAAAGAATGTATTGTAGGTGTCAGATTTGTGTTTTAGGGGGTAGAACCAAATGTATTTGATGAAGTGATCGACAAAGATGACATAGTATTTAAATTTGTCAAGGGAATAAACTGGAGAATTCCATAAATCAGAAAATATAAGATCTAGAGGAGCATGTGAAATTAGAGAAGAGGATGCAAATGGTAGTTTGTGGCTTTTGTTAATGAAACAAGAATTACACGGAGATGAACTAGCCCAGGATCCTTATATGTTAGATACAAATCTTGTTAAGGGAAGTAGCCCAGGATCCTTATATGTTATATACAAGTCTTGTTTATTCCCGATGTGGGATAATATTCTCTTACACGCCCCCTCACGTGTAGCCGGGCTTTGCCAAAGGCTTACAACGTGGACTGGATGGTGGGTGGCGCAGAGAGTTCATCGTGGGCCGTTGGGTCTGCACGTGTAATGGACCAGCTCTGATACCATGTAGAAATTAGAAAACCCTTAGGTTGTTTATTCACAAACTCTTAATATATATACAAGAGAGAGTCCTATTCTAATAAGGAGAAGGAGTTTCCTTATTCTAATCATCCTATTCTAATAAGGAGAAGGAATTTCCTTATTCTAATTATCATATTCTAATAAGGAGAAGGAGTTTCCTTATTCTAATCACAATACAAATATTTAGTTGCCTAATCTAAATACATGAGAATATTGATAAGGAATAATCTAGAGAAAGTCAAACAAATAACTTTAGAAAACTTTAGGAGGAGATTCCTTAATATCCTTAATGCTGGTCACTTTGAGATGAAACACTGCTGATAGAAAAAAATTTGGGAATCGGGATTAGTGTATTCCGATTGTATATTAGAGTCGGGTGAATGGTCAAGATGTGAATGAACAGACGTGATGCACAAGCTGAGAAAAATATCTGAAATATTCCCAAATAACCCATTGACTGAATTAGGATCGTTAAAATCAGAATGAGCGGACGAGATTGAGTGCAAGGCAATATGCTTTAAAATTATTTTGGGTGTTAGCCCACCAAATTGCGTTCTATAGCGTTGGGGCTTAAAAGCCCAATAGATTGGACTTGGGCTGGCAATATGGAAACTCAAGAAATGCTTTCAAAGTACACCTCTCATGAAGAAGAAAGGCTTGGGATGGGTCAACTTCAACTCAGTTTTTACATGCCTAGCAATATTCGCTCAAAAAAAAGATACTAGCTGAATCAAAATTATACATTTTCCCTAATAATTGTAACATTTCATCTTTATGAGTCATTTTTACAACAATTTTTTTTTCTCACGGAACGTTGTGCTAAATATGAATATTGGGCCCTTAATTTTTTTGGTCATGAGGTGCCGCTGTTTCCCGACTTTGCTACTTAGGATCCGTTTGTTTCACGTGAAACGACTTTCGTAAAATGATTTCCCGTAAAATGTCTTAAAAAATGATATAAACATGTTTTCGACTGTTTGATAAGGAAAATATTTTCCGAAAAATATTTATATTTGTTTAATAAAAATATTTTTCCATAAAAAAACAATTTGAGATAAGTTGAAAAAGATAGGGTGGGGTAAGGTGATGGTAGGTGGGGTGGTAGGGTAGGAGGTGGGATTAGTAGGGGTGAGGTGGGTGGGTGTAGGATAGGGTAGGATGGTGATAGGGTAGGGTGCGGGGGTGGGGTAGGTGTGGGATAGGGTGGGTAGCCGAGAGTGAGGGGGTGGGTAGCCGAGAGTAGGGCAGTGGGGTTGGGTGGAGAAGTTGTTAAAAAATAAATTAATTTAATTATAAGTAAAAATAAGTTTGATCGTGGTAGTGGGGTTGGTGGGTGGGGGTGGTGAGGGTTGTTAAAAAATAATTTTAATATGAATAAAAAAATTGCTTGGTAGTGGGGGAGCTGTTAAAATATAATTTTAAAATGAATAAAAAAATATTTTTTAACCTTGAGTTGGTGGTGGTGATGAGAGTGGGGAGTTGTTAAAAATAAATTTAAAATGATTAAAATTTTTTTTTTTACCCGACCAGGGGTAGGGGGTGGTGGTGAGAATTGTAAAAAATAATTTTAATAATTTTTTTTTTTTTTATGAGGGGATGGGGTAGGGGGTAGTTGATGTGGGATGGGTAACATGGGGGTGTATGGAAAGTTAGGTGTGTGTGTGAGAGTGTTATCATTTTTCGAAAAAAAAATTATTTAGGAAAAATTCGCAAGTCATTTTATTTATAAAAGTGAGAAAAATATTTTACAGAAAATATTTTATCCATTTTCCATTACATACCAAACACCAAAAATGAGTAACATTTTACGAAAAATATTTTCCTTCCAACAAAAACGGAACTACTTTATGATGAGAGGGGGTCACTTGACCCCCCCCCCCCCTCACTTTTTCATTTAGTATTTCATTACTTTTTCATTTATTTCATTGTGATCCTTTAACTTTTTGTATAATTTTAAATTTTTCTCACTTTGACCCCCCTCAAATTTTATCGTATCACCCCTTAAAAAAAAAAAAAAAAAAAGTGTTTGTATTTTGTACTTCTTTTATCTCAAAATGAATATTTATTTTCTATTTTTTACCCAAATGAAATGTCTATTTTCTAAAAACAATTACTCTCTTTTTCCCAAAATAAATGTCCAATTTTTTTTTTAGAATAAAATTGAACCTTCATTTGTGTCCGAGGTAGTAGTCCCTATCCGATATTTTTACAATTTTTTTTTTCACATTTTGTTATATACATATAAAACTAAAATTGTAAAATATTTTGGAATGTTCTTATATAAAAAACATAGATATTGATTTTGGTTTGGAGGAAGTAGTATAAACATTTTATTCCCAAATTTTAAGACATTTAAACGAAAAAACTTAAAGTCAATACTTAAATTAGAGAATACTCCCTCCGTCCCACCTCACTTGACACCCTTGAGGTGGGCACGGGAACTAAGAAAAAAGAATAAAATAAAAAAAAATGTGTGGTAGAAAATGAAGAGAGAGAATGAGTGGGGTAAATAGTAGTGTTGGTTGAATAAATTGAGTGGTGAAAAATGAAGAGAGAGAATGAGTGGTGGGGTAGAGTGAATATAAAATTATAAAAAATAGGCTATTTTGGGAAGTGTCAAGTGAGCTGGGACGGCCCAAAATGAAAATAAGTGTCAAGTGAGGTGGGACGGAGGGAGTATATCACACTGCTCGACTACTTCTAACTCTATATTTACTTGAAGTTAATACTTAAACTAGAGATTTTTGTATGGATGAAGTGGTATAAACAGTTTATTCTGAAATCAAATTTTTTATTTGATTGTCGTTATTGATGTAATTAAATTTTAACTCTATACAAACGTTCTTCTTTTCAGTATTATTGTTATTGAATCTATGACTATGGAATATGTTATATATGCAGTATTAAAGTTTTACATTTTCAATAGTATGATTTTCACCTTTTTCGTTACTTCAAAGTTGACCCCCCTCACTAAAATTTTTAGATCCGCCACTGGTCATAACTATTTTTTTAAGAAAAATACATGACAGAAAGTACAAAAACACAAACTTCAGTGGTTCTTAAAAATATTTCCCTGTACTATTGGGCCTTTCCACTTTCTACTAATAGCCGGCCTCGTTTATTATATTAACATTTATTTCCACATAATTTGAAATCCAAAATTTGCACAACTATTTCCTTCTATTCAAAAGTCGTTTTAGAAGTATTTACATTTTCGTATAGCTAGAAAGCTTAATCAATTCAACATAACACGAATGTGAGTGCAGATGTTAGATATAACTGTCCATACATCCACTAATAAGTAGCGGAATAAAAATAGTCTAACACAAAGTATAAACGTTTACTGGTTTGAAATCCAACAAACAAGACTTTAAGCCTAAAAAGCTTTTCACTATTAAACTGTTTTACAGAAGTAAAATCGAATAAGTGAAAACAATAAACAAGTTCTAACCACCTTCTACAATAAGATCAATTTTCCTTTTCCAAGTAGAGCATATTCTAATCAGAAGTAGAACAAAAAACTTTGAAGAAAAACTATATGTGAGTTCGGATGTAAGACACAATCTTCACTCACAACCTAAAAAGCAATATGAAATCTGTGAAGAATAAAAGCAATTGTCTTTCAAATAATTCTCTAAAGTCGTGTCTTCTCAATGTGTTGAAGTATTGTATTATAGGCACTTTGAGAAGATCTTCACGTCAATCGAACACTTCCTTAAGTGAGATTTCAATTTCTACAAGGAAACATAAAGCACACTCACAAGGAAAGAGATTTGTTAGTAGGTTAGTTCTAGTCTAAATATATTTACATAAATAAATGCTATTTACATATTTAATAATATCATTTTTCAAATAGGAAAATATAAATATTTGCAAGAAAGTCATAAAATCAACTTACCAAATATACCAATTTGATTCGAAATAGGGAAGTAAATATTCCCTAGAAATCTTACTCTTTCAATCTCCCCTTATTTTGGAACTTTCTGATCAAAACAAAGATTTATGATGTGATTACTATGACCAACATTATCAGATTTGAAAACTCCCCCTGAATGGATATGTGTGTAGATGTGGCAACACATCTACACAAAAACTACATAAAATATATTTTTTAAAATGAATAAAAAAATATTTTAATATAATTTTTTTTTTATGAGGGGATGGGGTAGGGGGTAGTTGATGTGGGGTAGGTAATATAGGGGTGTATGAAAAGTTAGGCGTGTGTGTGTGAGGGTGTTACCATTTTTCGAAAAATGTTTTATTTAAAAGAAATCCGCAAGTCATTTTATTTATAAAAGTGAGAAAAATATTTTACAAAAAATATTTTATCCATTTTTCGTTGCTTACTAATCACCGAAAAATAAGCGAAACGTTGTTTTATGAAAAATATTTTCCTCCCAACAAAAACGAAAAACGGAGCCTTAGGCTTCTCCACAAGTAGAACGACACTTTCTCTTGCACAAAACCTCCCTAAAAGTAAAATAGTACTCCCTCCGTCCCAAGACCAAGGGTCATCGGGGGGATTTCACGCTTCTTAAGAAATTTTTTTAAAGTGGATAGAAAATTTTAGGAGAGAGAATGTAAAAGTTAAATGTGTGACAGGAAATAGGAGAGAGAATATAAAAGTTAAATGTGTGGTAGGGAATAAGAGAGAAAATATAAAAGTGAGTAATATTTAATAGGAGAGAGAATGAGTGGGAGGAATAGTAATGGTTTTTTTGTAAATATATGAAGATGATAAAGGTCTATCTCTATAGGCATAGGGCACTAACACCTACATCTCGATCAGTAGAGGCTATAGAGCATATTGATCTTTACAGAGCACACAAACGATAAACCAATATATAATGTACATAAAATTAATTGAGAATATCAATGATTTCATGCAGAATTTAAACGGATTATTACACTGAGCATATAACTCCATGGTCCTATATTTTGAAGACAAATTTTACAATAATTTAAAGGCATATATATATATATATATATATACTCCCTCCGTCCCGGAACAATGTTCACAAACACTATTTGCACTAGTTTTAAGGAGGGAGTATTATATTGAAAGTGTTGTGAGTGTGAAAATAAAATAGGAGAGAGAATGAGTGGAGAGAATAGTAAATTATAATGGTGTTGTGAGTATTAAAATAATGTAGGAGAGAGAATGAGTGGAGGGAATAGTAAAGATTCCTTTCCATTTTAGGTAAGTTTTAGGGGGCGTTTGTTTTTATGTTTTACCTCTTATTAAGAGGTTTTATCTTGGAATAAGAGGTTGTACTTTAATTCCACTTGTTTGGTTTTTTTTTTTTTTTCAGCCTTAAAGCCTTTGATTGGCCTCTTATTTTTAAGTGGAAGAAGTGGTGCTGAAGCCCTCTGAATGAAAGCAGTGGCAAGGAATTTGGTTTGGGTTACTTTTTTAAATTGTTTTTGTTCATACTGTAATTACGTTTGGTTTTTTTTTTTTTTTTTTTTTATTTTTTATATTTTTTTAACCTGTTTCGTATAATGAATTCAGATACAAAATCAAACAACTTATCCAATTCAGAATTCAGTTTTCAGTTGCTGCCTCTTAATCATTCAGCCATTTTCAGAACTGAAATCAGATTTCAGCACTTATCACTTAAAAAAAACAAAAACCCCCTTAAATGTGTGAAGTAAGTTTTGGGACGCCCAAAATGAAAAGTGTGAAGATTGTTTCGGGACGGAGGGAGTATATGGAAAACTTTTTATTTAAGAAAAGAGACTCTTGATCTGAGACAGACCAAAAAGGAAAGTAGGACTCTTGATTTGAAACGAAGGGAGTAGTATGTTTGTAAGTCTGGGAGTTCATGTTATACTATATAGGGGATCAGCATGACTATTTTTTTAAGAAAAATACATGACAGAAAGTACAAAAACACAAACTTCAGGGGTTCTTAAAAATATTTCCCTATACTATTGGGCCTTTCCATTTTCTACGACCATCCCCATCGGTGACTCTCCTTGTGAGAGTCACCCAAAAAAAAGAAAAAGCATGAAAAGTCACCAAAATTGGTGACTTTGGGCAATTGGCTGACCTAAGATTGGTCCCGGTTGGGTCACCTCTTTTTTTTTTTTTTTTGATCAAATTATTTTGATTTTATATTTATATAAATATATTTTTAAAATTAATATATTTTATATAATTATATAAAATAATAAAATAAAAAGTATATCAATTTTTTTTATAATTGTATGGGTAATTTTTTTTAATAGTTGTACGGGTAATTTTAAAAATATTATTACTAATACATTATTTAAAAAAATAAAATGATAAGTATTTTAGATAAGTTAAAGTAAAGAAAAAATAAATATTTTATTTTTAAAAGGTTGGGATGGGTTGGATTGGGTTGGATCACTGATGGGAGTATAAATTATATAAGGTTGGGGTTGTGTATATGGAAGTGAGAGAAATTAATATTTTATTTGAGAATGAGTTGGGTCGGGGTCACTGATGGGGATAGTCTACTAATAGTCGGCCTTGTTTATTATATTAACATTTATTTCCACATAATTTGAAATCCAAAATTTGCACAACTATTTCCTTCGATTCTACAAGGGTTTAAGCCTAAAAAGCTTTTCACTATTAAACTATTTTACAGAAGTAAAATCGAATAAGTGAAAACAAAATTATTAAAACACTAAGCAAGTTCTAACCACCTTCTACAATAAGAACAGTCTCCCTTTCTTAAGTAGAGTCTATTCTAATCAGAAGTAGAACAAAGAACTTTGAAGAAAAACTAGATGTGAGTTCGAATGTAAGACACCAACCTTCACTCACAACCTAAAAAGCAATATGAAATTCGTGAAGAACAAAAGCAATTGTCTTTCAAATAATTCTCTAAAGCCGTGTCTTCTCAATGTGTTGAAGTCTTGTATTTATAGGCACTTTGAGAAAAATTTCATGTCAATCGAACTCTTCCTTAAGTGAGATTTTAATTCCTACAAGGAAACATAAAGCACATTCACAAGGAAAGAGATTTGTTAGTAGGTTAGTCCTAGTCTAAATATATTTACATAAATAAATGCTAATTACATATTTAACAATGTCCTTTTTCAAATAGGACAATATAAATTTTTGCAAAAAAAATCATAAAATCAACTTACCAAATATATCAATTTGATTCGAAATAGGAAAGTAAATATTCCCTAAAAATCTTACTCTTTCAAAATGCAAGACAAGTTATAAAATATTTATAAAGTAAGTACTAAAAGTATGCATTATTTCACTTAAAAAAATATACTAGAGTAATAGTAATGAAACAAGTTTCAATGTCAGTTAAAATTGAGATATAAAGGCTTTAAACAAAAAAAGGGGGGCTTATGCCTTTGTAATTCTTCGAGATGAATATCATTAAATATTATACTCCCTTTTTCTCACTACAATCTATGCACTTCATAAATAAAAATATTTTATTACTTTTATATTAATGAGACACATATATCATACTCACAATAACGATCAATTATAATTTCCTATCTCACTTTTTTTCTCCTACCTCAATTTTCTTACTAACAACACCTACTTCACTAAACTTTCCTTAATTTTCATGCAGACAATAAGTTTATAGTTTGCAGTGTGACGAAGGTAGTACTCTCCATAAATTCAAACATTGTATCAGAGCCATCGAATTGGTGACCTTATTACCCAATTCGCTTTCGCAATAAATTTCTAAAACATAGGGCTTCGATTGCTGCTTTATTCCTTTGATTAAAACCACCATCACTAACCCTTGAGAAATGATTGTTTCTCATCCACGGTGAATTAGTAGCAACCGTCGCGGAGTATTCTTTTAAAGGGGGGGGATGACAGGTGGGAGACGGCTATGGACATTCTTCTTCACGGCCTGAGAAATGCACGACAAACATGTTGAGGTATGGGCCATAATAGACGGTCATAGATGTTTCATCGCGGCACAAGTTGTGCGGGACAACCTTTGATACAAGGCCAAAAATTGAAACCGGCGGTGCAATAATAAGTAGCATATCGACGGACAGAAAAAACATAGGAGAAGCCCATAGAAGCTTCTTTGTGGCACAAGATCTGTGCACGACAAACACGATGAGGTAGAGGACCTGCTTATGTTGAAAAAGAAAATTGAATCTGGCGTTGACATGATAGGTAGCATGTCGGCGAACAAAGGCATGATGGGGGGGGGGAGCCAATGGATACTTCTTCGTGTGAGACAAACGCGGTGAGGCAAGGGACCTATCATATCTAAAAGAACCAAAAACTGGTGCTGCACTCTTCGGAGAATGAAGAACTCGGCGCGGCGCGGCGCTGTGCGGCGCTGCGTAGAAGCAACACGTCGAAGTGAAAAAAAATGTTTTCTTTTCCATTTCAGAAAAAAAGTTCTTTTTACCCGTTTCAATTATTTTTTGGCAAGTTGGATATCTACAACATAGATTCTCCAACTTGAGGGGGGGGGGGGTTAGAAGGAGGCGCTTGAGATAAGCGCTTGGATAAGGCGCGCACCTATCTCGCGCTTGTATGAGGCGCGCACCTGTCTCGCACTTGTATGAGGCGCCAAGGAGAGGTGCGATAGTACACAAGTAGGCAAGATTGAGATGGAGCATGAACGAGCTGGATCGAGCCAGTCGAGTGTGAGATCGAGATCAAGCCAAATCAAGAAAAAATACGTATCAATGATACGATATAATTAGCAGATTGTCATTGTGCATATCTTTTATAAATATTATCTTACTATAAAATCAGGGATATAATCTAGGTAGGAGGAGTATTCCTCAAGTATTAGGAGACATAGGATTTGTGTATAAATATGGGGCTTATTCTTTATAATTTTTCAAGATGAATAAGTGAATAACATAAAATATTATTCTTTTTCACAAATTCTAACAACAACATTTGATTGTTGAAACCTGAATATAGTCTTTCACTAGCCTAATCGAAGCCACACTCATGCCACCCTCTCTCTATTTCCTACCCTATTCTTATTCTAAAAATATTGTTATGTTTATAAGTATTTTGGGTAGCAATCTTCGTTCAAAACGTAATGTTTGATTTTGTTCGTCTAATTAAAAATAAATACTAGTGGCTTTGAGGGATCTCCCTCTGTAGTTTCGGTCGGTGGAGCCACTCTCGGACGAAATATTTTGAAATAAATAAACTCATTTAAATACTCTATATGTCTCATAATAAATGTTGCATTTTTGTATGTTAGTACAAAGGAACATTAAGCAATAATTTTAGGTTAATTTAATTATTTTAATGAAATTTAAAATTTGTTATTGATATTATTTATAATGGTGTATCAATAATCAGTTTAAATTTTTATTAAAATAATTATATTAACTAAATTTCTTGCTCAAAATTTCTTTATACTAACATTAAAAAAAAAAGTGCGATATTTATTTCGAAACGAGTGAATATAAGAAAGGAAGTGAGAAAACCAGCCAGCCGTGCAGGCAGACAGGCTCCAGCTGTTATCTTAGCATCAAGAACGAGTTTTTGAGAGCTTCCGCATCATCCTCAACTCTCACAACTGCAAAGAGAACCTCCAGCACGCCAAGAACATATTATTATACGATACAATACAAATTTAATTAGACCATTCGGAAAGTCAGGTTAAGTTTAATAATAATCAGGATCTAGTACCACAATTGTTCTTCTTCATATAAGCCAAAATTTAAATAAAACTCTTAAATTCATTTGAATACATATTTGAGCCGATTAACTGCATATATAATAGTGGGAATTTGTTCCATAAATTTCTTTTGGGACAAATCACTTTCTGAAAGCGTGAGTTTTGTGAGAACATATTCATGTATCCTTATTTCAAAAGACTTCTATATGGTAAGAAGATTTTGGGACTTTCATGTAAGATTTATTTTTGTCCTACTTTAACAAGGAATTGTAAATAAAGTAAATATCTTTTATTTATGTACATAGTTTTATATTAGGACTAACCTACTAATAGTTTATTTTCTTGTGAGTGTGTTTATGTTTTCTTATAGGAAAAGAGATCTCACAAAGAAAGATGTCGATTACATGAAGATCTTCTCCATGGTGCATTATAAATACAAGGCATTCAGCACAAGAGAAGCTACGGAATTAATTAAGAGAGAAAATTACTTATTCTTCATAGTTTTCGACACTGTTGATTTTAGGTTGTGAGTGAAGGTTGTGCCTTACATCCGTAACTCACATCTAGATTTTCATAGAGTTCTCTTGTTTTACTTCTGACTAGAATAGGTCCTACTTGGAAAAGGGGAGTTGTTCTTGTCGTAGAAGGTGATTAGAACTCGTTTAGTATTTTCATATTTTAGTTTTTCTCTTATTTGTTTTTGTAAGCAACAAAAGTTTTTATAGTGAAAAATTTTTGGGCGTAAGCCTAGTTTGCTGATCACATAGATCAGTAAGCGTAAATAATTCTTGAGTTATTGCTTTTAATTTGTTTTATTCCGCTGCATTATCTGTGGATGTGTGGACAGTTGTGAGACACATCTGTTGTCTGTTGTGTGATTGAAGCTACCTAGCTACACGAAACTTTCAATTGGTATCAGAGCCAACTCTCGATATATTACGAACTATTTTCTTTGGAAGTATAAAATACGTAATTACATCAAAAGTATTGATGAAAGGGCTTGGATGTGTATCCTTGTTGCATGGCAACCTCCTACTGTGGAGAAGAAGCCTACCTCTGGTGTTAGTGAGTCTATTTTCAAAAGAAAATCTGAAGAGCAATGGACTCTTGAAGAAATTCAGGCTGCAAATTATAATTCAAAAGCTATGGGTGCTATTTTCAGCCATGTTTCTGGAAATATGTACAAGCTTATCACTAATGAGAGTGTAGCCAAAGCTGCTTGAAATATTTTGCAAACTCAATGTGAGGAAGCACCAAGTGTAAAAGCTACGAGGCTTAAAATTTTAATGGATAGGTTTGAGTTGCTTCGAATGGAAGAAACTGAGGACATTGTGTCATATACTGCTAAGATTCATGAGATTTCAAATGAGTGCACAAGTCTGAGAGAATCTATCTTCAATGCAAGACTTGTAAGTAAGATTTTGAGAACCTTACCTGAGAGGTTCAACATTAAAGTAGCTGTGATTGAAGAGACTAATGACACCAATACTGTAGGTCTAGACAAAATCGTAGGTATTTTGATTGTGTTTGAGCTAAATCTTGAAGCTCAGAAAAAGAACAAATCCCACAGTCTTGCTCTCAGAAGTGCTGCTGCATTACCAAAAGAGCTTGTGGAATTATCCTCTGAGATTGACAAGTCAAATCTTGAAGATGAGGATGTAGCTTTTATTTCAAAGAAATTCAGTTATATACTGAAAAATAAAAGGATGAGTAAATTTCCAAATAGACCTACTCAGTCTTTGCTTGAAAAGCGAAAACCTAGTATTATTTGGATTCAAGAAACTAAGTTTTGAAAATAACAAATCCTGCGAGTACATTCAATGTAGGGCATGTCGTGGCTTTGGTCATTATGCTTGATGAGGTGTGCTAACACACTCAAAAAGAAGGAAATGAGCTTAACTGCTACCCTTAGTGACAGTGAGGATGAAGATGAAGTGGCTAACATGTCTATTATCAATTGCCATTCTGTGTTTAATGCCTTCTGTGCAGATATAGAAGATGAAGTTGCTGAAAATACCTTGGATGTGGTCTCAGATGTGTACACATCTGGTGTCACATCTGACCTGATGCTGAATTGTTTCACAGTAAAAGGAGATTCTGATGATGAAGATAGGGACATCCCCTATGAGGAACTTTTTGCAACATACAAGGAGTTGCATACAGATTGGATGAAAAGATTGGACAAGATTGAGGTACTTGTTAAGGTAAATAAATCTCTTTCTAATAAATTGGCTGCTTATGAAGATGAAAAAGATGTTCTTTCAAAGGAAAATGATGTTCAAAAAGATACTATTGAAAGACTTGAAGTCCTTGTGATCAAAAGAGAAGTTGATCTTGAAAAATTCAAAAATGAATGTGAAAAAGCTGAAAATACTTTCACCAAGTTAAACAAAAGTAAAATGAAACTTGATGAAGCTATTACAGTTGGTCAGCTTAACAAAACTGGTTTGAGCTTTGAAAATAATTTTGTAAAGGGGGGATGTGAGGCTTCTACCTCAAAAAGTGTGAAAAAATAAGTTTTTAAAGAAAAAGTCCTTTTGAGTGAGAAAAGACCTAGGAAGAGGCACTACATCTGCCACTACTGTCTAGCTCCTGGTCACATTAGGCCCTTCTGTTACAAACTCAAGGCTGATAAAAAATCTGGTCACTTCAATCAGCCTCAGATGTGTGAGAAGATGTATGCACATTCGAACACACATCCTGGTAATCTGAGACCTCAGCAACCCAAAAGGAAAACTGTAAAGCAGTGGGCGGCCAAACCAATTGCCACCTGCAATGTTGTTTACTCTTCCTTAAAGAGTACTGTCTCTGGCTCTTGGTATTTTGATAGTGGGTGCTCTAGGCACATGACTGAAAACCAAGCAGTCTTTCTAGACTATGAAGTGATTAATGGAGGGAAAGTAAATTTTGGTGGAGGTGCTCAAGGAAAGATTGTTAGGAAAGGAACCCTAGATGTTAAGGGTCTCCCAAAATTGCACAATGTGTACCATGTGGAAGGCTTGAAAGCCAACCTAATAAGCATCAGTCAACTGCGTGATGATGATCTTTATGTGAAGTTTGATAAGCACTTGTGTGAAGTGTTTGATAAGGATAATACCTGTGTGTTTACTGGTCCTAGATCTGCAGACAATTGTTACCAATTTGGTGACAATCTTTCTTGCCTAAGCTCAAAAGCTAATGATGTCAATCTGTGGCACCAAAAATTAGGGCATACTAGCTGTAGAACTCTGGAAGAACTTCAAAGGTTTGAAGCTATTAAAGGCCTCCCTAAACTGAACTTCAAGAACCCTGATGTCTGTGGTTTATGTCAAATGGGAAAGCAAACAAAAGCATCACATAAAAAGGTCTAACAATGCTCCACTTCTAGGTGTTTGGAGATAATTCATACTGACTTAATGGGACCTATTGAAGTAGAAAGCTTTGGTAGGAAAAAGTATGCCTTTGTGTGTGTTGATGATTATTCTAGGTACACTTGGGTAATGTTCTTAAGATAAAAGTCAGAAACAATTGGAGAATTCAAGAATTGGTACAAAAGGGTTAGAAATCTTTATGGTCTTAAGACTGTGAGGATTAGGTCTGACCATGACACTGAATATGAAAATCAAATGTTCACCAATTTTTGCAATTCTAAGGGAATCACTCATGAGTTCTCTGCACCAATCACCCCACAGCAGAATGGAATTGCTGAAAGAAAGAATAGAACTCTGCAAGAAATGGCTAGGGTCATTCTAAGTTCTAAAAACCTGTCCAAAAAATTCTGGGCAGAAGCTTTGAACATTGCTTGTCACATTGATAATAGGGTGTTTCTAAGGATTGGTAGCACTGTCACTCCATACCAAATCCTCCTTGGAAAGAAGCCAACTGTGAAATATTTTCATGTGTTTGGATGTGTTTGTTACATTCTCAATGATAGAGAATATCTGTCCAAATATGATTCAAAGAGTGACAAAGCAATTTTCATGTGCTATTCCACTAATAGTAGAGCTTACAGAGTTTTTAATCTCAAAACTAAAACCATTATGAAATCTGCTAATGTTATATTTGATGACTCACTTGATCTTAACTTCAAGACTGCTGAGGATGATGTTTCAGGTTGCTTCTTGAATTTGGAAAGATACGAAACAGTCTTTGGAGAACCAACAGAATCTTGCCGATCTTGAAAAACCATTGAACTGATATGAATGTAACCAAGGATGTGGACACATCTGCTTCCACATCTGAATCCACATCTGCTCCCACATTCACTCAAAATCCTGTAACTGAGGACAGTTCCTCTGATTCTGATCAGGATGATGCTCCAGAAGGTAATGTGGATGGTTGTGTGGATAGATTAAAGGATATTCCTTCAAAAATTCAGAAAAACCACCCCACTTCACAAGTTGTGGGAGATGTGCATGCTCAAGTGAGAACAAGACAAAAGGACAAAGTGGACTATAGAAAGATGGCTGGTTTGTGGAGTTTCTCCTCAGCATACTCTCAGGTAATGTGAGCACCTCAACCCGTGACCTAACGCGTGTCCCGAGCTTGAGAAGCTCAAACTAAGAGAACCCATCTTAGATTTTTAAAACTTTTATTTGCCTTTACAAGAAAACCAATTCTAAATTTTCCATAAACAAAAATCAAATAATGATATCTCCACTTGGAGGAATTTAAACAAACACTTTAATAACCATACTTGATTAATTACATTGAAAACCCTAATTAACATTGTTTAGCAAAAGAGTTTTCCTTACAACTTATAAAAGAATAAAACTTAAATATGACTCCCGATAACCCACTCATATACCTATCCGACATAAGTCCCAGCAAGAGTCCAAACTCTTTCCCGGCCTCACCGGTTCAGTCACCCGTCTCAAAGACAATCTAAAGCTGTAAAAGGGAAGGGGTGAGATAAATCTCAATAAGCTATTATGAATGCAGCAATATGCCAAACAAGATGCAACACAAAGCATGGTAGCACATAACACATTATGAAAGCGGTAAACACCTTACGTTACCTCATTTTACCTTTCCCGTCTGAACAATAAGTCGTACAACGTGGGAGTGAAACTCCTCTCTTTGGTGAACTGCCTCCAGCACATTCACCTCTTATAGGACTCATACTCGAGAGATCCATATAAGAAAAGATACCTATATCGAGTATCCAACAATAATATCGCTACGTAAAGCTTTAGGCTTAATACGAAGCATTCCCCTAATCACCAATCGCAACGGTGCAGTAAAGCTTTTTGGGTGTCTGATCGTTAGCACACCCACTCTGTGGCCACAGGAGAGGGAGCAGTCAGGTATAATGAACCTTCAATCACTTATAGAACAAATCAATAATTGATTGAATTCCATTATACCCCTGGATATCAACACGTTCAAGCACATAATAGATACTTGAAATAAATCCACAAAAAGGGATAATAATATAACAACATGGTAAAATATACTCATGCTAATCCATACCATAGTGCAACAGTTCATTTAATATACTATGCATAATACCATTAACGAATATGAGTTCAAATAAGGTATCCACATAACCACATAATCCACACCGGGATGCAATATAATCAATATGCCGATAATCCATGGCGGGATACAACATAACAATACCAAATAATCCACACTCGGGATACAATACAACCATATACCAAATAATCCACAATCGGGATACAATATATTGATGTAACACATATACATTACTAATCAACACACTAGTGAGATTATAGTCTCTACACTGTTCAACTAATCACCAAGGTATGGGAGCAAGTAAGGCCAACCTAAACCGTAAACCATTCTTACAAAGTTACTACTCAACCTTGAATAATATTAATAAAGGTGCATGACCTACTTCCCACAATTTCATTTTGACCAAATAAGACATCATGGCCTAGCCAAGGTATTCTACTTTAACTTAGGTCAAAAAGGATTAATTTATATCTGAAGTAGATTAGATTTCACTACTTTGAAAGGGTTAGGAACCATACTTAGTGGTTGTGGTTAAAATTCAGCAAGAAAGGAAACTGGTGAACTTCTGGTGACATGGGCGACCGCCTGAGCCACTATGGGCGACCGCCCAAACAAGGGTCAGGGGTTGATATTTACGTGCGATGGGCGGCCGCTCAAGCCACCGCGGGCGACCGCCAGAGGGAAAATGCGAAGTCCAAAGGCTGCATTGGTGGGCGGCCGCTCAGCCCATATGGGCGACCGCCCAAGATTGAAAATCCTCGAAAATCTGTTGAACCAAAATCCCAAGCCAAGCTTCTTCAAAGTTGTGAACATAAAAGGTTTTACTAACTTTCCTAACCTCATTATAAACCATTTAAACCCAAAGTAGTATTAATTTAGTACTCAAAATCCATGTCAACATCCCAAATAATTAAGACTAACCTAACCCTTTCACTTACTTAATTAATTCTCACATTTCACTACCACATTTTAAATTTAACCTTCTTAATCTAACTCAACCCACTTTCTTACATTCTTGATCAACTTCCTTAACAACAACATCATTCTTTATCATTAACAAATTTATCAACTCCAAGAAGATTTCCAAGGTATCAAATAACCATTATAACAACAATAACACAATTATTTCATGAGCATTTAAAGAAAGGAAATATCATAATAATTCACTTCCTAACTCTAATACTTGGCCAAACCACATTAAATCCTTACTCTTGAACCATAAATTTTCCCAATTACTCTATACCACTCTTCTTTCAACTTAGATCACCAATTTACAACTTAAGATCAATTTCAACTCAATTATCATTATTCAAAATACCAAAAATCATCTTCTTTCAACAAGAGATTAATTAACACATAAAGTGGGCAATTATTAGAAAGAAGTCATAATAACTTACTTTAGGATTTTAGGATGAAATAATGATCTTCTTAGCTTGATAGATTCCCCTAGTTGTCCCAAGCTCAAAAGTACTCTTGGATTGAAAAATGGAGAAGATTTGGACTTAGTAGGATCTTGGGAAGTAAGGCTTTCATATGGTAGCTTCCATGGAAATTTGTAAAAGAAAATGAAAGAGAAGAAGAAGGAGGATGGAGTATGAGAATGATAAAGGAGGTATGGGGAGAGTAAGGGGGAAGTATGGAAAGCATGGGGTTCATTGACTTAGTAGGGAAAGGAGAGGAATTTAGGGGAAATGGTCCCCCCCACCCTAAGCTTCCAAAATAACTCTTTCAACCAATTAAAATATCTTCCCAACTCATAACATTTTATTTGTCCATTTTATTACCACTCCATCCTATTACTTTATTTATTTTCTATTTTTATATTTCCCTTAGAATATTATTTTATTTCCTTATCATTTTATCCTAATATAAGAAATCAAGGATATAAAAATGAACACATAATTTTAACAATAATATTAAAAGCATATAAAGTCAACAATTAATATAAAAGACATATAATATGATACTAAAATAGGTGCCTAGGGTTAGGGTCGTTACATTCACTCCCCCTTAAAGAAAATTCGCCCCGAATTTTAAACTGGCTTACCTTAAGGTTCAATAACAAAGGTTACCTCTCACGCATTTCAAATTACAACTTCCAAATAGTTTCCTTAACGGCATGATTCTTCTTTTCATTTTCACAACCCGAATACCCTAGGATTTCAATTCCCTAAACTATAATTCTAATAACTCTCAACGGTTCTCCCGCATAAGTCCAATCCGTCTAATCATCATTAGTGGGAGAACTCCATACAAACGAGGAATCATGCAAATGATTTTTTTTCCATACTAAGCTTCACACAGTACCACTTCAATATTAAACTAAAAACTGCTATTATCCACAACTCGCTAAGGTTAATTAAAATTCCCGAGTTTGAGAGGAGATCCATCACACACACGCAACCTATTCTTCCAAGAATCTGGATAGTCTTCTAATCTCTTCATTTCGACTAACTAAATCCTCCAACTCTTAGAATCGGTAACAAACCCCAAAAGGAAGCTTCAAAAGATAAGGTTCCCTTTAAATAACGAAAAAACAATTGCAACCACTCTCGGGTAGGGGTGTAAGAAAATTCCGCTTTATCTAAGTTAACTTTCTCAAAGCATACGCTATTACTTTCCCATTTCTCATAATATCACAACCTAATCTTCCTTTAATACACACCTAACTTTTCACAAAGTCCTCACATCCATTAGGTAAGGTAAGGATCGGATCTATAGCCAATCTATTCTCCATCTCTATCAATATGATTCATCCTTATTACATCCTACACCATTTATACATCCTTTAGAGTTAACTAAAGTAACGACTTTACAATTCTCAAGAATTCCTTAAATTTTCTTCGGTAGCACTTGCCAACTCAAAGATCACGGACTCAATCCTCACAAGATCCACGGTAACATCCGAGTTTAAGACTATAGAACCCAAAATTTGGAATCCTCTCAATCCAACTCACACTTGCTAAACTTCTCAAACAATGACCTCTCACTAAAGGCAAATAACACCGTTCGCCAATGATCTTCATGATCCTCTCATAACTTCTATTAAACAGAAAGGTCATCCATCATAATTACTGTAAAGCCATCAAGATAAAGATTTAAGATTTTAGCTTATCATACTCATAATCAACACATGGGATACTCCGATGAAAGCATATTCACCATCTATTCACAACTAGCACATAAAATTTTTAGAGGGACTCCTTATTCGAGTCTAGCACATACCAAATACCCTTCACACTTTTAACCAAAATTTTCTGCCTTTAACGCATATATAACAAGTATACCACATAAAGGTTCATCTGTATCAATTACCAATATAAGCAATTTAGGCACAGAAAAGAAGACTCATTTCTTATGATAGTCTACCAATGCACAACAACTACTTAACCACTCGGTGTCAAGTATATCTCGAAATCATAAATTGATAATCATACCAAATCAACTGGCAATACATGCTCAGCCATAACCACATCACCATCGTGGTAAACCAAAGGAGATTCAAGGTATTCTCTCATAAGAGCAGAATCCTCTAACAATAGAACAAAATCTCAAGCAATGTATGTCACATACAAGCAAAATGTGATGCCAACATAAATGATATGCAACAGGATCTATAAAATATGACCCCTACTTATGATATAGAGAATATACCTCTAGTAACCTCTGAGGGAGCTATCGCTCCTAGGCCCGAAACACATATTCGACCATAGGCCTTCACTTTACAACACCATTTTACTCTAGACAATATTGCTATTACTAAATCTTTCTTCAAATCCTTTCATGATCATTATAACTTAACTAAAATGGATACAGAATTCCCAATAACTTTGAATATCAACCTTACCACATTCATTCCAAAACCACTCTTTCTTGATTATTTCCAAAGTCCTATTAATTGACTAACCATTACAACCACCATGTATATCAACTAATACATCATATACCATATATGACCATGAATTCAACAACAACTATACTATTGAGTCAACTTTAATTATAAGGTTCTCAAATGATACCACATACCTTCTCCAAGCCATATAACCCTATTACTCTATCTTTCCACATTAACCCATATCCTATTATCACTATTCGCCATATTCATTCACCCACTACCTAAGTTATTTTCATTATTTTTACACATCACAAGCCACCCAACAATACTCTCTTCACCATATATTAACCTTTATAATACTCTTTTCAATTATCAACCTATATTTTATCAAACCATCACTTTACTCATTTCTAAACTCCTCTTTCCTTCTTTCAACAGCCAAACAAATTGTCAAACTTATTAATAATCCTTCATACTGTAATAATAGCATCGTACAACATATATAGCAACAACTTTACAACTTAGCCAACTTCATTAAAAGGAACCCTAAACAATACCACATACTTAAATCATTTTTCTTAACATCAATACTATACCAAAACTTCACTATACCACATCTCAACTAATTTAACAAATTTCAACCCAAGTAAAATGCACCAACCTACCTGCAACATTTCCCATATTCAACCCAAGACCATTTGAATTCATTACTAAAATACCATGACTGTGAGGCTACAATTTAAACATCCTTCATTTTCTAGAACCTTTCGCTGATCATCATTGCTTCCGGCCATTAGAACGAACTCCTGCATTAAACACTCGGCGTTAATTACCACACACTCCCCCTTAGTTTAGACATCTACCCTTGACCTCTAAACTAAGCTCTGATACCAACTGTGAGCACCTCAACCCGTGACCTAACGCGTGTCCCGAGCTTGAGAAGCTCAAACTAAGAGAACCCATCTTAGATTTTTAAAACTTTTATTTGCCTTTACAAGAAAACCAATTCTAAATTTTCCATAAACAAAAATCAAATAATGATATCTCCACTTGGAGGAATTTAAACAAACACTTTAATAACCATACTTGATTAATTACATTGAAAACCCTAATTAACATTGTTTAGCAAAAGAGTTTTCCTTACAACTTATAAAAGAATAAAACTTAAATATGACTCCCGATAACCCACTCATATACCTATCCAGACAAGTCCCAAAAAGCAAGAGTCCAAACTCTTTCCTGGCCTCACTGGTTCAGGTCACCTGTCTCAGCACAATCTAAAGCTGTAAAAGGGAAGGGGTGAGATAAATCTCAATAAGCTATTATGAATGCAGCAATATGCCAAACAAGATGCAACACAAAGCATGGTAGCACATAACACATTATGAAAGCGGTAAACACCTTACGTTACCTCATTTTACCTTTCCCGTCTGAACAATAAGTCGTACAACGTGGGAGTGAAACTCCTCTCTTTGGTGAACCGCCTCCAAAGACATTCACCTCTTATAGGACTCATACTCCGAGATCCATATAAGAAAAGATACCTATATCGAGTATCCAACAATAATATCGCTATCGTAAAGCTTTAGGCTTAATACGTAAGCATTCCCCCTAATCACCAATCGCAACGGTCTGTAAAGCTTTTTGGGTCAATACAGTCGTTAGCACACCCACTCTGTGGCCACAGAGGGGAACGGTCACAGGTATAATGAACCTTCAATCACTTATAGAACAAATCAATAATTGATTGAATTCCATTATACCCCCGGATATCAACACGTTCAAGCACATAATAGATACTTGAAATAAATCCACAAAAAGGGATAATAATATAACAACATGGTAAAATATACTCATGCTAATCCATACCATAGTGCAACAGTTCATTTAATATACTATGCATAATACCATTAACGAATATGAGTTCAAATAAGGTATCCACATAACCACATAATCCACACCGGGATGCAATATAATCAATATGCCAGATAATCCACAACTGGGATACAACATAACAATACCAAATAATCCACACTCGGGATACAATACAACCATATACCAAATAATCCACAATCGGGATACAATATATTGATGTAACACATATACATTACTAACCAACACACTAGTGAGATTATAGTCTCTACACTGTTCAACTAATCACCAAGGTATGGGAGCAAGTAAGGCCAACCTAAACCGTAAACCATTCTTACAAAGTTACTACTCAACCTTGAATAATATTAATAAAGGTGCATGACCTACTTCCCACAATTTCATTTTGACCAAATAAGACATCATGGCCTAGCCAAGGTATTCTACTTTAACTTAGGTCAAAAAGGATTAATTCATATCTGAAGTAGATTAGATTTCACTACTTTGAAAGGGTTAGGAACCATACTTAGTGGTTGTGGTTAAAATTCAGCAAGAAAGGAAACTGGTGAACTTCTGGTGACATGGGCGACCGCCCAAGCCACTATGGGCGACCGCCCAAACAAGGGTCAAAAGGGGTTGATATTTCTGTGCTGATGGGCGGCCGCTCAAGCCACCATGGGCGACCGCCCAAGAGGGAAAATCTGAAGTCCAAAGGCTGCATTGGTGGGCGGCCGCTCAAGCCCCATATGGGCGACCGCCAAAGATTGAAAATCCTCAAAATCTGTTGAACCAAAATCCCAAGCCAAGCTTCTTCAAAGTTGTGAACATAAAAGGTTTTACTAACTTTCCTAACCTCATTATAAACCATTTAAACCCAAAGTAGTATTAATTTAGTACTCAAAATCCATGTCAACATCCCAAATAATTAAGACTAACCTAACCCTTTCACTTACTTAATTAATTCTCACATTTCACTACCACATTTTAAATTTAACCTTCTTAATCTAACTCAACCCACTTTCTTACATTCTTGATCAACTTCCTTAACAACAACATCATTCTTTATCATTAACAAATTTATCAACTCCAAGAAGATTTCCAAGGTATCAAATAACCATTATAACAACAATAACACAATTATTTCATGAGCATTTAAAGAAAGGAAATATCATAATAATTCACTTCCTAACTCTAATACTTGGCCAAACCACATTAAATCCTTATTCTTGAACCATAAATTTTCCCAATTACTCTATACCACTCTTCTTTCAACTTAGATCACCAATTTACAACTTAAGATCAATTTCAACTCAATTATCATTATTCAAAATACCAAAAATCATCTTCTTTCAACAAGAGATTAATTAACACATAAAGTGGGCAATTATTAGAAAGAAGTCATAATAACTTACTTTAGGATTTTAGGATGAAATAATGATCTTCTTAGCTTGATAGATTCCCCTAGTTGTCCCAAGCTCAAAAGTACTCTTGGATTGAAAAATGGAGAAGATTTGGACTTAGTAGGATCTTGGGAAGTAAGGCTTTCATATGGTAGCTTCCATGGAAATTTGTAAAAGAAAATGAAAGAGAAGAAGAAGGAGGATGGAGTATGAGAATGATAAAGGAGGTATGGGGAGAGTAAGGGGGAAGTATGGAAAGCATGGGGTTCATTGACTTAGTAGGGAAAGGAGAGGAATTTAGGGGAAATGGTCCCCCCCCACCCTAAGCTTCCAAAATAACTCTTTCAACCAATTAAAATATCCTCCCAACTCATAACATTTTATTTGTCCATTTTATTACCACTCCATCCTATTACTTTATTTATTTTCTATTTTGATATTTCCCTTAGAATATTATTTTATTTCCTTATCATTTTATCCTAATATAAGAAATCAAGGATATAAAAATGAACACATAATTTTAACAATAATATTAAAAGCATATAAAGTCAACAATTAATATAAAAGACATATAATATGATACTAAAATAGGTGCCTAGGGTTAGGGTCGTTACAGGTAAGCTTTTGTTGTTTTTTTTCAAAGATTGAACCTAAAAATATTGCTGAAGCATTGAAAGATGCTGACTGGATTCTTGCTATGCAAGATGAGTTGATTCAATTTGAAAAGAATGAGATTTGGACTCTTGTCCCTAGACCCTCTCATGGTAATGTCATAGGAACCAAATGGATTTTCAAGAACAAAACTGATGAGCAAGGTGTGATCATTAGAAATAAAGCTAGGTTAGTTGCTCAAGGTTACACTCAAATTGAGGGAATTTATTTTGAGGAGACATTTGCTCCTGTTGCAAGGATTGAGTCCATTAGGCTTTTGTTAGCCATTGCTTGTTACCTCAAGATTACTCTTCATCAAATGAATGTTAAGAGTGCTTTTCTAAATGAGATATTAAATGAGGAAGCCTATGTTGAACAACCTAAAGACTTTGTGAACTCCAAGTATCCCAACCATGTGTATAAGCTGAAGAAAGCTCTGTATGGGCTAAAGCAAGCCCCTAGAGCTTGGTATGGTAGGTTGACTGACTATTTGCTTTACCTAGGATTCAAGAGAGGTGAGGTTGACAAAACATTGTTTGTGAGGAAAAATAAAAAAGAAAATTCTTGTGGCACAAATCTATGTGGATGATATTGTGTTTGGGTCAAATTCTGACCCTATGCTAGCTGAGTTTATGGATAGCATGACTTCCAAATTTGAGATGAGTATGGTAGGTGAGTTTAACTTTTTCTTAGGCCTACAGATTAAACAATTCAAAGATGGCATGTTCATCTCACAGTCTAAGTATGCCAAGAATCTTGTGAAAAAGTTTGAGCTTGAACACTCTTCACATCAAAGAACACCAATGGGATCTTTCCAAAAGCTAAGTCATGATTCTGATGGTGAGAGTGTTGATCAAACACTGTACAGAAGCATGATAGGAAGTCTGCTTTACCTCACTGCAAGTAGACCTGATATTATGTACAGTGTGTGTCTGTTTGCAAGATACCAAGCCAACCCTAAGGTGCCCCATCTTAAAGCCTTGAAAAGAATCATTAGATATGTAAGTGGGACTGTGAACCTAGGACTGCATTACTCCAAAGAAACAAATACCAATTTGGTTGGGTACACTGATTCTGATTGGGCTGGAAATAGTGATGATAGAAAGAGTACCACATGTGGATGTTTCTACCTAGGAAATAACCTTGTGTCTTGGTACAGTAGGAAGCAGAATTGTGTGTCTTTATCCACTGCTGAGGCTGAGTATGTTGCCCTTGGGAGTTGCTGCACACAACCGCTTTGGATGAATCAAATGTTGAAAGATTATGGATTGAATAGCAAAGATTTGACTGCTTTTTGTGATAACAAAGGTGCCTTGAAATATCTAAAAATCCTGTCCAACATTCTAGAACAAAGCACATTGATATTAGACATCATTTCATTAGAGATCTTGTAGAACAAAAAACTGTGTGTCTGGAAGTTGTTGGGACTGAAAATCAATTGGCTGATATATTTACAAAGGCATTAGATTTGGAGAGATTTTCCTCCTTGAGGAAGTCTCTTGATTTGTGTGATATCTAAGGTTGTGAGCACAAATGTGTCTCACATCATCTAACACATCTGTATATTAGATTAACTGAAAAAAAATTTATCATGCATCAGCACGAAATTTCTCAGTGTGGTCACTTGTGAGTCTTCATCTTTGACATTATTTTTGATCACTTAATTGTGAGCACTTCCTGTTCATGTCATCTTTTGATGACTTGATATAACCTTCCTAGGTATCTCACAGTGGGTGCTATAAAAAAAATTATGTGAGAAACAGCTGCTTCACCCTTAGTATGAAGCCAGACCATTGTGATCAAGTGATTTTCATAAGAAAACTTGAAGTCAAACTTGACAAGATCATTGGGAAAAAGGGTTATCTTTGGGATCAAGTAAAGTGAAAGCTACTCACAATGCAAAATCCACAAAAAAAAATGGTGGATGCATCTTAGAGGCTGTGCAGATTGGATTATTGATCATTGACTTTTTGTAATCTAAATGTGTCCCCATATGTGACTCACATCCTATGCCACATCCATAAGCTGAGAATATTTCCATCTCCTGTCTGTTTGCATCATGCTAGGCATACTGCATTTTTAGGACATATAGGAGCTTTGTAAATATACAAGTTAATTAATTTTCTTTCTTAATTCATTCCTTGATTTTATAGGTTTTTGATCTCCAATATCTTTCATGAAAGAAAAGGTGTTTATCATTCCTTGTTTGAAAAGGTTGGAAAATTCGATTGGGATTCTTTTTTAAATAAAGATATGACTAAATTATTTTTGTTTCCATAAAAATTCATAAAAATCTTGTTTTAGTTTGATCTCCTATTTCTTCGAAGGTGGTTGTGTGTGGTAATCTCAAAGGTTTCTAGCCGTTGAAGGACTCCTAAGAAATTTGGGATGTGTGAGACCTTTTTGGAGAAGGATTCCAAGTTTCAGTTGGAAAGGGGGAGCTGTGAGTATTTATGAGCCCTCACATCCGTCCCATCTCCCATAAACCATTGCTAAAATCTTTTGTTCTTCCCTCCTTCTGCACACAATTTCACACACATTGCAATTAATTCACCAGCACTGTTCAACCTAACCCCAATTGTTTGTTTAAATGGCTGATCACTCAAACATTCGTGAGGAAGACGTCCTAGATATTGAGCCTCTTTCAATCGCCATTGCTGAAGCTCCCGTTACCGCCAACCCTGTGATAGCTAAGTTTCTTGCTGAAACTCCTCCTCCTTCATCCTCGTCGAGCTCCTCAATGGAACGATCTCCCTCAAAATCTCCTACATTGGAACCCTTGTCTGTTCCACCAACTTCTAAAAATCCTAATGCTCCAATCTCTCCGGTTATTCAACCATCAATTGTCGCCCCTGTTGTGATGAATGTGTATCCGAAAATTTTCCCATTTTTTGTTTGAAAGAAAATCAACGAAAACGGAGTCGCCACGCCATTTTAATTTTGAGGGCCAAAACTTTGAAAAAAGCCCGAGATCAGAGATTTAGGTTCGGAGGTCATGTTACGCGTCGGGAAGGACGTTAGTGTGCACCCGACGCGCCTCGTAAAACGAGTCTTCCAAGCTGAAAATCATTTGTGTGTGTGTGTGTGTGTGTTTTGGCCAAAATAAGTTGAAACTCAGAAAAGTAAAAATTGGGATATCTTTTTAAGACTTTAAACTGATCCCATGATTTTTTGGAAGATTTTTGGATTGAGATTTGGTACTCAAAAGACCTTTTGAAGTTGAGAGCCATTTCTGCCAGAATGAAAAAGGCAGTGGACCTTTGATTTTGAAAGGGATTCAAGGGTCTTAAAAATTCATAATCTGGATAAACTCAGAGAATCAAAGTTGTTCCAGACACCTTAAATAAGGTTTGTGAGAAGGAATTTTCCATTTTGAAGAATATTTGAGGGGTCAAAACCTTCTTGAAACCTCAGATATGAGATCTGGATTCCCAGAAGCTGATGAACTAGCCTCTGAAAGAAAATTTGAAAAGAGGAGTTTTACTCACCCAAAAAATAAGATAAAAATATTTATGGATAGCTCTGGATGTTGGCTACAAAAAGTGTTTTGTAGTCAACACCAAATTCCAAGTTCATCTGTGTCCAAAAATTAAGACCATGGACTGAGGTCTGAGAAAATTGCTACTGAACAGCAACTTCTCAAGAAAGAAAATATGATTTTAAGGGGGGTTTTGCATCCATGCTTGTCCCCATTTCCCTAGGTTTTGGTTAGTGATCACTAGACATTTTAGTGGTGAATCAACTATACCAAACCATCCTTGGGGTACATTAGGACTAAGCATTTCATTTGCTTGGGAAGGGGTTTTTTATCCTTTGAAAATGAGATTTTATGCTTGAAAATGGTTTTTAGGATTTTGAAAATGAGTTTTCTTTGCAAGAAAGTAAGAGAACTTGAAAATAATTTTGATCTTTGTAGAAGATCATCCATGGAGATGGTCTTCCATGGTGATCTTCTTAGATCTGGAGCAAGAAGATGAAAGAACTACATTTTGTAGTTTGAAGATGCATGCATGGATGAGATTTAGGGTTAGGAAGAGGAGGGTTTACCAATCTTCCTTGTGTTCTTGAGTGTTTGGCTTGAGTGTATGAGTGTTTAAGGCT